>VZTD01005433.1:577538-641300 GCA_013397725.1 Rhagologus leucostigma | reverse complement strand
GACGGAAGGGGCTGAATCCACTTGGCAAGCGGGAAGCCGGGCCCCAGCCCTTTGTTTCGGGGGGAGATGGATTGGTCTTTCGGTGGGGTCTCTTCCCGCCGGGGTGATGGGAAGGGTGGGGTGGGATGCTGCGGGGGGGAAGGGGCTCCCCTGCCGCCCGGTGCCTGACCGTGCCACCGCCTCGCTCTGTCCCGCAGTACGGCTTCGTCAATCACGCCCTGGAGCTGCTCGTCATCCGCAACTACGGCCCCGCCGTCTGGGAGGACATCAAGTAAGTGTCTGTGTCTGTGTTTGTGTGCGTCTGTCTGTGTGTCTGCGTGTATGTGTGTCTGTGTGCGCCCGTGTCCGCAGGGGCGCGCGGGGCCGGGGCCGGCCGGCTACCGGGTACCAGCTCCCCATTTGCCGCCTGCCGGGTGCCGGGCGGGTCTGCGGGCTGGCAGCGGCACCGGCAGCGGTACCCGCAGGTCTGAGGGCCGGCAGAGGCACGCAGGACGCCGCTCCCAGCCGTGACAAGACCAGCGCGCGTCTCGCTGCGCCCCGTCCCGCTCGCGGCCTCTCTTAACGCCTCCAAGACCCGCCTTATTCCATCTTTCCCAGTCTCCAGGAGCCGCAGCGGGGATGGCATTGATCCCCGCGGTCCCTCGGTTATACAGAGTATGTGGCAGAAGTAATGTGCAGGCAAAACGCCCCGAAAACACGGATGCCCATCCTTGCATCAGGCCACCAGGTGAACCGTGCAACAGTTGCATCCATGAAGGAAGTGAGATACAGTGTTCATTTAATAAACACTGTCTAAAACTACTGTCAGATTTTGGTCATGTCCTCAGCTTGAAATCAAAAACGTCACCGATCGTTATAGAGAAATATGTATAACAGTGTAAGTAAAAGAATGGTTTTTAGCTTCATTTCTTGAACCTGATTTCTTGTGCCCAACCCTTGCTTTTCTGGCAGTATAGCATTTTCCCAAGGAGCTGACTGCCTTCACTTTAAACCTTTGATAATTTCTGAGATTGCACTAAAAGTTTGAAGTGAGTGTACAAACAAAATTCTATTTACCTTAAAAATGGTAGTATTAATAGCTGGGCAAAATGACAACAAAAATTTTTAAAAGGTTGTAAAAGCTTACAGAGTTGTAGACTTACTTCATCAGGCTTTAGGCAACATGTCAGAAGAAAGGGCTTAATATGATCTCTTGACTAGGCAGAAGTCAATTATCCAGCTTGGAGAAAGTGATCCTCTTTCAGCTGAATGCCTTCTACATCCCTCTGTTGCGTTTATTTTGGGCCAATTTTAACATGTCAGTGCTAATGTTAATTTTATAATATATTGCTGTAGTCATAATACAATTTGTGGAGTTAAAGGACAGTTTTGAGTGTGAGATTTTTGTTACCATGACATATTTTTTTTCATAAAATCATTTGTTGAGAATGTGGTAACCTTGCACAGTACCATGAAATCAGAGAATCATAGAAATGTTCTCTGGAAGGCATCTCTGGAGGTCATCTAATCCAGTTTCTGTTCCAGCCTGGATTGTTACTGGCACTAGATTAGGGCTCAGCTATGACTTTTGTCTAGCTGAGTCTTTAAAATCACCAAAGGTGAGTCCACAGTTGTGGTTCAGCAGGCGTTCACTGTTCTGTTGATCCCTGGCAGGTACTCTGTAAACTACTGTTGGCAAATACAGTTCTGTGGATACCACAGATGAACCTTTAGTGTATGCCACAGAGTTTTGTGGTATAACTGAGGCATTTATTTTCCTTACATACTGAACATTTCTAAACACAGTGATCTATTTTGAATTCCTATGGTTTGATTTTTTTTTAATGACTTTTGTAAGTTAAGAGGCGATAAATAGTGACACATGCATCATTTTCCAAGAAAAATAAAATAAATAAATAAAAATATGTATAAAATATGATATTCACTCTTTCTTGGCACGGCATCCCTTATCAAGATGCCGTTAAGTATCATGGACCGCTTTTTGTCCAGATTACCCACTGAATATGTATTTGTATTTAAGATGAATCCATCAGAGAAGATACAGAGTTTCATCTTGTAGTGCAAGACCATGCTGCAGACTGTCAGAACACAGCCGTAATTCCTGATGCATCCTATTTCTTTAGATTTTACAAACACCTAATGGAATACTGAAGATAACTAAAGCCCACAAGGAATATTACTCATATAACATTTTGGAGAAATTTAGTAGAAATATACAAAATACTTTTCTAAGGTCAGCTGTGAAAATTCAGGAAGCTGGTGCGTCCTGTTTCTGCTTTTCGGATGAGAAACATTTCTGTCTTGTAGCAGCCCAGCAGGTAAGCTCTGCTATTAGCTCACAAGAAGATGGCTCTCTGGAAGGAAACTGGCATGACACCACCCAGCAGAGGCTTGGAGTGTGATCTCCAGGAAGGAGCCAACGTATATGCAACAGCTGCCATAGCTCCTTATGTGAAAAGTGTACACAATGGGGTATTTATTCAGCAGGATTTCTCAGTAGTGTATCCTAGAGCTTAGAAACCAGTAAACGAACCCTCACTGGAAGAGATTATAGTGGTGCTGACTGAGGGAATGGTAGTGTCAACTGGTAGCCAGTGATGTTGGGGAACAGGTTGGATGTTTTATCTTTTATAAGCAAATAAAAACTTCTTGCAAAGGCTTTGTTAGAACTGTTATTCATTTAGGAAACAGCAGGAAAGTTCAGACCAGTGTTGTGGCATGCTGAGTCGAATCAGTTGAATCACTGATGACTGCAGAAATAATTATTGAAGTCAACAGTCTTTGGCTGTTTCAAAAAAACAAGAGGAACTTTGCACTGTTAGTGAGGTTGAATTTGCAATAAAACTTCAGCATTTTTGTGAAGTAGAGAGGCCTCTGGGTAGTTCAGTACACAATTTCTTACCTAAGCATTTTTGGTTTTGGTTTTTTTTAATGTTGAGCTGATCACGTACTGCTATTTTGTTCTCTCTGAAGTCACCGCAGAAGATGTGAATCAGCATTGCAGAGTGGTGGGTTGTGATTGCTGAGTGATTCTGAAATGCCAGCAGGTGAATTTGTACTTAATATTGATAGAAGGGAAAATAACGGAACTGAATAAACTGAAATAATGAAATCAGGTCATTTGTCAAAAGAAGTGCATTTAAAAGTGGTAAATACTGAATTTAAAGGACATTCTCCATCTGAAACATGGAAACTCTTCTGGAGCTTGTGCAGTCAAAAGTGGTGTTGAATGAAGTTCTTATATAGAGAATTTGGGTACCTAAATAGTTGAATTTGATGCTTTTACGAGAGTGGTGTTTTCATTGCCATCACTTACTGTTAACTGAATTCGAATGATGATTTCAAGTCTCTGTGTTTGCTATTTTGTTCATTTTTCAGCATTCTTGTGAAACCATGATCTATCAAAAAAAGATACAGTGTTTTATTGGCCTAGAGTGGAGTTCTTGGGAAAGTTAGACTCCCTGTTATTTTCATCCACTTTAAACATAACTAAACAACAGACTTCTTTTACACATCATATAATGAGGCACTAAGTTCATGGAAAAATTGCAGTATATCCTTTGATACAGGGCTTGGCTTTCCTAAAGAACTAGAATTAAAATGCTTGACACAAAATGGTTCAAAGCCTCCTATTTCTGAGCCAGCCTTCTGGATCCCAAATAGGTTGAATTCAAAAGGCATATAAGTGGTGAAAGTTAGTCTTGATTTTTAGAGCCTTTACTCATTTTTTCAACAGCAAAGTCTCAAAAATTTGCTTCTTGGTTTTTCTCTGACTGCCAATCACAGAATTGAGAATTTGAACTAATGAACAGGGTTTTTGTGATGAAGCCCTAGAATCATTAGAGGGATTTAGCAAAGCTGGATGAGCAAGAGGGAATGAGAGGAAAGCCCTTCTGTAGTTGCTTAATTCTGCAGTAGCAGTTTTCTTGGTGGAAATGAAGATGATTCAGCCCAGTCCTTTCTTTTGCTTACTGGCCGTTGTAAGCTGCACATACACCGCTCATTGTCATTCACTATTTCAGTCCCTGGAAGGGGAGGCTTAAGACCTGCAGCGCAATGGAGACAGACTCCTTTGATCAGTGCTTCACTAGCTCTGCAAAGAGTTACTAGTAAATAAACGGTTAATGTAGAGCTGTTAACCACACTTTTGCTGAGAAAACACTTTTCATTTGTTCCTTCCATACTTAAAAGAAAACCTCTTCTGAATCCTTTATTTTGTACTTGTTACATCCAGAGGGCTGGTTTGGACTGTGTGGCCACAATTGCAATGGCTGGTTCTCAAGGGTGGTTCTCAAGATTCCTTTGGCATTAGATATCTTCAAGTCCTCTGCAGCCAACATAAACTGAAAGATGTCAGGCCTGGCTATTCCCACACACATGCGGTTCTGTGCTCATGTCTGTTTAAGGCCAAATTTGTACTGCTGGGTGGTAGGGTAGTGTGTGAACACGATCGTAAGTAGTGCACGTGGAATTACTGTCCATGTACCTGTCCAAAATAATACAGAGAGATTACTTATATTGCAAAAATAAGTAAAAGTTTCCAGGGCTTAAGAAATTGTCTTCCCTACTATGTTTCTATGGTAGGAATATTTTTTGTGGTGTGTGATAGTACATTTTTAAAAAGGGCCTCTATCATGATAAAATCTGAGCTCTTCTGCAACAGGTATCACAAATGGCTGAGCTGAACAGCCAATATATGTGAAATTCTTATCAGTCCATTCAGTAGCTCTAAGGGTTTAATTGTGTAACAAGCGTTGACAGGGATGTCTTCTTATAACAGCTCCAGGTCAGTATGTGGGAGCTAGAGCAATGCTGTCAGCAGGGAATATGTACAGAGTCTTTTTTCTTGTGTTTCCCAACACTATTCCTCTGTGTTTGAGTAAATGAATAAAGCATTTTCCCACAAGCTCCTAAATCTGAATTGAGGCCAGGTTAGATGCTCAAACTGTGGCACTTTGAAACCTATTGCCAAGAAAATGAATGAGAACTCAAATATCTAATTAAGAAATGCATTTAAATGCTTCATCACAAGCCCATAGAGTAAATTAGTATTTTTCCCATGCAGGTATATGAAATATCTGGATTTGGGAAATGAAATGGCACAACCAGTCAGTTGCAGTCCTGATCTTCCTTCTGTTTTTATGGTAGAAGTCCCCACAAAAACATGTAGCATGGAAAAACTAGAGTGGAAGTTGAAACTCAGTGTTTTCTAAAAGTAACTATGCTGAGGTGAAAACTTTTTATTTGATTCTAGAGAAGCATTCAAACTTGCTAGTAGAAAAATAGGCATTTTTTGCCCCAAAGCCGTGTATCCTTTGCTGTCTGTACCTTAGTGTGGCATATATAAATCAAGTGATAGCCTTATGTCCCTGGTCCTCCATGCTTAATATAGAATTAAGACATCTTCCTGCATGTGCCCTGTTTTGTCCTTCTTTGGAGGGTGTTATGATGCAGGGTTAGGATGGCGTGTACTGTTCACACTCTTAAATGCCAAGACTCCAGGTGGCACAAACCTTACATGGGCCCAGTGATCTGGAAGTGCACACAAAGGAAGAGCTAAAGTCAATTGCTTGTCCTAGGAGGAAGGAAACTTTCGTTCCCCAAGCTTCATAGATTATCACCTACCAAGGCTCCAGGCTCTTAAGAGCTTTTTTTTCTGTAAGTCTCCTGTTATGGTTAAAATGGTGAAACACTGAGGATTGAGAAATTAACCTGGTGCAGTGTGGAAAAGGAAAGTGGAAAGCTTCTCTGCTCAGTTTCAAATTGGGTTCAGCTGAAGTTGTAGAAGACCTTACCATTTGGGGGAGTGAAATAAACTGCAGGACTATCATTTGCCTGTAGAAAACTAAACAGGCAGAAACTTCTGCATCCTATTGGCGAAGGTTAACATAGTCAGACTTCAGTGGCTTGGAGTGGCTTTTGCAGTGAAATGTTGGTGATTCAAGAATACATATTATTGGGTAAATTTTCAGAGGTATTCCTAGCAGTTAGGTATATTAGTAGTGTTGTAGGTTGCCTACTTAAGTCAGGAAAGGTAGATGCTTTTATTCATTTATGTATTTAAAAATTGTACTCCACTAGCTTTCACTAGCATTTAGATAATTAGGAACTCATTGACAGAATGGCCTAGTCTGATTAATTATATTTGTAGTGATGTTCTAAAATAGTAAATAATATAAATAAATAATATAAAATTAATATGAAATGCCTTTAAGAATATATATTATAATTTTTTTACAAGAGATGGACTTGGATTGCACTGTTTCCTGGGAATTTCTCACATAGCAAAAATTGTCCATTTTTATGCTACTTAAACAAAGCAAGTAATAAAAAGCTTTGTTAGCTGCAGAATGAAGGCATTAGCTTGGCTGACTGTGTCTGTATGCTGACTTCAGAATGTCACTTTGTCAGAGATGTTTTTTTCTTTTTTCTAATGTATCAAAACACAACTTACATGTGTTGACAAATCCTGTGAGAATCAAGATTTTGGCCTACTGCTGTTGCTTACTTAGCACAGTGTTTAGATGTAGTAATAGCTTGTACTACAGCGTAGTTTGCCTTTTCAGAAACCTAGGAAAATATGCGTAAAAGCTCTAGTGAAACACTGTTTGTTTTAAGCTGCAATAGTAAGCTCTTAAGATGCGTTGGAATTTAGGTAACTTGCAGGTCCGATGCTGGTAGTCTGTAAAGTCCATGAAAGTTGTATTTTGAGCATAAAAAAGTGCTGAGTACCCTAAAAACCAGAACCACCTGTCTCATACTGGGCACCCTAAATGAATGAAACCTTTTTGATCTGTGGTGTTTCTGCCTATTTTAAATGGAAATGGTATAATTGGCCTCATGAGATTGTTGGAGAGCTAATTAATGCTTCTGCATGCAGTTAGCGTAGAGATCAATTCCACAGGAAGACTTATTAGAAAGGAGTAATTCTCTCTTCAGAACTGGATTTCCAAACTTCTGTAAATCAAGCCTGAGGTTATATACTGAGGAATGGGATAAAATAAAATATGAAATAGTTGTGCATTAGTGGAGTAGGATCTAGCCTCTTCTGAAAGAACTGGAAGCCTGGAGGAACAGGAGTAGGTTCTGTGGGCTCATGGGTGTGGCTGGTATGTTGTGTCCTACAGGCTCAGGAACAGACAGGGAAATAATTATTGCTTGGAGCAAGCTGCTCTAATGTTGCTGTAAGTGAACCTGAGTCCATCTTTCCTGCTTTCACTAAACTGCAAAAAAAAAGTTCACCAGACGCTTAAGGCTCTTTATGATACATGTTTTATTTCTTCGTAATTGTTCTGGAAAGTGTTTTTCAAGTGTTCAGCTGACTGTAGTTTCTATATATAGGGCAGCCCTTTAAAAAGGGTGTAAGACAGTACCATAGTCTGTAACAATCTGTCTGCAGTGATAACAGCGTCACTTCTGGTAGGATAGGAGTTGGATAATCACCAGCTTAGAATGCAGAAACTCTATTTGTATATGTAGGTACATATGCGTGTATATATTGATGTGCACTCATGTGTATGTGCATATTATGTCTACATAATCACCATGTGGCCTGGGCAATAAAAATGCAAACTAAACAGGAAATAAGAATCAAATATCTGTACAAAATGTGACGTGTGGCACTTCAGTTAGTAATCATCTGTAGTGGAAGCAAGTGAAGAGACTTCCAGTTATCTTTGGTATTTCTTTTGCAGGAGAACCTTGGTGCCGAGCTCCTTGTAAATTTCAAAGTGTAGGTTTGGATGTGTCTCGAACTTCAATTTTATTTTATCCTATTAATGCCTTTAGGATTTCTCCCATCAAAATGCTGGCTTTCCTGTTCCTTTCTTCAGTATTTCTCTTCCCAGGAACTGTAGAAGTCTGGGTGGTGAACAAGTGGGTTATGGAGTTTACTACATAGACACGTGTACCTGTATACTGCAGTGGTGGCTGTCAGTCCCCTGTGAATCTTCTTTCCTTCTCTGCTGAACTGTTGAGCTTGCTTGGTATTTTCCTTTCCCAGCCCACAACTAATTTATTGTAAAGAATGCTTCCTTTACAGTTTACCTGAACTTACTGATTCTTTCATGCTCAAAAGTGTTGCAGACACACTTTGTTAATTATTTTAACTGTCTTGTCACAATGAACACTGGTGAAAAAGATAGACGAAAAAGATAGACTATTCACTAGAGTTTAGATTGTGAATCCATTCTTATTTAGGATCATGTAGTTCTCAGTTGTAAATAATTTCAGTGGTCTGGGAAAAAGCACGAAAATTGAGGTTTTGCTGCCTCTTTTAGCACCATGTGGGTTTACCCAGTGCTGAAGGCAGTGTTCTGTTCAACCATAACAATTCATAACAATTTTGAAAAAAGTACAGATTGCCTGTAAGTAGATGTGAGAAAGACACTTTGGAAAGCTATTAGTGGTGAAATAACAATAGATTATTTCTTTTTAATCCAAACACCTTTTAACATTGAGTTTTTAACCAGAAAGTAACATTTTTTGTAGGTTTTTTTTATGTTTTTAAGTCCTTATTTCATACTATCCCAAAGTTCTAATCAGTATAATTATATCATTATAATTTTTTTTGAAGTGATGCTGAATAGATGATTCTTCATGGGTATGGAGGTTAATATTTACAAGCTTCATAGGGTCAGGACACTATACTTCCTGCTCTTTCAGTTCCTCACAGCGGAAGGACCTGCTTGAAGGTTGGGAGTTAAACTGAGTGGATGCCAAATTCTTTAATTCCTCTGGGAACGAGTTGGCTAAAAGGAAATAGTGGCATGTTATGAAACTTTGTGTGAGTGTTCTTGCAGTATCTCTCAGGTACTTTGCAGTTTTCCCAGAATTAAATGCTTTTAGACCTGCCAGAATAACAGGTGTTATAAACACATCATTCACTCTTATAAATGAAATGCATGAGAGAGTATTTTGTAAATACCATTCCTTTTAGTCCACTTACGTAAAAGGAAGCAAAATAATACTAGCTTTGTATTTTTAATAATAATTTTAGTATTTGTAGTAGCGGCAAGGAACTTGTACTTTTGTTAACTGTATCTTCTAGTATTATCTTGTTTTGAAAACCTACATTAAACACTCCCATATCCAGCCTGTAAAACTGGGAAACAGCTCAGAACTGTGAAGTCTATAAATACACCTATTTACTTTACCCAGAACATCATTTTCCTGGACAGATTCCCATTTTTATTTAATCTTGTAACTTAATATAATTTATGTTCTTCCCATCTGGGTATTTTAAGATATCTTTGGACATCCACAACATGTGCAAGTCTGTTTTATTTTTTTCCGTTTTGGAAGACTGGCTCAATATTTTTAATAATTTTTAGTAAAGCATCTTTGTGAAATACATGAAAAAAAGATGAGAAGCATTTTGAAAAGACCAACTGTCTGTGAAGTAATATAATGAGCAGTAAGTTTGACATTTTAATTTAAATGAGATGCAGAGACAGTGATTCTGGTTTCACAGATACCATCTCTAGTTCTGACCCATGTAATCCTGTTTAAGAGTGCTACTCTTGGAACGGAATTAAACTTGACTTGCTCCTATCACTGAGATCAGAACCATGCTGTGTTTCTAAGTGCAGTAGTGTTATTTTGTCATTAAGATTGTTTTGACTGATCTCTTCAATTTAACGAGTGCTTTTTCCATCCTTGGTACACCAAGAGAACTGAAGCACAATGGTGGCACAAGTCCCGACAGAAACAATACGTATCATGGAAGAAGTCCTGGAGGTGGGTTTGGAACTAGCTGCTGTTTTGGTGTGTTCGAGGTGACACACCCAGTGTGCACACTTTGGAGTGAGTTTTGATAGGAAAAGATCCAGTTGTGCTTTTGGGACACTGGATGATCTCTTAAAGTGACACCAACAGCTTCTAAGTAATAATGTTGTATCACAGAGAAGCCTGTGCATCTTCAGGATGCAAAGTAATTGTTCCATGCAGTCTTCTACCATATTTTTTTCTCAATATTTGCTGCATGCAAATGGGGAATTTCTGTAAGAATTTTTTTGTAAGAATTTTTTAAGATTTCAGCTTTTTGACTGACAGAGGCGGGATAGCAAATGGTACTTCACAGGAATAAAAAAGTTTTGTCAGCAGCAATCTTCTTGATTATGATTTATGCAAATTCACTTTAAATACTACAATCTGACTGCAAAGCTATGTTAAAACTCACCTTGTGCCGAATGGGCTATATAAGTAAGACCAGCCTGATGTGACGTCTTGTCCAGCTGTGTTGTCTGTAAAATCTCCAAAGATGGCAAAATATATCTTTACTACCTCAAACCTCTATGAGAAATAAAATGTGTGCAATCTGGTGTAAAAATCTGAAGTGCAGGATCTGTTCTGAATTTAAGAATAGTTTTTTCTTGGAATGTTTGTCCACACATAGCATTTCAGCCATTTCTGTGAATCATTAACATTACCTTTGAACATTAGTGGTGTGTTTACAAATACTAAACTAGTTGCACAATGGGGAAGATTTTCAAAGGGACCATTGTACACAGATGTATCACCTGTAATGCTGTTCTGTACTGCTAAATCAACAGCAGTTTGGGGGGTGTTAGCATGACTGATGGAGGAATGGATGTTTTAAGATTTGATCCTGCTTTGATCTGTTCAATAGGAATTTTTCCACTGATTTCAAGGCCAAATCTGTATGTGAAAAATATCCTCTGTATAGCTGTTATTTTCCATGGTGCTGTGGTTAAGGTTCTTCTCTTGCCCAAGTAAACTGCCTCACATTAACCTGGATAATAGAAACATTCTGAAGGAAAACAAAAGCATTTTAGAAAAGTCTGGGCTGGAATCTTTGTTTCCCACAATTGAAATAGCTCTGTGTAATCATTTAAAATTAGTCTAGAGTAAATAAAAAGGGCTGCCAGACTGTAGGAGTTAGGATAGGCATGTCATAGGATGTAAGTTTTGAACCATGAAATATCACATCTCGTGTGACAGGAGTCGGTTTTGGGCAAGAGCATTAAATTCCCGGGGTCTGTTAATGTTTTGAACATAAATTTACAGGGGAGCAAAACCCACACTTATTTTGTCTCTATGAGTGTAAATGAGACATTAATTGTAAATTCTGTCGTATTTGACCTGGAAGTTATTTTGAAAGAACAGCCATATAAAAGTTAAAAGTTTGCTACTGTAATACTGCTGCTTCACTAAAGAATTAAGCAGGGCTTGGGAATTTGCCAGAGCTTGTTGCTTTTGGCTCATTTCCAGTCAAGTTCTTAAGAAAGCCACCAACATGTTATTGCTGTTAATGTCCTTGCGATCAAACACCACAGTCTGCAGAAAACATTAGAACTATGCTAATTTCCTCCTATAATTTTATCTGGTCAAAAACTGTAACTAAAGATTGCAGCAAAACATTTCAAGGGAAATGCCACAGTTTTTTGTAAAGCTATGGATTATGAAGTTTTCTCTGAAATGTGGTCAGCCAAATACAAATGTAAGGAATTACTCATGATTGACAGCCAACCACAGCAGCTCTGCAGAGCTGACAAAGCAGCCTCACTCTTAGTATTAATTATAACAGTTTTCACAACACTATCATATATTTCTTCCTCTCAGCCTTGTTGTAGAACCATTTCCTTAGTGCAGGCAGCTTTGAGAAATCAGGTAGGGTCAGTTAATTAGGTGGGAAAACTGCAGCCATGAGGAAATTTTAGGTATTGCACATTCAGCTGAATGCCACTGCCCTGTTTCCTGGGCTGCTGGGGGTTAGTCACGCTCAGCCTCTCTGGTGCTGATAGCTGTGATGCTGTGTCAGACGCGTTCATCAGAGGACCTGCTATTCTGTAGACTTGCTGAAGGACCAGTGCCTCTGTAAAAATAGGAGTGCTTTCACTTTGCAGTGGCCATTTTGGATAAACTCACAGCAGCATTTTCCCATTACGTGTAGTCTTAAGACTAGTATTTCAGAGAGAAAGACTTCTGGAAGCTCTCACCACTGTCAGACTGCTGAAGGAGGCAGAAGGGCTTCAGAAGCCTATCCACAATCACTCTTGCTACATGTTGTCTGTATGTACAGCAACTTCTGTGAACAGGTGATGGAGCAGACGGAAATTCATCTAGCAGAAATATAATACAGAAAAACAGATACCTAACCGAATTTTATTTCAGCTCAGCACCTATCTAAATTGCTGGGATGTACCAGCACAATGGATCTTGGAGGTATGGAGAAGGAATTGACTTGGAAAGGAAGAAGAAAATTCTGAAATTTAATAATTTTCAAGCACGGATCTTAAAAAAGCAGTTTATCTTTTGATACAGACTTAGATTAGACATTGTCATGGTATTTGCCATATTTGCAGAACAATCAAAGAAGTTTTTGCTTGCATGTTTTTGACTGAGACGTGTAATCCCCTGCAGGAGTAAATATTTACTTTGACAAAATTTCTAGAAAATTTTGCTTACCTTAAAAATATTTTTAATGGGAAATACATCAGTAAGGCTACATACAGAGAAGATGACTGCTAAGTGATCCAAATAGTAAACTAGAAAAAAATTAGTTAAAATAATTAAATGGAATAGGCACTGAAATAACCAGTGGTGATTTTGAAAAGTGATGGCTCGGAGAAATTGCAGATACTGAAGAAAAGCTTTGACAAAATAAACTAAAGACAAATAAAATAAGAAAAAAGAATCATGGCTTGGCACAGAGAAGTAATCAAGAGAAGTCCCAGTCAATGTAGTGGGAAAGAAATGCAAGAAGTTTTGAAAGAGATATTAACATCATCAAACTGGGTCAATTTTTCATAGAGAAAATTCTCACACCGAAAAACTCTGTCTACTTGACTGTGCAAGTATGCAGTATTTTTGAGGATGTTCATTGCTTTTCCAGATGTGTGTATTATCCTTTGTGGTTTGGCTCAGATCAGAGAGACTAAAAGAAAGCACAGCATATATCAGAGATGTGGGAAAGTTTGTTCACCCTTTGCAAACATCCCTCCAAACTGTAGCTGACTTTTAGTTACATATCATGTTATGAGAATCAAAGAATCAAGATGGTTTACTTTTCTCATATTCATTTCAGTTCTGTTCTTAGAAAATGTAAACTTTACCTTCTTGTCTCTGACTGATCTCTTACGTTTCAAGACATCATTTCTCACTAACAACTCCATCTCTCCTCCTGCTTAAGACCCTGCTTAATTAAGGTTATTATAATATTTTTTGTGTCATTAGATAGTGATGTTCCTTTTACGTAGAATTATGAGGGATTTTTAGTCTCACCTCCCCTATAGCCTTGTCATATTCCTTTAGGAAAATTGCTTAGCTTATTTTCAGTTCATCGTTCTTGGAGTGAGTATAAAAATGTTTATTTCAAGTAACAGTTACAATACTTCAGTTATTAATAAATAATATATCTTTGAAATATAAAAAAAAAGTTGTGTAATTTTTGGACAATGAGAAGAATGTGAGGAACAAGATTAAAGGAAGATGAAGAGGAAAAAGAAAATAATGGGTTCCAGATATCCATTAAGTGAACAGGTTATCAAAGACTGATGGTTACAAACTGGAGGGTTAAATGATGAGTCATTTCACTTAGGTCAATAGAATACTGCCATATGAGATTGGAATCACTCTTTCTCAGCAGTACCATTTGCCATCTAGCAGTTTTAAGATCAACAAGAATACTTAATTCTCAGATCTCTCCCCTTTGAGTACCATAGGAAATGTTTCTGTTTCTATGGATGGATAATTCCACTGCATCTGTAAATGCTTGAATTGTTCTGCAGGCATTATTATGTTGTATTAATTAATTTTTAAAATAAATGACACCACTTTAGAAAATTAAAACCTGAGTTACAGTCAAAGAATTTGGTTTTAATTTATGGTTGATTATGTTATGATAATGGAGAGAAAGAATTTGATGTAAAAGGGAATGCAGGATTTTACACAGTAGATATAGAATTTTACTTTTTGTAGGTTTTTATAATTCCTCTGGTGACCAAGAGAAATTCAGAAGTTAGAAAAATTGTCTCTGTGGGCTTGAGCCTTATCTCAAAGAGCATTTCTGTCATACTCTGGTAAAAGTTCCTCATTACCATGGTACTAGTAAATAATTGTTTACTCATTGTCCTCTTTCATTTGTACATTAGAAAAACAATTACACTACTACCAAGTTGATGGTCTTGATTTGCATACCTTGTGCTTAGGTTTTTTTAAAACCTACCTCATAATCTGCCTTTTTTATAGTTTTTCTAATTCTAAGGGTTTTTTTCTGAAGAGTAACATCGTGTACTGATTTTTTTTGTGTGTGTGTGACATAAGATGTGATTCAGTAATTCACTTCAAAGCTTTCCTGTCTCTTTGCCTTTCTTTTGACTTCCTGAAACGTACTGCAGCATAGGGATACATTTAGATGAAAGGGTATCATTTCTTTTTAATGAGGTAGCTGTGACCCTCCACCTGCAAATATACTAATGATGCCGTGATCATATTAGTTTTGCTGAGACAAAATATATTGTAAGTACGTCCATTAGAGCATGAGTACTTACAAATGTCTCCTCTTTCGTCACAATTTCTGCAATGCACTCTGTCTCTATAGAGAGTCATTGTAGGCAACACCACAGGAGGTGAACACCTATTTTAAAAAACATACTGAGAAAGGAGACTGTGCTCATTTCCCAGATGAGGACTTCAACAAACAGGGCATGACTTCATCAGAGAACACAGCAGGTCCCTCTGCACATCTCCTCATCTGCAAGGTTTATAAGAGCAAATACAGAATACAGAATATTACTTTACTTGAAGCTGGGCAGAGACAGGGCCATGTCCATTGGCATGCTCTGTGCACAGCAGGACGAACCACATGGGCAGCTGGCTCTTCAGTGTCCTGGGGTCTGCCTGCCCATGAAGGTGCTCCCTGTCCTTCTCCCAAGAGCTGGGACTTGGCCGCTCCTGCAGCAGCAGGGGCCTGGCTCCTGTGCTGTGCAGATGGGGTGAAACAGGGGGGAAGGCACTTGTGGGCCCTCCCTAGTAACTCACTTGTGCCAAATGCAAAGCTTGGAAGGCATGACAGTTTATTCGTTGTCTGGGGGATCAACTTCTTTTCCTCAGTAAAAAAAAATAGCCTACAGAGTTGTGCTGCCTTTTGGACAAGCTTCTGATTCGATGTTCATGTTGAAGAGAATAGTACATGACCCTGAAAAACAAAGTAGTTATTTTGTTTTGGTTTTTTATTTAATAGCAGTAGTAAGTGTGCACAGGACATAGGTATGAGTCTTGTCTTAAACCTGGGGTTGAGAGTGGTTTCCTGTAGTGAAGGAATGTGTATTTTTATTGTGCTTTAGCTAAGTAGTGACACTTTACACGTGAGAATTGATGTGTAATATGAGAACAAGGCCTTGCAAAAGCCTAGCGTCCTTTCTTTCTATCTACTGGGCATGTGCAGAATTCTGAAAAAAGATATTTGATTTTTTACCTGCATCTGTATTTTAAATTCCTCTTTGGACATATGTGCAAATGGTTGGAAATGTCCCACACCTTTTGTAAATAAAGTGTGATTAAAATCTGATGGAATGAAAAAGCTTAAAAAGTGTTTAAAGAGCCCATCATGGGCTGCATTATTGGATAGTCTGTTATTTTAAAATGCAGATTGTGTCTTCTTGTACAACAACTTCTTTTTGAGGCTCTGTACTGAAAAAGTCGTGTTTATTTTCTTATAGCTAATTATTATTTACAGAACAGTCGTGGTCTGAAATATTTGTATTGTACACTAATGACTGAGATATGGAACAAATTTACTGCTAATTTTCTGTCTCAAATAACTCTACAAACTTACTTTATTTAAAAGAATTTTATCCATATGGTGCTTTTCCCTCAAGCAAAAAGATTTTATTCTGTTTTCTTTTTAGGAAGGAAGCGCAGCTGGATGAAGAGGGACAGTTTCTGGTCAGAATAATTTATGATGATTCCAAAACCTATGACCTTGTTGCAGCTGCAAGCAAGGTCCTTAGTAAGTAGTAAAGATACCTTCTTTGCGCATTCATCATAAAAAAGGTAATACCCCTCCTGCCCCCCAAATCTAGCAAATATAGCAAAGAGGAACAGGATTTAGCACAGAGGAAGTGAAAACGGAGTATTGGTCAGAGAGAATTTTTTTTCTAAATCTTAGAAGAAAGAATTGTATTTCTTTTATTTCTCTTAAGAAAATTTTACTCCTTTTATTCCTTGAAATTATTACTTCCAAAATATTCCATCTTAAACTGGAGAGATATACCTCATCCACAGAGCATTGGCAGTGTTGCAAGCAGTCCTGAAGTAAAATCCTGCTGCAACTGCCTTCCAATACACCCAAGTTTCAACCACTGCTGCAAGAGCAGTGAATGAATGAATGAATGAATCTTTGATCTCTAAAGAACAGTGCTGAGTTACAGAAATGTATGTGGCATGGACACATTTCATTTGATTGCATATCAGCCATTGATTTGGGTTGCATTCATTTTCAATCATTGCAGCTCTGGTCTGGAATTTAAAAGGTAGAATTATGCCCATCTGCATTATTTTATCTGCAGACCCAAGTGTGGTATGAAATTGTTCTGCATCAGTAATTAGCCAAGAATCTGTAAGACTGATGACTGTGGTAATGTTGAATTGGAGCAGCTGATGTGGTTTTATGCTATTGTAAATTAGAATTAACTCTGCTGAGGCGAGCACTACTAGCAACCAAGTTCCTTTATTTTCAAGAAGTGATTCATTTTTCAGTATCAAAATCTAAATGCTATACGTGTGTGAAATGTACAATATGGTGAAGTAATAATGGTAATTGGTAAATCCTAATGAAATTCCTGTATTGGATACTCATTATTTGCCATATGAACCCTGAATCTTACTTTGTTCTTGACCTACTGGATCTGGGTAGTGTTTAGGCACTGTCTTTCTTGTTTATGAATATAAGAGTAAAGAAATAAGCAAGTGCATAAAATACAGTGTTGGGACTGAATCATATTTTTCTGTTTTAACTAGATCTAAATGCTGGAGAGATTCTTCAAATGTTTGGGAAGATGTTTTTTGTGTTTTGTCAAGAATCTGGTTATGATACAATTCTACGTGTCTTGGGCTCAAATGTCAGAGAGTTTTTGCAGGTAAGAATTTTGTGCCAAATTGTTTCAGATACCAGACAGAATTATGGCCCAGTCAACAGAAATTTAATGTGAAATTCCAAAGAGAAATTTTGAACAGGAGTATTCATATGCAACAAATTGGGGGGGTGGTGTGTGTTAAGTGAAAAGACTTACCTTTTTTGTAGTAACAGAAAATGTGATCTTCAGATTTGTAGGGTATTTCTTCTGTTATGTCTGACTAATTATAGATACTGGATATTTCTGATAGTATGTTATGTACAGAACTAGGGCTCATAACATCTCATCCCTTAAGATGTTATCCTTCATCCATGAACTGAGGGTTGGGTACTGCAGAACAGCATGATACTGCACTATAAACCAAAGCAAAATGAAAATGATTTTTAATAGGGTGGAAGAAATATGGGGACTTCTCTAAAGTGTTATGTCTAAGTGTAGAAAAATGGCCTTCCTTTTTTTGCCACCTGAAGATTGTCACTTCAGTAAGCACTTTGTATTTAAGATTTGTGATCTGTATCACTCTTGGAGAGAACTGTGTTCTGTAATGAGATTAAAAGCATTAAACTGGAGATTGCCCAAAAGCTGACTGTCAAAACTATTGATTTTCTCTGAAAATGTAGTAGCCTCTTGTCATCTGTACCCTTATAATCTCTCCAGCATTAAGGGCAAAAGCAGAATCATAGTTTGCTCGATTACTTGAATATTTACTTGTGTGTCTCACTGCCCCAAAACCTGCATCATTCCAGAGCATCCTAGATGCAGTCAACCCAGACTTCTTGTACAAATCCCATGAACTATAGTTGCTGGGCAGACAGGGTATGTGGATGTACCAACATGTGCATATCATGAGTGGTCTGTAAACCACTGTCTGTCTATGGAATGTGACATCCTTTATATTTCATAGCTTCATTTGCAGGCTGCTCTCAAAGCAGGCCATCAGATAAGAGTAGTTTCTGAAGATACTGACGTTGTGGTTAAGGCTGAGCAAGAACAGGAGAGGAGGAAAAAAAAGATGTAGCTGGCCCATTGCATCATCACTTTGGTTACTCATGTATGGGCCAGAAATACAGATAGTATTTCCTTTCCCTCATGCCCTTTTTCCATATAATATACTTCTCTTTTCATTCCTTACCACATGTGCTGGTGAAAGGACTGGACACGTTTGTTATGCACACCAAACATCTATAAAAGTGGAAACAGCTTACATTTATATTCTTCTAATGACAACATTTTAAGCTGCTTTGTTTGAATTTCAGTGTTAACAGATGACATTGGCTATTATATACTTCTCTAAATGTTAAGAGGACTAATGTTTTAATAGCTGTGCCAGAAGTGTACTTTTTAGCTTTTTATTACAATGGAAAATCAACATTAGCTGTGATTTATTACTTTTGCATCTTCCAGCAGTCGTATTAGGTCAGGAAACTACTTTATATACCTGTTACAAAAATAGATGCAGATTGGGTTTAATGTCCCAAACTTTTCTCAGATTCTTAAAATATATAATAGAGTTCCAAAAGGTGCTTCTTGAAATGTATACAGAGTCCAGGATATATACAAAATAATTGAGAACTGCAGCTTTTTAAAATATGTGAAAATAAATCTCATATTTATGTTCTGTTTCCTTTGGCATCTCAAGGAAATTTAGTATATTCGTAGTTGAAACACAGGTACTTCAAGCTTCATGACAGTGAAAAATAAAAAGGCCAACTAAATGAAATATTTATACTTTCTATGAGAAACACAAGCATGGAAAATTTGCAAATCGTGTTGAAAGACACTGTGCCAAAGAGCAGCAGTATGAAAAGACGTACCTCCTAACAAACCCGAAGTGTGCTTTTGTGTTCAGTTCAGTAGCTTTCTACTGAATGAAAATCAAACACTGGAGCAGTGGTCAGTTCTCTCATTTAAGGAATTGTTTACATGGCTGTTTAGGTTTTCCTGATTGCAGTGCAATAAAATTCAGGGGACAAATTCCTCTTTCAGATAAGATTCCAGGTGCTGTATACCACACAGCACTGAACAGCATATCTTTGTATTTCAGGTGTCAACCACAAGTCTCACTTTTAGACAGACCAGGATCGGCCTCATTTAGTATGACTGCTTGTTCTTGCTTGGAGATTCCCATGTGTTTCACCATGGAGCTGATCACTGTTCCTCAAAGCTCTAGAATTAGTTCTTTGGTCCCAGCACAAGCTCTGGCATACATCTGAGCAGTCTAGGAGCCAAGAATTCAGGGGGAGACCTTAACCTGTTATAATGTGTACCTGAGCGCACCTCTGCCTCACAGCAGGTGAACACACTATAAAAAAGACATATGTTCTTTCAGAAGCTGCAATATCAATTTAGAATGAATCAAACACAATGAAAAATTAGAAGTAGGAGTAACAATGATAATGTCTAGATCTGGGAGTGATTTCAGCTCTTTGATCTGGAAAAACATGTCTACTCCTTGACTATGTGTTGGAGCAAGGTTTCGAATACAGTGCGATGTAAGTCCCCCACTCTGGAAGGTTAGAGAGTAAAAGCTGAAGGACATACCACGTGGGCTTTGCCTGTGACACTGCTCTTACAAAGTCAGCAGTAAAGGGGTAGAGGGGTAGCAAAGTCGTTTTGCAGAATGGGGCTACTGCCAGTTGTTAGTCACACTTGTGCCAGACTTAAATGTTAGTACTTAGACAACCATCTTAGAAAAATTCCGTCCTTGACACTGGCCATTCTCCATTTGAAATTCTTCAGCTGGTGACTGTGTAACTGGAAGATGATCGTCTTTTCCCATGTATCTCCCTAAGAGTTTTTTCCTGAAAGGTCAATATATCCCAGCTGTTTCTGAGGCATATGTACTGAAACCGCAGTTCTGCACCCAGTTAAGGAGATGGCAGGGCAATCTTTCAGAGCCAGTAAGTCATCTCTCTTGCTCTTTTCTCATCCACACTCTTTCAAAGCAGTCTCTTCCAATTTTATTGTCTTGAACCCTGCAAAGTTTGTACAGAATTTGCCTTCAAGCATTATGTTTTGTTGTCAATGCCCACTAACAGCTGGAATGGATTGACTCCCAGATTGTTGCCTCTTCAAGTTCTAATTTGGAGATGTTGATATAGCAACAAAAACATGAATTTGAAACAAGCTAAAAAACTGAAGGAGGAAATTCCAGGCTAAGTGCGTCCCACGGAATTCATTGCTAAGAGTGTCATTTTCTCTGGAGGTCTCCAGGAGAAGAGGCAGCTGTTCAAGCACTTCACAGCTCACATGAAATCAAGTTCAGTATGCTTCCACAAATTTGATGATCGACAGATGCTCATGAAAGGTGGAGAATTTCCCAGACAGCACACTGAAAATATTTTCAGCTCACTTCCTATGTTGGTAGAAAACAAACAATATGCAAAGCCTGGTCGTAGCAGTTATTTGCAGGGCAATGAGAGAACAACATTTAAAATATGTAGTAATGTTCTGGACTTAAGATGTGAAGGAGTTGTATGAATTTTACAACATAAATAAAAAGTTGTGGGTTGCAACACCATCCTGTAAACTAGATTGCTCTATGTTAAATGGACAGTAAATAGCAACTTGGAGTCTTGATAATTGCTTCACAATCAAAGTTGAATCTAGTATCGTGTTTTAAGTGTGATTTTGGTCTGACTGTTCTCTTTAAAGTCCTTGTTAGGTATGCCTGTCAGTTTATAATTCAGCTTTCCAGATCACAATTTGTCTGGTTAAGATTTAAAGTGAGATAGATGAGATGTCCGGGACAGTGGCAGGGAAAAAAAAAAGATATCTTCCTTTTCCTGAACAACTTTTTCTGATATATTATTACAGCAGCTGTGATATTTCTGTTTATTCTGTGGAGTTTTTCAATTATTGTCAAAGAAAATACATATTTGAGGTTGGTCTTTCAAGCATTTAAATCTTTACTTTAAAATTTGAAACTTTGCCAGGCCCTGTAAACTTGGTTGTTATGATGTCAGAACTAGGAATTTCATTGATAATAAGGAGAAAGATTTATGTTTATTCAGATGTACTTATTTGTATTTGACTCCTGAATTAATACTTGAAGAGGAGATTATAGAGACTAGAATTGGAAGGAATGAGACTGGATGAGGTACCAGACTGAGAAACACACAGAAGGTGTTTAATCATCCGAATGTTTCAAAATAAAGCATAAACAAGTACAACTTACTACTATCTGGAGTAATTTATAATAGTCCTAATTTTTATGCCATTCATTGTTCTAAAATTGCCATGGTAGATAGAAAGAACATTTCAGTCTAACTGAAAAGCCTGCTATGATCACAGTTCTACAGAGAAAAAGGCAAAAGCATGGAAGTATGAGCAGTAGGAGAAAGGAGAGTTCAGATTAGACTAAATAGTACTTACTTCCTTCAGAAATAATAAGTGAATGCCTTGTAATCATGTTTTTAATGTCTTCTTCCAGAACCTGGATGCTCTGCATGACCACCTTGCTACTATTTACCCGGGTATGCGAGCCCCTTCCTTCAGATGCACCGACGCAGAGAAGGGGAAGGGACTCATTCTGCATTACTATTCAGAAAGAGAAGGTCTTCAGGATATTGTCATTGGAATTATCAAAACAGTAGCTCAACAGATCCACGGTACAGAAATAGATATGAAGGTAATGTCTGAAGCGATACACAAATTGAAAATTTATGTCAGTAGGAAAAAATCAGGAAAATCAGAAGTGAAGTGATGGCAAACAGTAATTTTCACTGTTGCTGTCTTTCCTGAAGAAGTGGCTTCAGTACTGATTCTTAGGAAGAGCCATCATCATTTGTGTTGCTTGAAGGACACATCAGCCATGTACTGAGAAGGTCAGCACTAATTTGCAGGCAGACCCAACTGGGAACAGTACAGGACAAGATCCCCTTATTCAGAGAAGGATTGTAAAGAGGACATGTAAAGAAATTAGATACTGGCTTACTTGAGGTGCCTTTTCCCCCCTTTATTTTATATTTAGCATATATTTCTTACTGGCTACTGTGTTCTCTGAGAACATGGACATTTCATCTTTGTGTCCTAGATTCTTCATCTGTGTGCAAACTGTGAGGCTGATGTGCATTGATGAGGCCTGGGTGGCAAGCAGTGTTTTCCTCCCAGCCAGCATGCCAGTTTCTTCCCAGAAACAAGATGTGTTTATGAGTTTCATGCTATCATTGCGTGGAAGTGTGACTGGATATGCATCTAAAGCCCCAGAAGTGAGAAAAAGTTCCTTCAGTCACAGAGTTTATGTAATGTCATTTTTGCTAAGTCACTTGTGAAATGGGAAAGAGGCTTCTGTTTTGCCCATACAGAGCAACAGAAAGGTTTAATTGATCAGACCTTGCATATGTAGTAGTATAAAATCAGAGCTTGATCCAAGGTGTACATATATGTGGACGGAGAAACAAAAAATGAAGGCTTTTTTCTGTTAGAAATATTGCAGCTGATATAAAATTATTTTCATCGAGTAGAAAAGAATCTAAGCAGGTACAGAAAGCATTCTTTGGGTTTTTTTAAATATTCCCTAGTCATACGACATTTCTAGCACAGTTTCATTGTATGCTTGCTCAGAAAATCCGTTCATGATTTTATCACAAAAACGTGGCCTTGCTCAGATGAGAGATTTACAAGCAATCCAATGACAAAGATATTTGTACTGCTCTATTGGAGTATTTGCCTTTTAGGTTTCCTGTTAAGCTAGCTCAGGTTTATAGTAGATGTCTAGTTGTGTATAGTGTGGTGATATACTTGTGTCCTTGTCTAGATTCTGTTTTGTAGAAAACCGCAGTTCAAACTTCTGCAGCAGGTGTTAGTAATCAGATACAGAAAGATACAACAGAATCAAAACAACCCTCTTTTTAGATCCCTGTTTATCTGAAGTGTTGAGACAGACAAGAAGGACCATGTTGGAAAGTTGGCTGCGAAAGGGCTGAAGCTGTTGCTTGACAAGTATTTCTTTGGTAGCACAGGCAGCTTAAGCAGTCCCTGTTCTCTCAGTGCTCAAGCTTGTCCTACAGCAGCTTCTTTGGCTCTGTCTCTCCAGCTGGTATCAAGTTATAAAATAAACTATCCTGAGGAAATGAACTGGATTCAAAACAACAGGGTTTTTTTCTGGATTTTTTTTTTTTTTACCTTTATGTGTTCCTTCACATGGTTCAGTGTTCTGTCTCTCAGAGGGCCACACAGAGGCAAAAGTGATCCATGGGGCAGAGAAGAAATTTGGGTGTCCAAACCAGGTAGCAGCATAAACTTTTGATAAACTGTGCTTCCAATCTGAAGGTTACTTTGCTGAGAAAATTTTATTAATATCCATCTAGAACTTCGCACAAATAATATATGTTCCAAAGAGGCTTGAGTATTTATTATGTATTTACTTCTTATTTTAATTTGACTTTTTTAGGCTTTTCTGGAAATTTTACTGTTGTATTGTAAGTAAATAGATATTTAATAGTATTAGTCAAACCTACTGTGAATGAATGCAAAGTCTAATTTAAATCTACATTATTCTTCTAGACTGTCTGAGCTAAAAGCACGTAAGTGCCTAAAAAGTAGTATTACCTCTAAACTGAAGAAAGTGTATATTGTCTTATTTTGTCTGTTACCCCAGTTTTAACCTTTTCCCCATTAGAAAGTCAGGTACCCTTAACCCTGAAGTTTTTTGTTTCTCTCCTGGTTGATAAAGCCTATGTCTTGACATCTCTAAGACATTACATACTGCTGTACTCCACAGGTACTCAGAAACGTCTGTGGTAGATAAGCAGAGAATTGATTCTCTAAGGTGAGAGTGCTGAAATTTGCATCTTATCCACACAGACAATGAAGGTCTTCCTCCATTACTACACAGGTCATCTATTAATCATGAATGATATGGAGTGAAGGTTTTAAAGTCAAGTCTGCCACTGTAATAACTAAATAGTTTTACGGTTCAAAATATTGAGAATAGGAGAAAAAATAGACCAACTTCTTTCATCTCCATTCCATGCCTCATAGTTTAGTAAATTAATGCTTTTTTGTCTTAGTCTGTTAGCAATGCATTGTTTGAAATAGCACAGCACAGAAAAACAATGGAATTGCTGTTAATTCCTTCAGCTGTTGTGGACCAACCAGTGCCTCTACTGTAAAATTTTTGGTTTGGACTTCAGTTAGAATTTTGCTTAAGGAAGAATGGGGTTTTTTTGGATCCGATAAAAACCTCAGTGCCTAGCCTAAAGTTTCCAGTGTTACTATGGGAGTTGTCTTCTGACTTGCAAAAAGAGATTCCTGAGCTGTCCTTTCAAATTTCTTTATCCAAAGCATTTATATAACAGTCCAACGCAGGACTGACTCAGTAAATTCAGCAGTTCTCTTTATATTAGTATGAAGTTGATATCTGCTATTTGATGTTTAATACTTCATTATCCACTTTTCTTCTCCATCTGTTTTGAACAAAGGCTTATATAAATCTGCCTGAGAGAATACATGCTTCTAAGTCTGTATTTTCATGAAACTTCATTTGAATTTGTCTAATATATTACAAGTCTCTGGGAAGGTTGTAGCAGATCTTAATTGTTTTCGATAATACTGGTTTTGTTTCCTTAAGTGGTTAGATTTTTTTTCTTGAGTTACAGGATGGCTGAGGTTGGAATGGACCTCTGGAGGTCATTTTGTTCAGCCTCACCTGCTCATGCCTGGCCACCTAGAGGCAGTTGTTCCAGGCTGTGTTCAGACATCTTACAGGTATTTGGACAACAGGTGCCAGTGTTCAATCTCTCTCATGGTAGAAAAGTGTTTCCTGATGTTCAGACAACGCCTCCTGTGTTTCAGTTTGTGCCCATTACCTCTTGTTCTGGCACTGGACACCACTGGAGAAAGCCTGGCTCCATCCTCTCTGCACCCTCCCTTCAGGTATTTGTATGCATGGATGAGATCCTTCTGAGCCATCTCTTCTCCAGGCTGAACAGATCCGGCTGTCTCAGCCTTTCCTCTTCTGAGAGATGCTCCAGTGCCTTGATCATCTTAGTAGCCCTCCCTAGAGGAAGTGGGCTCTGTCTTGCAGCTCTGTATCTCTTGTACTGAGGAGCCACAACTGAACACTGCACTCCAGGTGTGGCCTTTCCAGTGCTGAAGAGAGGGGAAGGATCACCTGCCTCAACCTGCAGAGAAAACTGTGTAATGATCACAAGAGGAAACTAAATATTAAGAAAAGTATTGTTCTTTTTTTGTCTCAAATTGTTTCTTTGGGTGGAGAAATAGCTAAATAGAAAAAAAAGTTTTAATTTTATCACCTTTCTTCAGTTTCACACCGAACAACTTTGTATATGTATATATATATATAACCATACATCTTCTTCTGAAATACAGTAGGGCTTCCTTCTTCCAGAATGGTGTCCTTCAGGAAATGTGCATTCTCTATTAACACCTAGAGTATGTGTGTGCAGAAGTCAAGCGGGGAGGGGGGAGCCTGTCGGTTTGTTTCTGTTGGATGTTGTTAGCACTGAAAGGAAAGCAATTTGTTTTGAATTTGGAGTCAAAATTCCGATTGTATAGTTCAGGAAAGCCCAAGTTGACATTAATTGATTAATTAGTTCAAATCCAATTTGCCTTATCTTGTCTGATATGGTAATCCATTTTTAGCCAAATAGAGCTAAGCCTATATAATTTTTGCAGCAAGTATTGTCTCAGAAATTGTTGCTGATTTTGTGGATGCACTAAGAATATTCATATTCCTCTAGTCTCAGTATGAGAACTAAAAAATCATCACAATGCTGGTTACAAACTTTGTCATGAGATCTCTGTTAGCAGCCTACTGGCTATGCCTTCTCTTCTTCACTTGTCAGAGGTTGTATATAAATGAGGGTGAGCTGTGAAGGTGAAGTCAGAACAGGGATTCCCTCAAGGCTTCTAATGGTATGGGTCAACAAAGAATGTTGTACATAATCCAACAAAGCCCAAAAATCCGTTGGGCGTGCAGACTTCTGCAGTTCTGTTACTATCTGAGAGGAGATTGTCAAAATCTTTTACGTAGGGAAGATGTTTTACAATGTAAAATGAGAAAAGACATGGGGAAGTCTTTGACAAGATGGTAATTTCAGACTTACTAATGGCAATGTAAAAGACGAAGTGAGGATGTGACCAGCAGGAGAGCTGATCTAAAAATTACTTGGGTACTTGTCATGGAGGACAAGCAGTACTGGTCCACACATTAAAATGCTAACTGTGTGTGAAGATAAGTCAATCATGAAGCATGATAAGCCTCTAATTCTGGCACAAGGGTAGCTGGAAACTTCACTATCTGCAGGCACAGTGGTTTGGTGAAGTGAGACAATCTGCACTGAAACCAGCTGCCAAGTGAAGATATCCCCATGGTTCTAACTTTGGGTATGCAAAACTAAAAGTGGTGCCATTTCCCCATTTCCTTTGTCTTGGGATCATTCTGAAACAGCTGCAGTGAACTTTGTTAAGCAGCATTGCACAGTCAGTTTTGATCAGAAGAGATCAAGAATTTCATCCTGTATTGACCTTTAAAGGGCAAAAACCCCTCTGTTTTTGCATTAGTCTCCACAATGTCATCAAAAAAGATCCCTGTCCTAGGACATTCTATCCTTCCGTGCTGAGATACGAGTGTGTCCTGGGGATATGCTCGGATCTACAGAATTGAGTCTTGTCTTGTAGACACATCAGTGACAGCTTAACAGATAGCACGTGCTCATTATATATTTTGTATCACAGCGATACTGTTTGATTTAATATCGTGTGTGAAGCTCACCAAATACATGAAACCACACTCATTTGGAAATAACTTTTCTCTGAATTGTCGTTCCCTGAAATATTGGTGTGACTTTTCACTTGCTTAGGCAAGGACAAACTCTGAAGGTACATCTTCTGGAAAGCACAGGCAGGTTAGCAGTTAGATGTTATATATTCTCTTTGGAACCAGGAGAGTGATTTCTCCCTTCAGTTTTAACTGCAGTTACTATGGTGATTGAGCTCTTAGACATTGTGAAATGATGTCACTTTACCAGCTAAGACTGCAGGGGGAGGAAGAATTAGACTTGATTGCTGGCTTTGTTTTTCTGTCACTGAACTTTGATTTGTCAAGCATTTATCAGAGGCTTCTTCAACAATATTTAAATGATACTGAAATTGTGTGGCTTGCAAACTTTGCTTGCAGAATGAAACAGTAGATAAGTTCTATTCTAGTTAAGCTGAGCAGAGTATCTAGGGCGGGTCCTTATGCCAGATAAATATCTGGCCAGTTAGGTTGGATCTATAGGTAAAAGGGAACAGAATTTAACGTCTTATATTAATGGTCAAAAGTGCTTATTTTAAATTTGCTGACAAGGTGGATGAAGTAATGAGATAGGAAGATTAGATAGTTCATAAGTTGTGTGAGCAGAAAAGACATAATGAAATTGCATATCCATTGGGAATTTCATTAGGGATGCATCAGTAGATTTCTTAGCCTAAAGGGGTGTATGATTAAAGCATCTGTTAATAAGTGTCTGTGCATGAATGATCAGAATAATATTCCATAAACCAGCCATGTCCACAGCATATCATGTTTACCAGGAGTGTGCAGCTGGCGCTGTGTCTGTCTTGTAGATCTGACACATGTCCATATGTTTGGCCTGGTGTTCATTTTCTGCACTACCAAGTTGCACTAATACAGCAAGCATTTCTAGATGCCCTGGAATTTGGTCAAAAATAGTGTTTCAAATGAACTTGAAGATGCTTGGGAAATTTGCAGCTTTGCACCGTTACTGGCACAGTTCTAATCTATAAAGGTTAGGAAAATAGCACAGCATGTGCGAGGACTGACTTTGTCGTGGTGTGGATCTGCAGAGGGTCATGGGTCAAACTAGCTAGACATCTTGAAGCACGTAGCAGTTCTATTTTTATAAGTGATTTTTAAAATCTAAACCTGAGTTCTGTTTACTTATGCATCATTCATTTCTAATAAATGAAATAAAATGGGAAGTTATTAAAAACAACCTGTTAGGTGCTGCACGATAGCAGAAAAAAGTCCGTAAGTACAGGTTGGTAACAGAATACTAGTGTGCAGTGAGTGAGATGGCTATAAGGAGATAATATCTCTGGAAGGTGATGTGCTGTTAATATGAACAGTTCCTTAAAAATTGTTAGATACTTTAATATCAGCTTTGCTGAATGAAGAAGGTTTTCATGCAAAGTATGCAGGGTTTTTTTTCCATTTGTGGCAAGAGCAACACTTTGAAGTAAGATCCAAGACTGGAAATGATCAGGAAGCACAGATCAGTTCTAGAGATTAATCTTCACAATTTGAAAAAGGTTTCTGTGCATAATCTCAGCTATCTCTGGCCACAATAACAGTATTATTAAAATAAAACCTGTGGGAGTGTGCATGAGTGATAGAAAGTAAGAACTAAGACTCTTAACCGCATTCTGTAAATCTTCAATATGACCACAGTCTCTCACAATTCCGGGATAATGATTTAAAGGAAGAGGAAGACATGGAAAACCTTTAAACCCTGAATTCAGAGGAGAACTAGGTGTCCATTCTCCTAGACAAACCCTCTTAATGTGTTTTCCTCAGATGACCACCATATATTTTTTCTGAGGCTTACCCCTTAGTAGCTCATAATTTCCCACTTCTCTTTGTCACACACTGGCACGTGGATTACCAGTACAGGTTCTTGAGGCAGCTAGGTTTTATTAACATCAACATTTGAAATTATTTGTAGATCCAGCTTTGGGTACCTACATTGGCTGGTAAATTTAGTAGGCTGATCTTTCTCTGAGTTACTTATATAAGCAATAGAAAGATAAGAATAATGCAGCACGCAGCTATAGAGCACCTAAATCAGGCTCTTGCTCTAAACTGACCTTCAGAAAAGCCTTTCTTTCCTTCAAATGAGTAGTGAATTTATAGATCAAAGAACACTGCCACCTTAAGTTAAACATGATTTATCAATAAAATATTGTTTTGTTGTTTTACACTCCTCCATTTGTATAGGAACAAAGAAAGGTATCAGCACTCCCCAACCCGTCAACTAGCATTTTTGGCAGTTTTGGAGAACAAGTATGTAATAAACTTAATGTCTTAGGGATCAATCGCAGTGATTGTGCATATGTTCTGTTTTCAAATTGTAACTGTTAATCTCTGTGGTTAAGACTATGTGTAAAGGGCAAAATCAGGATGCTTTAAAGATTTTAAGAAATCTTTTTTTCGCTTCAGTGACTTTAGGATCAGACTCTACATGAAAGTAGAATCAGGTGGAACATGTTCCAGAAAGTTGCTGCTAAACAATACTGTGTAAATAGAATTGTTCTTTTCCAATCATTAAGTCTAATTAAATTTGAGAAGAGGTGAATTTGGCTTCTCAGGGTAAATGATGTTATTCTACTAGTTATTATCTTAAATTATATTGCCATACGTGACTCTCACTGCAAACAAAATAATCCCTATTAATTTCATACTTCTTACTAACTTTGAGTAAAATTACTGAAATGTGAAATGCTGTGTTAAAGACACCTTTTTGATATTCCAGTGATGTAGATGATTCTAGTTTTGCTGTCATTTCCTTTAATAGGGAATACAGCCCAGAGAAGATTGTAATTGCTTTTAGTTTTGTCTGTTGGCTCTGATCTTGCAATCTGCTGGAATGTGTAAGGACTGTGTATTCTAACATCTGCTCTATCCACTTTTCTTCTTGCTGTTGTTGACATGCCCACCCTGTTAGCACTATTTAGTCACCGCTAAACAGTCAGCACTCTCTGCTGTTGTGTTATAGATCTTACAAACAGCTTTGATCAAAATAAGGATTCAAGTGTTCTGTGTGATTCAAGACTCACCACAGGTTCATTTCAGGGGAAGGGGCCACCTGCTTTTCTGGCAAGTACCAGTAAAAAAGCAAGCATAACCTGAACCTTCACCACTCATTTCAGGATTTGCATTTCACTCAGGCTTAATAAATTGTATTTGGGTGATCTTCAATATGTTGCTCGTGCAGAGAGCAGCTGTGGCTAAGCAAAGGCATAATTACTCACCTGGAATTACAAAGACTATAAAATCAGAAATTCTTATTAGAATACAGTGTTTTTCAAGATGTGAGTATAATTCTTGAACTTACCTTTCTCCTCTAAATACATTCGTGTCTTCATAGTAGCATTCCAGTTACTAATGAGTAGCAGAGTTTTCAATTTTTCGTTTTTTCTTCATTTCTGTAGGTTATTCAACAGAGAAATGAGGAGTGTGACCACATTCAATTTTTAATTGAAGAGAAAGAGTCTAAAGAAGAGGACTACTATGAGGACCTTGACAGATTTGAAGAAAATGGTACCCAAGAGTCTCGCATCAGTCCCTATACTTTCTGCAAGGCATTTCCTTTCCACATCATATTTGACAGAGATCTGGTGGTCACACAGTGTGGCAATGCTATATACAGAGTCCTTCCACAGGTTAGATGATTCTTATAGATGATTCTTATGAATAGCCATAGAAATTCCCAGTAATAGATGCTTCACAGGTTAATTATAAAGATGAATAAAATGTAGGATTCTCTGTCTAAACAGCATTCCCATGTAAGCATATAGTATTTACTAAATTGTGCTTCTCTTGTTTGAAAAAGGACTTGAAAATAGCCTAATTCTACAACAGCTTTGTTCCTTATGTTCATGTCCATATGCAGTAAGAGAATAATTTTAAAACCTTGTGATTTAATGGGGAGATGCATAAAGTATATATTCTCTTCCATTCAGTGTTGTCAGCTAAGAAAATGGAATATAATTGCTCTATGTATATTTTTATTATAAAGCACAACAATATTTTTCTTTTCTTTTTGCTGTTTTTTAATATTCTAGCTACAGCCAGGAAATTGCAGTCTGTTGTCAGTTTTCTCCTTGGTCCGGCCTCATATTGATATTAGCTTCCATGGGATCCTCTCCCATATCAATACAGTCTTCGTACTGAGGACTAAGGTAACTAGAGAATATTTTCCCAGCTTTTCTTTAAGTAAGTGTGTTTTGGAGAGATGAGAAGTGCAGAAAGCTCAGAAGTCTTCAGAGAAAATTCTCTGCACAGGAGTATGCTCAGACCCTTTTGAGTCTTGAGCCAAGAGAGAGTCACAGGTATAAATTTGTGTGTAGTTGCTGAGCAGAATGTTTTATAGGAATGGTGGAGTAAATGTACATCATGTCTGATGCTTTCTTTGCAAGGGGCCAGTCTAGTATATGGCATTGTATCAAAGCAAATGTAGAAAGGTACATTTACTTTTGCTTCATAACAGTGTGGGAGACAAATATGAAATGTGTTCTTGCTTGGGCCCATATGTTCATACAAAGATCTGCATCCTTTTCTCTAAAGAGGGCAGGAGACGAGGCGGGTGATATGAACAGATGCAGCATGTAGAGTAACACCTACTACATCAAAGAGCCTGCTTATTTAAAGAAAACTGTACCTGAGAGAAACCAGGATGATTTCTTAGAGATGGTCCCAGGCAGAGATAGAACTTCACAGAATAGGCAATACTATTGTCAAAACTATTGTTAAGAAATTATGTGGAAGAAAAGAAGGAATTACGAACATCAATATAAAGAAAGATACCATGCTTTGTGTCTTTAGGGTAGCAAATTACAGTGTTAAAATACAGGTAGTGCATGGTGTTCAAACGAGAAATTAATTGGGTTTAATGTAGGCTGTAAGTCTATTCCAAGTATTCTGACTGTGTTCGTAGTGAACGCGCTTACATACTAGGCCTGGTGCATAACACACCACTGCCCTTACACAGTTGTGACTTTTCATCACCAGGAGGGGCTGTTGGATGTGGAAAAGTTGGAGTGTGAAGATGAACTGACTGGCACAGAAATCAGCTGCTTACGCCTGAAAGGGCAAATGATCTACTTGCCTGAAGCAGACAGCATTCTCTTTCTCTGTTCACCAAGGTACTTTAAGCGTAGACAGTTCTATAATACTGATTTTCATTTTGCAATTACTAATTTTAAGAACACTTATGAGAGTAGTACTACAGAGACTAATTGGTTTGAGTATTGATTTAATTGGTTTTGAAGTGTTTATACTAAAAGAGGTAGGAGCATTTAAACATTGGAACTTGACTGATTATTAAATACTCAGTATAAATATTGGGTTGCTCTGGCCCAGTTTGTACAAATTGTTATTCCTCATATTCCTTTTTTTTTTTTTTTGCAAGTTTCATACTTTGTTTTTTTACTCAGAGAGTGCTAAGAGATGTTACAATGATTTGGTTTTATATGTGGATTCATGTGTTTTTGCGGTAGTTTTAATATAATAGATCAGTGATAAAGAAGTGGTTGGAATGGGGGATTGAATGGAAAAATCCTTTAGGTAAGAGCGTATTAAACTAACACATCGGATTACACAGTTACGATACATTAATCTCCTGTGTAAAGGGGAGAGAGAGGATGATAGAAAGCAGAGAGTCTACCTTTACATAATCTCACTTTAATTGCGCTGAAGTACGTACATTTGATATGTTCATGGAACTCATCACGAGAATTCTGTATTTAAATGCAAAAATCAAGAGCCGTGGGTTAACATGAATGATCACAAATAAGGTGTTTCGTAGAAGGGGTATGTTGTTCAGCTCATCACAAGTTCAGAAGCTTCATCTTTCTACTGTTATTCAGCAGGCTCTGCTGTTTATTTGAGTTTTAAATGCTCCTCTGGCAAGTTTAGTTTTACCCATATTATTAAGTATTTCTCTGCATTGCAGTGTGATGAACTTGGATGATTTAACCAGAAGAGGTTTATATCTGAGTGATATTCCATTGCATGATGCTACCCGTGATCTGGTTCTTTTGGGAGAGCAGTTCCGAGAGGAATATAAACTGACTCAGGAGCTCGAGATCCTCACTGACAGACTGCAGCACACACTGCGTGCACTGGAAGATGAAAAGAAGAAGACAGACACGTGAGAACCAAATCCCAGTTTTGAGCTGAAACACTCAAAGCAATATATTATTTATAGCTACCTTCTTTAAGAAATAACAGACTCTTGTAAGGAATATCAGAGATAATCAGGACTGGTAATTTTGGAGTCAAGAAAGAACATTTAATAGGGTATTTCTTTATTTAGATTGTCAAATGTCACCCACAGTCTAGGCCATTATATGTCTAGATGTTTTGATGGCTCCCTCCCTGATAAGAAAAGTTATAAGCAGTGAGCTGACAATTCTTTTTTATTTGTGAATTACCTAAAATTTTGGAAACTCATGTGCAGTTACTGTAGCGAAGGTGAATTTGATGAATGCCCAAATGCTGTTGTTTGACAGAGTTCAGTAAACCAAATTTTGTCTTTCTAGCATGCGTTAACAGAACAGAAAAACGTATCTTAAAAATCTTGAAAACAGTTTATGTAAAGCTGAAATTTTGCAATAGCCTAATGCTGTGAATTTGATTTAATAGTTACTTGTAGAAATGAATTTGGGTTTATCTAGATATAAGTACCTAAAAATTACACATAACAGTAAGTGTGCATTGGGCCCCAAATCCAATTCTACAGATAACTATAAAGTCAAATTCAAATGTCATTAGTCTATGGCATCTCAGCTCCGCAATGACTGGCAAATTAAACAAAAGCTTGTGTGAAAAGTAACATGGGGATCATGACTGACTCCTATTTATATAATGTAGTCCCATCTCTGTATTAATTCTATTGACAGATATGCTTTTTCTGTAATGGAGTAATGGAAATTATTTTAAAAATACTTGAAAGGGATGGACAGGACAACCAGAGAAAATAAAGCCTAAGAAGTATTTTTTCTCTGCATTCCTTTTGGCTTGCTTTATAAAGTTATTTTATCTTCAGGAATTCTAGCCTTCATGGCAGCTGCTGGAACAGACAGTGTCAGTTACTGTATGATGTGCCAAAAGTATTCACTAATTATAACTCATGCAGTAGTGAACTTGCCAAAAATGCAACTAATGAGGGTTTGTGCAGGAGGCTGTGTACAAAATGATGTTCAAGATCTGTGAAACAGAGATCTTCAGCTTGTCCACTTAACTGTGTCAGGAGGGAAATGGACCTTAAGATAGCAGTTAGAAAGTTGAAGGAATACACATGAGAACAGGGTGAATTTCTCTGTGTGTGATTGGATTTTATTTGCGTAATTTATAATACGAACAAGTGTTAATATGTCGTATAGACTATTAATTAAAGACACTCTAGACCTTAAAAGCAGCATGCTCAACAGAGAGGAAGCATTTAGAAATGCATGAATTGATCAGAGGTGGAAAACTGATCTCTTCATGGTCTTTTTTGCATTTTTTATGGTTCTGTGAGCAAAACCATATTATATGAGCTGAGGATGTGGCAGAAAGAAGTAGAGGTGATCCAAGACACTATTAACAGATCATGTCAGAAGAATTAGTAATATATGTCTCATTTTGTTGATAATTTAGGTGTATTAATGTCTGTTTGAAATGGCATGCTGATGTAGATGAGTTCCTGTTTTCCAAATAACATATTCTTCAGTAAACAGCTTTTCTGTTTCTTGTTGATGATGGGAGTATGTTATTAACCCTGTGGGGGGTAGGAAGTTAATATATGAAGAGTGCTGCTGTAAATGCCTTTCTCCACGTTCTTTCTGTTTTGCCTGTGCCTTTCTTTTCTTACCTGTGTAGATTGCTGTACTCTGTTCTACCGCCGTCAGTGGCAAATGAGCTGAGACACAAACGTCCTGTTCCAGCCAAGCGCTACGACAACGTCACCATTCTTTTCAGTGGCATTGTGGGATTCAATGCCTTTTGTAGTAAACATGCCTCTGGAGAGGGAGCCATGAAAATTGTCAATCTTTTAAATGATCTTTACACAAGATTTGATATTCTGACTGATTCACGAAGGAATCCATTTGTGTATAAGGTAAGTGTAAGATTTTTAAAGTATCTAATCTGTTACTTTACCATAATTTGCTATCATGTCACTCTTTTCCAGTCCTTTCTTGGATTTTAGGCTTTTAAAAAAAAACTTATGTTCTCAGTCTGAACTGTGTAACCTGATATTAGATAGCTACAGAAGAGTATGTTGGTTATCTCCAAATGTGTAAAGGAACATAAAGTTCTCATCATGATTTCTGCAGTCACCCATTAGCTGGACATATAAATGTACTTCCACATTTAGCAGATGTGAACTTATACAAGCCATTTGTGGTTCTTCTGACCTTTTGCTCTAAGTTTTTCAGTCCTATTCGTGGGTCTTCTAGTTGTAAATTGTAACTTACTTCTCAGTTACTCAATGTGAATTTCATTCCTTCATTAGGAGTGAGGTGCAAATGTGGCTGATAGCAGGAAGGTACAGAAATACATATATATCCCCTATATATGTTCCTGTGTTTGCTTGTGTGTTTATATCTGTGAGGTTCATTCCTAGCTTTTACTAGAACTGAATTTTATGTCCTGTACTGTGTGAATCAAGGGTGTGAGTCAGAACAGACATAGAGCTTCATTTCATTCAGAAGACACCAGAAGAGAGGCTCAGGTTTACACAGTCACAGTGTCATTTTAAGTTGTTACATGGTGGGTTTACAATAAATTCTCTTCAATAACAAGCAGAGATAACAGTAATTAGGGTGATTTGAATGAAAGGGAAGGGGAACTATTTGAAAGGACAAGCAGTCTTGAAGGAAGCACTACATCAATTCTAGTACTCCAAAAGGCATAATAATAAAGTAATTGAAAAAAATCTGTCTTGATAGGTGGAAACAGTTGGGGACAAGTATATGACAGTGAGTGGTCTACCAGAGCCTTGCATGCATCATGCACGATCTATCTGCCACCTGGCGTTGGATATGATGGAAATAGCAGGCCAAGTTCAAGTAGATGGTGAGCCTGTACAGGTTAGTAAATGTGGGCTTGAATGGAAAACCCATTCTTTGATAGGATGATAATGCTTTGAAATATGATGATGCTCTAGTCCCAGTCTGTGCAAGCTTTGTTGTTGTTAGATTTTGAGACTGATTTATACAAATAATGTGAGAAGTCACATGTAGCTGTGACATGTGCAGTTCCCAGACCTTAAAATGCCTATTGTGCTTTAAAAGGTAAAGGACTAATTTAGGTCCACATCATTTATGTCTATTTTCTGATCATTTTAATATAATCAATGAATTCCTATTGTGCATCAAGAAAAATCTGTTAAGTCTTCTTCAACTCAATGAACAGAACAAAAATATTCCCTCCCTGATATTTTTGGTCATGCCTCAGATCCTTATGTGAGAATGAGAAATTACTGCATTTAAAAGAGAAGTACAGTTCGATAGACTGATACAGCAATGATTGCTGACACCAGTGTATATTAGTGGAAGTTCACTCGTTGTGGGACTTCATGGAGATGTTGTGGCACTGATACGGAACTGGATAAGCAGCACTGACTGTCCTCATCAGAAGGCTGTGAGCGGAAAATGTTTAATGAGTGCAATGCATATTTCTATTTACATGAATGTTATTGTTCTATCACCCAGCTTAGAGCTGTGTAGTTCACTTTATCATGGAGCAAAGCAGTGAGAAGGTTTGATTTGGGGCTTTAGAATAACTAACATGCTACAAGAACAAGCTTCTCCAAACGCCTGTCCTATGTCTCAAGCTTCTGAATACAAAATACCATGATTTTTCCTTTGAGAAACATCTTTTTTTCTTGACCTATGCCATCGATTTCTGCACCCTCTGAGCACTGATTAAACACAGACCTGCAGAGTATGCCTCTCTGCCCTCCTCTTTTTTTATTTTCACATTACATAATAACAACAGGGTGCATGCTGGAAAATTCCTGTTTGATTTTTCATGTGGAAGGCAGTGGCACGACACTGTATTAAAGTTAAAAAACGAAGAAGTGACAAAACCCGCAAAATGCAAGGCTTTAAAGAAGAAGTAGCACATTGGAAAAATAAACTCCAGTAGATAAAAATGGCATATTACCTGTATTTAGTCAGAAGCATCAGATTATTTACATTCATTTTGAATATTCAAACTTAATTTTTTCTCTCTAAAAGATAACAATAGGAATCCATACTGGTGAAGTAGTCACAGGTGTCATAGGTCAAAGGATGCCGCGGTACTGTCTCTTTGGAAATACTGTGAATCTAACAAGCAGAACAGAAACTACTGGAGAAAAGGGAAAGATCAATGTCTCTGAATATACTTACAGGTAAGTGATGTATTATTTTTATTTGTGTTGACATCTTAAAATAATTCACTTTGTCAGCATACCATAAAAGTTTTTTTGGAGTTGAAAGTGACAGTCCTGCTGCAACCATTATTTAAGTATGTGAGTTCTCATGAAACCATATGGCAAACTGCGTTATGATACACAGTTATTGGTATGCAAATATAATGATGATGTAGAGATAGATTTGAATCTTTTGATAGTTTGCTCACATAGCTGTAGCAAGTTTAATATTTCACATAGTGTGTGGCGTGCATGCAAAGAGCATTCATTTACATGTTCTCTCTTTCAATTTCAGGTGTCTCATGACACCAGAAAATTCAGATCCTCAGTTCCACCTGGAGTACAGGGGTCCAGTTTCTATGAAGGGCAAAAAAGAGCCAATGCAGGTTTGGTTTTTGTCCAGAAAGAGTACAGAGACAGAGGTATGAGTAACTAGAGTGTAATTTTGGTTTTTTTCAAACAAGGCATAAACATTAAAAATTTAATCTAAACCACCAAGATCCATTTACATTTGCGAAACTAAACGTTCCATAGGAAAAAAATGAAGGGTTTTGTGCAACACTCTTTCATTAACACATTTATTAGCTTGACAGTACTTGAAAGTCCTTGATTATTTGGCTTTGCAGTTTTTGCAGTTCCTGAAAGAATACTTTTGATTTCAAAAAGTCCTTGAGGGAATGCCAAGTGTTTAAATATTTATATCTCTCTCTTACAGATTTCTGCACTGTACTAGATTTCGCAAAATAATGCCAGTTTCTGTTTAGCTGACATGTCTGGTTATCAGCACTTCAAAATTTGCCATTTGCTTTCTTGCAGTGAGTGAAAAAATGTGCCTTCAAATATTTAGGCAACAGTACAGCAACTACTTGCAAGCAGGTTCACACCTAATGTGTGTGGTGGTCTCTTAACCCTAGATGGCATCTGCTTGTTCAGAGACTGTTGCATGGCAGAGGTCCCACCTTAGAAAGATACAGGGTGAAAACTACTTCTTTTAAATGACATATGAGCCTAAGTCCTCAAAATGAGGTAGGGTAAAGCTCTTCAAGCACTGAGGGCCTTTTAAGCTTGTGCCTCAGTTTCAGAATTCTGGGCATGTATTATCCAAAATTTCAGTAAAAGCCACTGAGATCTAGACTCAAAGTGTGCTACAAACTTAGACAATGAGGTTACAGTATGCCAGCTGCTTTGCCATACCTGAGCAGGTGCATACATTCCATTCATTGTCAACAGGAAGACAAAAAGACAAAAGTAATTCACATATCTTGAATTTTGCCCTGAAGGAATACGAAAAGAATGAGTTTTCAGCTAATGTATTTAATCTTAAAAACAGACTTGACTAAAATAATGAAAGTCATCAGTTACCTTGGCTGAAATAATTCTTGTAAGTCAGAAGAGATTAATGATGTGTCTGAATGCTCATGTACTTCTGAAAATGTAATTTAGGCTGTTAAACTGTTTAGGGTTTTTAGGAGATCTAATCCAGATTTATTACTACTGGTACTCAAGTGTATGAATACTTTCTAATGGTAACTCCCAGTATTAACCCCCTGTACTTTTAACTCTGCATTTTAATTCTATATTTTAATATATATTACTTACAATTATATTCTGGGTGCCACTTTTGAGAATACTTTTCTATTCATATTCTGCAATAAGATAACTATAATTTCACATGGCTACCATTATTTCAAATTTATTGTTGTATTTAAAATATATTTTAATTAAACACCTTTCATCTTTTTTTCTGAATTATAAATGTCCTATCATTTGTAGCAAGGCACATTATAATTTTAAATGTAAATTTCAGAGAGGTACTGAAATTTCAGGTGGGTATTTTCCTTGTTTCAGCTTAACACATGTTTAATATGAATATAAGGTTCAGATAGTTTAAGACTTTAAATATTTCAATTGCCTTTCAGAGATCTTGTACAACAGTTGGTTTTGTTAATCCTCACAGCAGTCCTGAGAGACACTTGCTAATACTATTATCCAGTAATTGAGCTTTGTAGAGGGAGACATGGGGGCAGGAATAAACCTGACTGAGAAATACTGAGCCTGATTTTCAGGAGCACTTAAGACTCACAGTTTAAGCACACTCAAAAAGTTTTTCTAATTTTGTTAGTTTTTGTTAATTCTGAAATTCAGATACAGACATAGTTCTTAGAGACAGAAGGACTTCTCCCGTGACAGGTATCTCTTCTAAATTGTGCTGTTTCAGAGCATAGGAGGTTAGAAAAGTACATTGATGTGATAACGTGAACTGATAGTCATTTTATCAGAGGTGATGTTGAAAAGTGAAAGAATATAATCCTCTAATCTTTCGATTCTTGCACAATTCCATGTGTCCATACACAAAAAATGCACAAAGTTTTTATTCTTTTAAGATTTTCTGAACTGTTTGCAGTTTCTCCTGTGAAAGTACTCTTCGTGGTTTTTTTTTTTCTGGCACTTTATAGGCTGTGCATAATAGTTTTAATCCAAAAGCAGAAATCAGATAACCAACTTTTTATGTTTGATCACTTTAAAGTAATCACTTTGCTTTACGCACGAGTGTAGTCTTGGTTTTCTTTCCAGAAGTTTTTCAGAATGCCAATATATTATTGTGTGCAGTGCCATTTATTTCAGGGGGACTGTACATAACAATAAATATGGCTTGTTACCATATATTCAGAAACTAAATGGTAAACTTCCTGAAAGGTCACTCCAGAATATTGCAAGAAGTGGCATATAGAAATCAACATGAAAATATTTCTTAAATCATCCTGAAGATACTTCTGCTAATTATGCTTTTACTGTGAAGTTTTCTACTTCCAGCATCTTTAATCTAGGATCAGTGCACATTAATGATGTATTTTTCGTTTCATTATATCCATTAGAGAGTTATTAGCTCAGTATTTGCAAATCTATCAGTGTAATATTTTACTCTGAAGACCAGTAATAAATACATGGTGAGGAAAAAGGATAAAATATTTACAGATGCCATAAGAGATGTGAAACCAAGGCTTAAAATATGCTTTTGCTCTACTAGGCCTTTAGGAAATGGTAGGGCTGAAGCAGCTCAGCATGCCTCAGACTTGGTTCCTGGGTTGACATCTCTAATATCAGTCCCCATGAGCAGCAGTTACTTCTGAGAAAGACCTAATTTACAGGAATAAGTGTTTATTTGGAGTGCTGCTCCTTCACTTCTTTTCCGCTTATGATATCTCTTCCATGATACTAGTACAGCAAAAAAGTAGAATTGCATCAGAAATACACATAGAACAAAGCAACTGTGACCAGTTATTCATTTTGCATCTGCTTGTTTGCATGTTATAAGATCATTTATTACCGTCTTTATTATTTTAACAGAGGTTCAGCTGAAGTTTCTCTCTCGAGAAACAGATTTGTTATAAAAAATAAATCTTGCCGAGAGCCTCAGATGTATGACTGCAATTTTCATCCCTCTCCACTTTCTAATATCTTTCTCCTCTGCCCTGTTCCCACATTACTGGTGGGAACAAGTTCAAGTGTCGCTGTCAGAGCTGGTAGTTCACCAGGGCGTGTAGGAATTGTTTCATTCCTACATACAATACATACGAAAGAAATACATGCACTACCTATGCTTTATGTTCTTTTATTTACTGATACTGGTTGCAAGTTGTAAAATGTATTTTGTCACTGCATTAACCCACCATGTTGTTGCTTCAAAGAAAATTCCTTACTTCTCAAATTCTGCTTGCATGCTCTCAAGGAAACAAAACAAGATGCTTCCTGAGCTGAGAGAAGAGGAAGAGGACACTGGATAGGGTGCAATACTGTCTCCAGATAGGGTGCCAGGCAGTAAGGTTGTGTTGTGGATGTTATTTCACATTGTATCTCCCACTGCCATGAGCAATACCATTGTCTTTTTCCCTACTCCTGAAGTCATACTTACCATTTTTCTCCAGGCTTGCTTGCTAATTTTTTGTCCTTATTGTTTGGTACTGTTATATCTCTGCTATGAGCATGTATTTCAAGGTTTCCTTTTTTTGATATGCATTTTTGCATGTCGGTCATGTGACCATTCCTACCACCAGATAATATTGAATGAAACCATGTAGTATGCACGCCACAACTAACCACTTCAGTCTGATGCTTCACATCTTCATCTTCATCTCTGAAGTACTGTGGTTATGTGAATTGATGACGTTTCTGGAAAGATAGGTATTTCAGTTGATAGGCAGAACAATGAACCTAAGGAACTATATTTAAAAATAATACAAAGCAGCATTATCAAAATTATTGTATAAATGTTATCAGATTTAGTTCTGCTATCACCATGTTTCCCATTCATTTTGTGAATAACACTTGATGCTCTGTAAATTCCTGGTTAGAAAAAGGTTTCTCATTTGATATCATCCTGCGTTTTCCCGTTGTGGACACTCTGTAAACATCTTCTGTATTGAAAGGGGGCGGCTGTTTTTCTGATACTGCCATTTGAAGCATGTGCCAATGTACTTCTACTGAGATGCTGTTCACTTGCAATGTATTTCTCATTGATTTATATAAACTAAATTAAATTGTCATATTAATAATAGATTGCTGGACAATTTTAGACCACTTGTAGTGCATTGATTCTCGTCTGATGTAGCCCCTGGAGTTGAAAGGCATGCTGCTGGGACATGGTTGACATGGTTGCCTTTTGGTCTGGTCTCTCTAATTTCAGAAATGATCTTATTTTATTCCTTGAGAGGACCTGGTAATGTTCTAGGCATCATGACATAATTAAGGGATGTAAAGCTTGGAAAGGGACATAGTGTGTTTCATCAGCTGATACAGTTAGTAAAAGTGGACAAGGTTTCAGATGCATAGACCTTCCATAACTTTAATATATAGTGCATTTTTATGTGAATAGTATCTGTTCTTATCTGACTGATCATTTCTGAATATTTGCATTATAAAATAGGATAGTGCAATTACTTTGTGTATAAAAATTGTCTATATCTAGTATATCTTATTAGCACAGAATATATATGTATAAATGTTTCATGTTAATGTGCAAAAGAAATTGCAATAAATTATTTTTTCCACTGACTTCTAGAAATCTTGTGATTTTCTTTTGGTAGAAAACTCTATTTCATTGTTCAATATAAAACAAGTATTTTCTCCATTAAATAATTTACAGTTCAAATCTAAATAAATTGTTGAGTCATTGTTCTCAGGTTTGCAAATGACCAAGTGTCTCACACATTCAGGTTAATGAATCACATCCTCAAAGCAATGTTCAAAATGTTTAGGTTAATGCTTCCAAAATAGTAGATGAGGTGACAAAAATGCACACCTTTCTTTGCAAGCTCTCGGACAATATTTAACAATCAAAAATCATTAGCTTTCTGCTTTGAGCAGGATGTACCTTAACAACCAAAGCTTTAGGAATGATAAATGAAGAGAGGAAAACACATACTTTCTTCCACATCACCTCACTGTCAGACAGCAACACATCCCAGGACACCATCAGAGGTTGCCCTCTCTCAGATTGATACACAACAGCAGTTTGGATTGATCAATTGGTCAAGCTTACAAAAACTTCATGGTGACTCCGAAAGACATGGAATTTGTGACAGCTGTGGTTGTGTATTGATATAATTCATGCAAGTGCCTATGAAGAAACTGAAGTTCTGTATCACACATCAAGCTGATGAAAGATGGCGTGCCAGAAAACTTAAATAATGCTCTGGGTTTATATTGTACGTTCTTAATAATTTCAAAATATTAAAGCTCCTATTAAGCTACTTTGTAACATAACCAGTTTCTTAAAGCAGAGAATAATAGCTCATGTTGTGTTCATGTAAGAGCTTTTTATCTCAGTACAATCTAGGCGCTTAACCACTTCTGTTACTAAAACTGTTACTTAAATGCTGCATTCAACTACTAAATTTATAGTTTGGTTAAATATTACTCTCAGCTAACAGTTAAACATTTCTGCAGGTATTTAGTTCTTTTATGTGTATTCTACTGCCTCTTCTATTTAACTGTAGAGATTTGCTTTTTCAGTAGAAGCTCTCTAGCTGAAACATGAGGCAGAGTAATTACCAAAGTCTGTTTCAAAGGTCTTTATAAATGGATGTATTTTATTCCGGTATTTTTTGCAAAAAAAAAAAAGTGGAACAAGGAGAAGAGAGGGGAGCTCAGCCATGAAACTGCAAATTATGTAATGCTTAGTTGTTTGCAATCTCCTGGATCTTATGCATTCCTTTGAATTCAGACAGGCAAGGCAAATGGATTTTCAGTGGTGTTTGTGCTTTGGCTGTGCAGGGGACTCATTGACTCTACTGCTGTCTTAAAGTGGGCATTGCAGTCGGCTTCCAAACTGCTGATTCAGTCCTTGGTAGGAACAACCTCTGGGAACATAACTTCATGTTTGTTTGTTTGTTTTAAACAGAATGATAAACAATGGATGAGATGCTCATTTGGATATCTGCTTACAGGATTATCACAAAAATGTCTTCACTGAAAGGGTGGTCGGGCACTGGAACAGACTGCCCAGGGATGTGGTGGAATCACCATCCCTGGAAGTGTTCAAAAGGCACACAGATGCAGCAGTTGGGAATGTGGTTTAGCAGTGAACACAGCAGTGCTAAGTTAACAGTTGGACTCGATGGTCTTAGAGTTGTTTTCCAAACTGTAATTCTATGTAAAGGACATCCTCCAGGAGGGACACATGAAGACAAAACCAATAAGGTTATATGAGATTTTTTTTATTTCTTGGTTCCAGTGTTTAAGGTGGTAGTGCAAATAAATCTGACTGGTTCCAAGCTCACTTTTGAAAAACAATCAAATACACAAGAAGGAAATAGGAAGGGATGTGCTAGCATCTGGTATGAATAAAAACTGGGTGATGCTGGAGGCCCCAGAATCTTTGCTTTGAACAAACTTCTAGTAAAATCTAAAGCTAATATACACTCTTGTACTCTTGAAATGTTGATGGCCTTGTCAGTAACACCTGTGTCCGTGGAGCCAGAGCAAGGTCTGAGGCATTTGTATCCTGAAATGTGTTTTTCATCCGCCATGTAGACAGGCCAACACTTTACTGTATTGTCACAAAGTGTAAAATGGTTATTCCATGCACTTCTAGAGCCATCATATATTAAAAAAAAAAAAAAAAAAGGAACTAAGTTGGGTCATTGTGTTCTAGCACTATGAGAACTTGAAGAGAATTTAGTATTCATGTTCTCCAGACAGTCTTTATACTGGTACAAATGGGAGCTTATAGCAATTGTAAATTAATTCTGCTGGTCACTGTGTTGGCTTATCATCTCCAAGTAAAGGGAAGTTACTGGGTTTTTAGTGCTGTTTTATTTTAACAAGATTTTATTTTTCATTATAACAAAATTCTTTCCTGGGAGAGAGTCTGAAACTGGTGTCATTTCATATACCTACCTGACCATGAGGGGGAAGCAAGTAATAAGCCAGTAGACAGAGCTGTACTAATGTAACTGTAAAAAAAAACAAAAAAAGAGGTTCCATTCCCCAATCTATAGCTGCACATACAAGGCACTGGGGTTTTTTCTACTGTTCTTTAGATTTCTGTCTGACTTTGGGTGACAGTTTGGAAAAACTGCAACAATACATGCTGTCTCCAGCAATTCATTCTTTGTTATTAACAGGAAAAAGGTAATAATGTTCACTTTTATCGTCATCAATGGGTCTTTTTTCCAGTATAACTGTTTTGGAGATAATGACAACAGTAGAATGTAAAAACAATATTGTGATTATTGTTCTGGGATGAAGCTGTGATCTCTGTTGTAAAGATTTTGTTCCAGACTATTTCCCATATCCAGTGTTCAGATTGGCATTGTGACTGTTTTTTTCCAGAGATTATTATGCTCCTAGTACAGATTCAACGCCACAGAAAACTGTGCTTTCAAGGGCAGCAATTTTGTGTGCTGAGGATCTATCTGTTCGTATGCTAGACACCTCTGGCAGGAAACCTGTGTGCCTTTTTATATTGCAGTTTCTCAGGGTCATTCTAGCCTTTCAAAACTGATTTTACACTTTGATAAATGTGCTGTCCTGTCTAGTGCTCAAACAACTGACTTGTGATTAAAATGACAGAACTTAGCTGAGTCCTGACAAAAGGCTGAAAATGTTCACAGTTCCTGGCTGATGTTAATCATAATCTGGAACTGGAAACAAATTAAGCCAATAGACCTTGAGCCTTTGTTTAAAAATGAAAAAAACCAAAACCCCCACAAGAACTACATGGCCATAGTTTTCAGATGAGAAATAAAACTCTGAGTTCAGTATTGCTGCCTTCAGCCCCAACGTCAGTATGAGCATAGTGCTCTAATGAAGTGTGTGAAAAAAAAACCACCTTCATAAATCACACTGAAATATGCAGTGTATTAAGTGTGAAGAAATGCACATCTATTTCTTGCAAGTCCTAAACACTGTGTGTAGGGTTCCTTGAAAGAAAAGGCAGCCTGTTAACTTAAGAAATGTAAGCTTTCCTGCGTGAAGTGTTCAGAAACAACCTAATATCCAAAAAAAACTGTATAAGGAGGTTGAAGAGTAAGTATCCTTTTTCCACAGAGGGCATAGTGAAGCATTCAGAGCTTCAACTCTGTACAAGAAATTGAAGCTTTGCTTTCTGTCGCATTATAGATGTGTTTGTGGGCAATTTTGTAATGATCTAGAGGATAAGAAACTTGCCCACAAAATAAGGATATATGCCTTTTCACACAGCCTTTCCTACATCGTCCTATCCTTCAGGCTTTGTAAATGCATGTGCATGTGCATGTGTATATACACACACACACACGCACACACATTTGAGTGCTGCACACTCTTGCATAGAGTAGCATGAGTGGCGCACAGACTGCAAAATCTAAAGTCAGCAGCTGTTGGAAGAACTTGCTTTCCTGAGGTACTCAATTCTCCTCTGAAGGAAGGCTATGAAAATAACTGCTCCTTTGCTTTGGTCACTGGAAGAAAAGAAAGATCAATTTTGTTTATACAGATAAATATTTAGTTTTGAAAGCAATTGCTTCCTTCCATTGCTCATTTTGTAAGTCTGAACAGAGAGGCCATCTGGGCAAAAGTGCTGGGTTAATGATAACATTTCTATCTCTATGAGAGACTCAACCTCAATTTTCACTTGAGCCTTGTTTTCCAAACCGTGCTGCATACCTGCTGAGGAACACTCCATCCTTTTGGTTCATTGATCATGTTTTTACTAAGTGCTAAATTCTCACCTTGTCATTGACTGCCCCTGGCACCCTGAAGAAAATCAAAAGCCTTTCTGTTCTTGACTTCTAACTCTGCTTTGAACTTCAGATGTCAGTGCAGTATTTGTGGTTGTTTCATCTAATACTGGTGCTATTGATGCTATCCAAAAACCATACATCATGTAATTCGTTACATTTTAGTTCAGGAATGCACAAATCAGGTGTTTTGTCTCAGAGGGATGTGTCAGTACTTTCTATTGTAACATCTCTCATGTGTAAAAGTATGTAATATAAGCTACCGTTTTAAGTGAAGATAGAATATTCCAACATCTAGGTAAGACATGGTTACAATGGCATGGATCTTTGGTAACATTTTGGTAAGGATTATGTAACAACGGTGTTGTTACTTCAGTTCAAGAAAATGAGTTGAACTTTGCCCAAACTGCACCCAGCATTCCTATAGCTACATTTACAGGAAGCTCTTAGGAGGAACGCATCCTAGAAGTAACCAAAATTTGTTCCAGTGTAGATCATATTTGAAGAGATAGTTTGTTTTAACCATTTAAGAATTACAAGCCAAAGATGCTACACTGACAGGTCTTTTTAAACATTCAAATTCGTCATTCATGTATAGTTTCTCATACAAGGATTTTTGGGTCATTTCTGCTTGCATAGCGACTGATTTTTTTGCCCCGATGAATGCAAGTGTAACACTGCTGCAAGAAAATTTATCTGGTCTGTTAATGGAATTAATTGTTTGAAAGAGCTCGTCGGCACTTCAGGAGTGGCTTGTGTTGTAGAGTGGTCACTTTTCTGCTAGGAGTTTCTGCTGACCAACGGTATCACTCCTGATGCAGAGTAGTCCATTTTGCACATATCTTTCTGTACCTTACGTTCATTTCCTCTACAGCTCTCTGGTAAATATATGGAAAAGTTCTATTAAGGCAAGTGTTACTGAAATTGTCTCTGAATTGAAGATAGGAATTAAAAATACTTGCAAAAAAGGAAAAACTAATATATTATTTCCAGGCTGTTGCTCATACCTGGAGTATGCCAAAATTCCCTGCATCTGCTTCTGTTCTGTTCTGTAGTTCTACATACTTCAAACTACTTCCACCATTAATTGTGAGGATGTGGATGAACTGGAGGGACTGGTGTTAAAAGGGTTTTTGTGTCTTTCCCTCATCTGTTTTTGTAACAATTCCCTTTCCCTTCTGTGCATCTCAGTAATGCAGATTTGAACTTTGGGTTGTATTTATCAGAACTTTCTTACTTGTTCAGTCTACTTGAAAACATCCATAGGTCATTTGAGTTACTAACTGCAGTCACTAGGTCAGGTTGGAACATCTCCTGCTCCTAAACAAAAAACATATGCTGGAAAGCTCTCTGCTCATGGAAAAACCAAAAAGCAGCTTTATTCTGGCTGATATGCAAGTGGGTGAATTCTATCAGTGCACAGCTTGGTGCAAAAAAATTGAGTAGCAATCAGTGGAACAGGATTCTGAGTGGTAAATTAGGCTATGAAAGCCACCCACCAGCACACAGCTTAGTCGGGCAATAACTTTTAGCACTGCTGTGGCTTTTTCAACTATTCCTGTTTCCTCCCTGCAGGGGCTGGTGGAACAGATAATCAGGAGGCTGAAGAAAAAATTACTTGTTGCTTCCTGAGCACCAGGCCTCATTTGGGCTCCTCTCATTGTCTGGACACTTGCACGAGCAGCAGCATTTGGGATGCACCTACCTTGCCCTGTAGCAGAGGCAGTGTGGCTCTGTGGATGCAGGGGACCTGGACAAGGTCCTGGAGGCTCAGGTCCCTGCTGAGGATTTTCTTCCATCAGCAGCCAAAGAAACAGTGCCAAGCAATGTTGCTGCTTTTTCACTTTTAACAAGAAGAAGAGGGACAGAAATTGGGCACTAACAGATTCTGTAAACATGGCCAAAAGAATTTTTTTGGTTGTGGATCTGAGAGCTGCTTGCCATCTGTTTTCTGTTCTGCTGTTCTTCACTTCCTTTGGGCAAATACTCATCTACTGATGCATGATAGCTATGCATTCATTTTAATTATCAAATCCTGTATATGCTTTATTTAATTAATCTGCTCTTAGTAGTACAAAGCCAAATGCATGCATTCAGAATACATGATAGAAATCCGTTCCACTTGTAGCTTTCTCAGCAGGAGAGCCATTCTGTTCAGCTGATTGCTGAACAATCTCAAAAATTAACCCTCAACCTCTTTCTGCTGATTATTTGAAGGTAGAAAGCTTTTGAGTAACATAGTATTTATAAAACAAGACAGGCAGACTGAAAAAAAAAGTAGTCAAACTTTGTCCTTGATGTAACCCTCCAGAATTTTGCTAGCTTTAACCACTATTGCATAGAGTTTGTTGTTAATGACATTCATATTGATAAGTAGCTGTTGAATATTTTCCTTACAGGGCATCCTAGGTCTGGTCTTGATATCATGTAAATTACTGATCAGTTTGTGGACTTGTTTATATTCTTGTTATGAATGGATGATGTGGGTTTAAATAAGTCCCTGCCTTTTGCCCAGGCCTCTGGCAGCAGGGAGTAGCTCTATAGGGATGGCCAGCACCCCAAAACCCACCCTCATCTGCAAGTTCTTTGATAATGGCTGATTCAGTCTATTAATAGAATGAATTATTTATTTAATAGACACAAAACTAACAGACATAAGACTTAAAACAGACTATTACTACACAGGAATAGGACAAAAAGAGTACAACTAGTATTATACAAGCGGAGTTAAAGGTACCATTAATTTTATGGCTAGCAAAGAAATAATAAACTTAGGATCCAGTGTTTCTTACCATCCAGTTCCTGGTGGAGCACACATCGAAATCCTTTCTCTCAATTCCCAGGAAAGTAACCACGGAATCTGCATCCAGGCTCCAGTGAGAAGTCTTGCATGCTTGCAGGGTGTGTGTGTAGAAGGCTTCTGCCTCTGTGATAATCTCTAGTACTTTTATAGTGTAAAACAGGCCTTTTGGTCACCTATGGTTTTTCTTTTCTCTCTTCCCACATCTGTCCTCCATACCAAGGTGTTGATTCTTGGTTGGGCTTGCAGATCTTTTGGCACCATGAGATGATACCCGCTGGGCCTTTCCCACCTGGGTTATCTCTCCTATCTGCACCTGCCACCTGTGGTGGGGAGAGGGGTGATATGCCCTGCCACAATTCTTTACTTTATTAAGGCAAAAATGTCAGAATTATACAGTTGAATTCAGAACTATATTTGTTGACTTTAAACTGTGAGAATGTGATGAGTGTTTTATGTAAGGGTTAATTAATGGAGCTGAAGAGCTGAATTCCATTGCTGGGTGCAAACTCAGTAGAATGTTATACCTTTAGAAGGTTTATTTCCTGTTTGGCATTATGAAAGACCCAGAGGTTAAGAAGGCAAAAGTCTAGTGTTTCCCTTAGCACAGGAACTGTTTGGATTGTCAGCCCTCCTGATTTTCCTCTGAGATATGAACCGTACCATCACGAGAAATATTCTTTTCTTCAGTTGGAAACTGCCCCTTCCTCTTCCCCAAGGAGATGGTTTTCACCTTTGGATGTATCTTTGGAATTGAATACAGTTACTAATTTGCTAATAATGTTTTTGATTTTCAGTCAGTTTTCTGGCAGAAGTTTCATATTGGCTTATTGTACTGAAAACCTCCCATGGAGTCTGCAGAAACTGGCAATGCCAACCAGTGAGAATTCAGTCGTGTGTGAGCAATAAAGAATAAATAGATTGTCTCCAAATTTAGATGTAAACCTCATAATGCAGTATTTGCTAGTGTCACCAGCAGAGCTTATGTGGGTGAGTATTTGCTGGAGCAAACCCAGAGATACCATCAAAACAACTGGGTGACAGGAAGCTGGGCTGTCCACATAATTTGAAACCGTTGCTTCTCCACCCTTCTTCATACACCAGGTGCAAATCATGTTTGCCTTCACAAGGGAGGCTCAGGAAGAGTCACATCCATCACATGACAGTGCTGTTGCTGTTCTCTGCTTACTATTAGGGTCCTTTGTTTTGAGACATCTAAACTTATTGTACAAGCAGTAAGAATGAGAGAAAAAGTACTTGCCGTTGCCTACCTAAGCATGCTTTCTTATCTCACCATGTAAATGGGCAACCCAAACCCTCAGGTGCTTTGAATTGAGGAGCAAACAAGGTGCCTTAGTTTTCTAAAGGGTCTGCATTTTCTGAGGTACTTGACACAGCAGAGTCCTCCTCTGAACTGGAAATCTGAAAAAAAAAAAAACCCCAGTGAGTAACTTACGCTTCAGGAAAAATGAACTCTCTAAAATCTGGTGCTATACTAAACCCTAACCACTAACCCCAACCCTAACCCAGCCCTAACCCTAACCCAAACAATAACCCTAATCTTAAACCTTACCCTAAGCACTACCCTGACCCAACCCTCACCCTAACACTAATCCTAACCCTACTCCTAACCTAACCCTAACCCTAGCCTTAACCCAAAACCAAGCCCAAAACCTTTCCCTAACCCTAACCCTAAAACTCACCCTAACTCTAACCAAAAGCCTAACCCTAGACCTAAGCCTACCCCTACCCCAAACCAAAACCCTAACCCTACCCTATTGCTACCCCTAACGCCAAACCCTAATTCTAACCCAAGCCCCTAACCCTAACCCAAACACTAAGCCTAACCCAAATCTTCTTTGGACATACAAAGGAGTCTGCCAGCTTTGTTCTCCACTGCTACACTAAACCTAACCCAAACCTAAACCAGACCCAAACCCTAAACCTAACCCAACACTAACCAAAACCCTATCCTAACACTAACTCTAAACATAAGAACAACGCTAATCCTAACCGTAAACCTAACCCTAACCAAACCCTAACCATAACTGTCTTACCCTAAACGTAACGGAACCCTAACCCAAACCCTAAAACTAACCCTAACCCGAAATTGAACCTTAACCCTAACCTAACCCTAACCATAACCCCTAAACCTAACCCTAACTCTAAACCACACCCTAACCGTAACTTTAACCCTAATTCTAACCCTAACCCAAACCCTAACACAATCCTAACCCTAAACCTAAACCTAACCCTAACCTTAACCCTATCTCTAACCTAAGCCTAACCCTAACCCTAACCTTGACCCTGACTTCTCATAATTTTAGAATTATGGTTACCCCAGGAAAAAGGGTCACATTGTAATTCTTAGCTAAAGTTTTTGGGAGTATCCGCTATGGAAACTGCGTAAGAATTGAGCCATTGTTGTGGGAGGCGTATGGGCTGAGTTGAGAAACACCAGAAGCGAACCTTCCTTCTTAATGAAGAGGTTTTGCATGTTCTGTGGTATGCGTGCAGCCCTGCCAAACCCATGTTTATTACAGACTGCGCACGAAAGCATTCCGTGTTATAACTGGCTTAGGTTTCAGTGTAAGATGTAACCAGAGGTATGTGTTCTATCACCACTTGTTAAAACCAGGTGGGGCAGTGTTCTTTATCTCTTCCATGACACATCCCTGATAACTCCCTCCGGGGGATATCTTCTGTTAATGGGCCATCCAGCCTCACTGCATGACTCATAAAATTACATCATCCCATTGTGAGATGCTCCGCCCAGGGGGAGGAACCAAGCTTTCCCACCTGGATATAATCTGAGGTTTGGAACACTACAGTCAGCCCTTACCTACTGGGTTCCCAGAGGACAAGAGCTGCATAACCACCACTGGACCTTTGGAGGAAGACCAGACCCTTCTACAGGATCACCGCTTCAACAGAACCACATTCATCTCTTCAGAGAGGACTGCAGCCACCACTTAATCGGACTGCTACCACCACCCTGCCCGACAGGGTGTCAGGTCGTATCCTGACTCTGTCAGGTTAAGCCAGTGTTTCTGTATTATTGCCTTGTTATATATATTAGTAAAGAACTGCTATTCCTATTTCTCATATCTTTGCCTGAAAGCCCCTTAGTTTCAAAAGTATAATAATTCAGGGGGAAGGGGGTTACATTTTCCATTCCAAGGGAGGCTCCTGCCTTCCTTAGCAGATGCCCGTATTTCAAACCAAGACAGTAACTGTTCCTATTTCTTATCTTCAGCTGATTGACAGTATGGAAGGGATACATCAGGAATGGTCAAGTATGAATCATCAATCCAGCCTTGCACACCTATTTGCCAAGTCTTAAATAGGTAGAAGTAGATAAGGAAACCCAATGCTATGCTCAGATTGAGACCCACAAGGGACACAACCCGTGTTTGTTCAGTGTTCATCTCTTTAACTCAAGATGACTTGCTAAGTTGAGAGTGGCTTTGAAAGTGTCACAAAGTAGGCAGAAATACTAACAATTATAATGTGGACTAAAAACCTCAAAGTGTACTGGAAGTATTACTAAATTTTGTAAGGGTCAGGGTTATTTCTTTGAAAGTAACCCCCAACAATTAGTAAGGCAAAACTAGATATGCACTTAACCAGGCTTCCTGTTGCAAAATGACATGCTTTTCTGGAGATAGAAGGGTCTTAGTATTTCACTCAGGAAAGAGTAGTTACATGTATGAACCTCTCTCTCTTCGTAGTTTTGTAAAAGCAGTCCTGATCCCAAAAGATGTTAAAAAATAACCAAACTAAACCAAAAAACACAACCCCCACTCCACCACCTTGAGCATCTCTGTCCTGAGACACAAGATAGGCGGGGATTCGTTGTCGGAACATCAGTTGTGTGTGTAGTGGGAAGGGCCATTTGAAAGTTTTTGTGTTCTAAAGAAGCTTTCCTTCTTGTGGTGACTGCTTTTGGTGAGGAGTCAGCAGAGGTGAGCATCTCCTGGTGGATAAAGGGACTTAGAGTGCAAGAGGGTTAACAGTGCAGGCTGGCCATAAGCAACATGAATGAGATGTGATGCTAACTCTTGATCTGCAGCAGTATCCTCCCCATATAGAATTTATCATTTATAACCCTGTCATGTTTCAGTGTTGCACTAAGTTAATAACATGGTATGAACTTGAAGATACTTCCTGTATCCTGAGTTTATTAAGCACACCAACTGCCAACGCAAAAATGTGTTTAACTCTGGATACAGTTAGTGTGACAAGAAGTACTAATGTTTATAGCCTGATAAGGGATATTCCCTCCTGTGTACAGACATATGAAGTTCTGGAAACACTTTGTACTTTGAGAGACAGTATGGTTTATGTTGGTCGGAGAGTTTTTAGAATTGCATGAGGATGCTTGGATTTCCAAAATACTGAGCAACTGCAAGGCAATGTTTATCTGTAAAAAAACTTGGCTGTCTCATGCTGCCATGGGGTAATACTCAGGCGAGGAAGAGTTCTTTTTTGAAGAAATCTTTTTGCCAGCACCAGATTCACACACAGTGCGAACACTTGTATTTGGGCTAGGGTGCAGGCACAGCTGACTACCTTCAAACCTGAGTGATTATATAGGGAAATACTTCCCCCACCCCCCCGCATAGTTTCAGCATAAAGAATTGGTGAGGGTAATTATTTTACCGTAAGCAACATTAGATCAGCTGGCTTGTATAAGCTCCTTAAGAAATGCTTTGATCAGCTTATTTTGATGCAGAGTGGGGATGGCTGTATACTTTTGTTTGTTTTCCTCAGAAATCCATCTAAACATTGTGCTGCAAATATGATGTCTCTTAGTTCAGTCTAAGTAATGGCAGGTTTGCCAGCAGCTCCTTTGAAATATTTTCCCAGCTGATACATCATTAACCAGAGGGAAACAATCTGACTTCAGTTATACTGAGCAATTCTATAATAGGTGCTGAGAAATCAACTGTGCATGAGAAGCCTTGTGAAAACCAGCCTAAGGTAAGTGAGGCATCTGCTGGTGAAACATTGTAGTGAATTCATCTACTCCATGACAGCCTGCTCCAAATCCTTCTCCTGTACAGGCTGTTCTGTCTACATTTTGCTTTGCCAAGTAAGCAAGTGCCAGACCCGTTTCCTGAACTCTTCGGAAAAGAATTGCAATTTCTTCTTGAATAAATCCTTACTTTCTGGCACTCCTTTAGAGATGTCTGCCATGTACTTTGCAATAGTAGTCTTGTGATACAGAAGAAGAAGAGAAATGAGCTAAAGAAACTTGTAAAAAGATGTGATTCATGTCTCTAGCTATCTCCAAACTTCCCCCACCCCAATCTCTTATGGCAAGTTCTCTGAGTTTATTAAGTCTGGCTTCATTGTACAGGAGTTCTGACACTCTGACCAGCTGCCCAGGGGTTTAAACTGAATACAGTGCATAAATGAATGCAGTAATACTCTATGAAATCCAGAGCTCCCAAACATAGCTCATTATCTACATAACTAAATTGCCTCCTTCCGTTCTTCAGAAAATGTTGTATGCAACAGCATGAGATTCTCTACAGCATTAAATAAAGTTTAATGACCTCTGCAGAGTGCATTTTAAAATGTATTTTAAAAATTATTTTTACAAAATTCTATGTTGCATCTCTTTTTGCACATTAGACGAGGACTTGGGAGGAGCCCAAGGGGGCTTTCCCAATCAAGTCAATTAATTCCATTGTTAGGACTACCATGTTAGAATCAATTTCTAGGGGAAAAGCTTGCCAATATGTTTACTCGGAGCATGGATATGCACTTGTGAAAAGGAAACCTGAATAAACAAGCAGCGAACTAATGCTAAACTAGGAGGTGATCTGTTCAGACAGTTAAAATACCTTGCTTCTGCTGTCCTTACGGATATGACATTGTCACCCATCCAGTAAAGCCAGACATTTCCTTAACTCTTTTTAAAATTCTATTGCCATAATAGAGGAGTAGTCATACATCAAAATACAAAAGCACCCTTACTTCTGCTCTGCTGCACAACACACTTGCTAAATTTAGTGGTGCTGGGGAATCAATTGCTTTATATAATCTCATCACAAGCCATTGCTGGAAAAAAACCATCCAAGTCTGTCACTTGACCTTGGGCAAAACAAGTCTTTGTGCTTTCTTCAGAGCTCCTTCTGCCACGTATGTTAAAAGAATCTGTAACCAAGCAGTGATTTCAGTTGCCCTTGTCCAAAGTCAGTGGAGTAAGCAAAAGTCGTTTTAGTCTTGTTAAACAAAGCAAAGATTCCAGTACCTTCCCTTTCTGGGGATTGGTGATTTTTTTAGCATTTTCTGTGCTTCATTTCACTTGAGCACTTGGACAGAAACAATACCAGTTTTGTTTTGTTTAGTCCTTACAATACTAATGTTCTTTTATTTAGCCCTTATTAGTAGAAGCAAACAAAACAAATCCTTGTGATTGATAGCTACGAAACATCTCTGAAATGCAAGGTGTGCTAGATTACTATGTTTAAACTTTACCCTGCTTTTCTTTTTATTCAGAAGTCAGATAATACCTGATTCCTACTTCCAAACCTATAATTTCTTTTGGCTTAAGAATGCCACGGTTACAAACTGTTTGAGGCTGGGAGAAGTCTTTAGAGAAATATTGCAGTATGTTTGCTCTGTTCTTTCTATTCTTTCTCTGTGTTGGCTAATACACACCTTGGACGGTGGGGTTAGAATGACCTTTTTGTAGGGCTGCTGAGACAAATGTGGCCATGCTTGGTAATAGTGAGGGGGAAAAGTCCCAGCAGAAGTGGAGTGACCAATAAAAAAGAATTGAGAAAAAACTCTTTAAGTTATGCTTAAGGTTAGAGGACAAAAATCAAGACATCTCTTTCTAGGAAGTAAAAACATTTCCTGTATTTCCTGAATTGCGTATCCTAGGGCTTATGTTGAAGGGAAGCTGTTGCCAGTGATGGCCAAATAGTAGCATTTTCATTACTTTGTATCTGACCTTACAGAGTTGGCTCCTTCGTAAATACACTTATTACTTTGTTTAATCACCAGATTCTTCTTAAAAAACCATAAGACTAAACCACTACTGCTCTATAGGCCCAAACAGATGCAGGAAATCACAGAAGCTTTTCTGAACACTTTTAGAGAAATAAACATTCAGGAAGCCTGAATCCAGCACCAAAGCCACAAAATTCTTACACTGACTCATATTTAGTAAGACTTAGATGAAGCCTTTACCCTTTATTATTGTCTTCATGACATTAAACACTGAGCTTGACTCATGTTTGCCCATTTGCCGTGCACTCAGATGCCCTATGGTTCTCTATAGTAGCTGTCAGACAGATGAGATTTTTTTGGGTGTGTATCAGACAGTACTGTAAACTTTATTGCTATTAGGCACATTCCTACTTGTTCTAAGTGAAGCTGCCATATTCTTCACTGGAATATATTACAGTGGTAACCTACCAGAAGAATTGTTAATCAGCAACCTGCTTTTTAAGAATAGCAATGCTCCATATTTATGGTGGTCAAGAAACTTCTGTGAGATTATATGGCATGAGTATTATTTCTCATCACTCAAAATACAGAAGATAAAAACTGGGTCATGAATGCTAAATTGTATGTCAGCATCAATTGTTATGCTATTTAAAAATTTTGATTTATTAAAATAAAATTTTAAAGATTACATTTTTTCTTTACATGAGAAGGAAAGTGAGACTTTTTGAAATGCACTCTTTGAAGTTATTTAGTACATTTAAATAGTTTTAGGGAATAAAAGGGAGAATAAGGAGTGTAGACAAGGGAACAATATAAAATATTACTTTCTCCTTTGTGTCTTAAAAAGAAAGGGATTTTGCAAAACCAGTTAGTTCTGGACTTCTACAATCTACTAACATTCTTGTATTCCCCTCTTTTTTTCCTTTTGTGTTGGTTGGTTCTGGGATGGATTGTTCCATTGAGGCATTTCAGGAGCTTTCAAAAGAAGAAAGATGCACATCCAACAGAAGTTAGTAAAAATATACTCTAGCAGTTCTATGATTGTAATCATACTGGCACCACAAAACAATCCAAGCTGGCCACCTACTTCGGCTGTAATAGAAGAAAATAAACATATGTCATCCGAAGCATCTGGTTTAGTCTAGCAAGTAAACAGAACCCTGCCAGGCTCAAGTGTTAAATAAATTCAATATACATAATCCATCACTTTAAGAAAACAGAATTAATATTCTTAAGAATGTTACTGAAGAAGAGTAATGTGTTCTTGAAAATTCTAAATAAAGCAAGTACAACACAAGATGTCCTACTGTGAAACAGATACTTAAAATATTTACTACTTCTATGCCTTTTTAACTGTTCCCTTGCTTCTCATCCCCATGTTCTCCTTCTCCTCTCCAAATCCCCAAAACATCACTATTCTTACAGTCCTGCCTGTGATATGGCCATAAACTAGTGCCAAACTTAATTCTTGCTCTCAGCTGCTGTCCATACCACAGGTTCTTTGATGGAATGACAAGAGACAGTATCAAGAGTGACCATGAGACAGACATGATTATTATTATCATAATATAAAAATTATGGCTTTGTGTTCAGAAGCCCACATAGTTTTTGGTTTAGGAGGAGAGAGAATTAAAAAAACAATTTTTAATTTTTAATTACTATTTTTAGATTAATTATTAATCAATAATAAATAAATATTAAACATTCACTTACAAAACAACTCAGAGACAGTCAAGGCCTTCTGCTGCTGTGTTATTTTGTAGCTCAGATCGTGATATTTAATCTCAATACGCACAAGGTTTTGCCTAATGACAAATACATAGAGTTTACTTGAGACAGTTGGGAGTGCTGTTCATTTTTACTGACATCTATCAGCATGGTCTGAGTTCAGGGAGAGTGATGGTGTCTTTTAATGAAAAATTAGATGGGTGTTATCAAAATCAGTTATATGAGAGAAGGAAAAAACTCAAAATCCTGATAACAATAGCAGTTTATCAGGACTAGATCTTCATGCTGTGTTGAAAGAGTAGCTCTAGATCTGTACTGTGGGATAGACTCATATTTTTTAAGGGTCAGTGAGAGAAGCTTGAGTGGAAATGTCAAGCAAAGTGTAATCTACCACTCTGGATTATATGCTGTTTAATTGTGCTTATTTCAGTGGGCATGTTTGTGCAGAGCAGTGCTTGTCCTAAACTTGGATGTTCAGTTCTACCCTCTGCTAGTAGTAGCCCCACTTCCCTAATTATATTCTTGCCTGCTGCCAAAGTGGAAGAGTAGGTAAATCTCAGTTGGAGAAAGACCTGTGTAATGACTGAGTAAAGAGCTCCTCTTTATTGTATCTTGTCTACAGAAAGACTCTGCCAAAGTCCTAAATTGAATATAAAAATACTGGTTTTGGAAGAAAACAGGCACAAAACCTGGTTGCACAGCTGATGTCAATGTCTCGATGTCCAAGTAGAGTGGACCAGTGCTGGTTAACATCTTTTTTAGTGACGCGGACTGTGGCACTGAGTGCACCTTCAGCAAGTTTGTCAGTGACACAAAGCTGCGTGGTGTAACTGACATACTGAAGGGAAGGAATGCCGTTCTTAAGGACCTGGACAGGCTTGAAAGGTGAGCCTGTGCAAACCTCATGTAGTTCAACGAGGCCCGGTGCAAAGTACTTAACCTAGGTCAGGGCAAGCACAAGCACAAGTACAAGTTGAACGGAGAATAGAGTAAGAGCAGCCCTAAGTGGAGGGAGTTGGGGTGTTCATTGGCGAGAAGCTCAACACGAACCAGCAATGTGCACCTGAAGCCTTCAGAGTCAGCCTGGACTACATCGAAGGGAGAGTGACCAGAAGGTAGAGGCAAGGGATTCTGTCCCTCTGCTCCCCTCTTGGGAGACTCCACCTGGAGTGTTTCGCTGAGCTCTGGGGCCCCCATCATAAGAAGGATGTGGAGGAAGTCCAGAGGAGGCCATGAAAATGGTCAGAGGGCTGGAGCACCTCACCTATGAGGACAGGCTGAGAGACTTGTGGCTGTTCAGCCTGGAGAAGAGAAGCTTCTGGAGAGAAATTATAGCAGCCTTCCATTACCTAAAGGGGGCCTACAAAAAAGATGGAGAGGGACTTTTTACAAGGACACGTAGGGATAGGACAAGGGGGAATGGCTTTAAACTGAAAGAGGGTGGGTTTAGATTAGATATTGGGAAGAAAGTCTTTACTGTGAGGGTGGTGAGGCACTGTAACAGGCTGTTCAGAGAAGCTGGGGATGCCCCATCCCTGGCAGTGTTCAAGGCCAGGTTGGATGGGGCTTTGAGCAACCCGATCTAGAGGGTGCTATCCCTGCCCACAAGGATTGGAACTAGATGATCTTTAAGGTTCCTTCCACCCAAACTGTTCTATGATTCTTCAGAAGTGTTAACAGCTACAGGTTTTTGGTGTGACAGTGAGCTCACTTACAATGTTCATGAAAATAAAGTACTTTCTATACAAAATCATCACTTCTATCTCTTTGGGTGATAATTCTAAAACTCAGCAGTAATTTATAAAAATAATCTTATTCTACTAGCTTCTCTTAGTAAGGCTCCTGCCCTTGTCATAGACTTGCTAGCAGAACTATCCAATAAATATTTAACTTTTTCCTCCTTATATCTTCAGGAATAAATACATCTCTGTGTTTTATAGTTTGGAATATGTACTCATTAATGTGTCGGCAGGATTCCTATTGGTTAAGGCCCAGTAACAGGGGAATGTCCTGTATGTTCCCTTGCTTAATTGAATAATTACTGAGTTGTGCATGATGTTTACAGACAATAAAATAATCAACAAAGATAAAATGTCCTCAAGGGATAATATTGTTTGCATATAACAACAGGTGTAATTTTCATAATATTCACTGGAAACAGACTTTTTAATAGGGCCTGTAGATATAGGACAAGAGGTAATGGTTGTAAACTAAGAGAGGGTAGATTCAGACTAGGTATAAGGAAGGCATTTTTATAACAAAGGTGGTGAAACACTGGAACAGGTTTCCCTGAGAGGTGGTGAATGACCCATGCCTGGAAACATTCAAGACCAGGTTGGACTGGGCTCTGAGAAACCTGATGTAGTTGAAGATGTCCCTGCTTATTGCAGGGGAGTTGGATTAGTTGACCCATTAAAGGTCCCATCCAACCCAACCATTCTATGATTTGTACAGTTCCTGTGCATGTATAAACATATGCAAGCATTTGCAGACTGATGGCTTCAAAAGTGAGAAAACTGAAGTCACTGAGCCAGTGAAACTCACAGATATTTAATGAACCAAGTTTTCTACAGTTGTTTATAAACATGCTTTGATGTATATACTATGAGTTCACATAGCACCTGCCTTAATACTTATTTGTACTGCTCATGTCTCTGGCTATGAGAAAGAGGCAATTCAGTCTATGAAACCGTATGAAATTTTCTTTGACAACTAGATCATATCTTTCTAGCAATAAAAGTCTGGAAATAATTCAATTTTTTGATATATAATGCTTGTGTTTGCGGGGAAGTCTGGCATCAATTCGTTGAATCATAACAGTAAGGCATGTATGGTCTATTAAAGCATAAGGACACATGGCATCTCTGAATATAAAAGTATGCAGATTAGGCCAGTGCAGTCTGCATAGCTCTATGCATAATGTAAATCCTATCACCTTTTCCTGGATAGATGTAGTCAGTACTGCTCAGATGTTTTCACACAGAAGGTATCTTCTATTTCTCTGTAGTGCTTTGAATCACACACAACCATCCTGTTTCATTCTTCTTCTACCTCATGAGAATTAATATTGCACCAAAGATTTTCTGAATAACTTTTTTATGGTGTTAGAGAATTCTACTATCAATAGAAAATATTATTAAATTTGTGGCATTGCTGCTACAATAAAACCTAGGTCTTCAGTACTTACAAAGCTTCCTTTGGGAATAGGCTGAAAGGAGAAAAACTTTATATAGCATTTATTTGTGTTATTAATTGCCCTTATTTGTGGAACTTTGAAGATTTCTTCTCTGTTGAATGAATGGCTCACATGGATTGTGAATAAGTTTGATAACTCTGCTTTTTCCTTATTCTTAATTGAAACAGTGATCAAAAAACTTTGTTATAAGAGATCAATGACAGAGAAGGTAATTGAGAATATTACTTTTTAGTTGCATCATCTATTATTTGTTATCCACAACCTTAGATGTATCTAAGTGTATTATATACATGTATGTATCTATATGTCTAATATATACATACATCTATATATATATGAATTTGTATAAATCTTAACTAATTTTGTTCAAGAGGTGTTATCTCACAGACAACGTTATTAATACCACACATAAGAATATCTTTTTAGGATCATATTTTCATTGTACACTCTGCTAGCATGGTTGAAATGAATCAATAATTTCTTTGTTAGACAAGGTGTTAAGCAAGATTACCTGATGTATTCTGGACTTTTGTTCAGTTTTGTAGAAAAATATTTTATGGCTTTTTCTCCTCCAAAGCTTGAATAGCTGATAGTGGTAGGATAATGTGTTTCTTCACATGGGGCAGGGCAAGTGGAATTGTGTGTTCCTACTGTACATAATCCTTTTATCTCTATATCATCTGAAATTTCAGAAGAAATCATTTATATTTTATTTCTAAAAAAGCACACAGTTTAAAAACTTAAAAAAAATACTTACTAAATTACTTTTAACTAATTTTGATATAATAAATAAATTTGATAAATGTCTGGGTTAATTATCCCAAGAAAAGTGGATACTTACCAATTTTGAAGGAACAAATAAGTATTTGCAACTGTCATTTGGGAAACTGGTGCACAATCATTGAGATATTTTTCTCACTTTTTCCAAAGAAATCCAGCACCTCTATGTCTTTCTGCCTTCATCAAGGCTTTATGTGCTTATTATTTCTCACCCACAGTTAAACAAAAGGACAACAGAAGACTTTCCATGTTCTGTGGTAGCTTTCTAATTAAATACTTAGGTATATATCCTTGGTCTTGATGCTTTGGTGCCTGCCCAGCTCATTTCAGTGCCCAGAAACAGCTTCCAGAGCAATTCCAATTGTAGTTTGCTATCATCTGATAACTGTATAAAAACCTTGGTAAACTAAGTTCACTTTACCCTAAGCCCTGCCTGCCATTTGATAATTGGGCTCAAGATAGTTAAGAAGGCTTAGGGAAAGCTTTGTCTCTTCAAATACCTAAGAGAGGTCATAAAATTCTGCAGGTCTGGCCGCTCATGACATTGGGGAGCCATTCCTCTTAACAAGGCTCTAACAGAAAGTAATCATTACAGAAATCTGGGAAAGCTAGAGAAAAACAATGTAGGTGAAAAACTGTAAGGCATAAATGTTTCCTAAATCATAAGCCATCACTCTGAGATGAGTACTGTAATCTCCTGCTTGTGATGCTCTATTTGTCCTGTTTGTGTGGTGGCAGAGGTTGTGTATGTTCACTTTGCTAGTGGGCTTCTCATTTTTGCAAAGCACAGAGGAGGAGCTATCTCAGTCTGTTAGCTGATGATTTGAAATATTCTCCAGGGATGCTGGGGTTGTGGATTTAATTCTGTATTTCCAGCCTTTAGAGTTCCTAAAATAAATGCTCTTAGTAGGTCCCGCAGATACTGGATAAGTGTGCTGTTATTTGAGATTTTGTTATCAAATGTGTTACCTCTCCTATGCTGTCAGAGGAGAGTCAGCCCCTAACATGGGATCCTGGGGACCATATACCTACAAAGCTTCTGGGATCCAGCTCTGAATCTTATCCATCCTTCATAGGACTTTGGGGTCATTTTTGCTTATTGCTCTGTGGTTTCTCTGAAATTCAGTCTCTGAATATCTATTAAGTAAAATAATATACATCTTCCCTCATGACAGGCTTTCAAAGATCGTGGTTATATAAGAATGTGAACTTAGTGGAATCCATTTCAAAATAGCCACAGGAAAAAAAAGTAATTGTTCACAGTAGTAGATCTGGCTTGAATGTTGCACACACCAAATCAAAACAGTCCCCCCCACCAACTTCTGAGTCTACTAATCACTCAGAGAGAGTCACATTACACAATAGAAACCAAGCAATTAAAAAGAAAGCTTTCTGAAGTTCATGAAAAGTTACTTCTCAGATTACTATTTTAAATGTTTTCCAGAAAGTCTGTTGTAAGTGACTTACAAATTCCATATCCTCTGTGTGCAGATTATTTATTTATGGAAAAGAACTGCATTTGAAGTGCTTTCAAAATTTATAATTAACTTTACTTTTAAAAAGATAAAACCTTGAAGTCTAGTGATTTATACTTTTACCAGTTAACAAACCTGTTATTACTGTGCTGTTCACTCTTCTTTGCACAGAGAATACAACATTGGATCTAGAAGGATGATACCGTGAAGATGTGAAAATGCTAGCCAGAAGCTTAGTAACTGAAAACAGATTAGCTGAATGTTCTTCCATTTTAAACCATTTCTGATTGCTAAAATGACTTTTTCTATTAGTTTATATATATATATATATATATATATATATACAC
>VZTD01005433.1:159537-577513 GCA_013397725.1 Rhagologus leucostigma | reverse complement strand
TATACACTTATTTTTTGGAGTATTTTTTTGTGTGTTTTGGTTGTTTGTTTTTTAATGGGCATATATTTCATGCTCTGTCTGGTCTCTGTTTTCAGAATTTTAAATGAAATGGGATGTACTCCATTTCAGATTACTTTCAGTATTTTGTTTTAATTGATAGATGCTGTCTACTATTTGGAATTGGCTTAGAAAACATGAATATGAAGTTATTACTTACAGACTGCTGGATAAACACATTTGTAAAACTTCAGCAAGTCACATTCTGTTCCATTTCCTAAAAATAAATAAAAACGGTTTAGGATCCCTGATTAACCATCTCACCCATAGCTCTGTTTGTACTAAACTGAAATGTAATGTCATCAAAGCCTGCTCACAACTTCACATTAATGATTACACAGCTGAGAAATCAATTCAGTTGGGCACGGTGCAGTTGCCAACAGTAGAAGGGGTACAGAGTGAAGAGACACAACAGACCAAGCCAGGAGGCTGCTGTTGGAGCAAACATCTTCATTATGTGTACCAGCCAGGACTGCCTTTAAGCTTGTGGCTCACTCTTCGTGTTAGCTTGCTAAAGACAGGAAATTCTGTTTTTCCTAGTGGAAATAGAAAAAACCCAAAGTTTAAAAAAAAAACCACCAACAAAGATTTGATATATGATTACATCCCATGTGTTTCTGCAGAAGTTTTGAACTTCATGCAAGAGTTGTTTGGAGACCTAAAGGGTAAGATAGTATCCCGAGCTAGGGCAAAGTTTTCAGATTTCAGATGGCCTCAGTTTCACCCCATTTATAATTTTTTTTTTTTTCCTCACTTGGAAATGTTATGTAGCGGTTTAGCACACAGTTCCAGAAGGCATTGCTCTCCTTCATCTAACTGTCCTTGTATAAAGCTGTCACCTCAGGCATGGGAGACCCACACTTAATTGCCTTGGCAACCCCCTTTCCCTGACAGTTTGCAGAAGACTGCCAGCCTCCTCTCCCAGGGGTTCTCAAACAAACAGGCTAGAGGTTACACATTGATGGGCCTGCTTTAGTAAGCGCATTCTACCTTGCTTGAACACATTTAAAAAATACAAGTCGGAAAGTTGGATTGTGGTTTTTCTTGTGATCTAGTGGCTTTCTTGCCCACTAGTTGAGAAAAAAGAAAAAAAGAGCAGAGATTTGGGTTCTAGCTCTTGCTTTAGGTGACAATACCATTGTTACCTTTAATGCTGAAAAGGTGTGAGGGCTCGGTGTTACTGCTTTACATTTATAGAGTGATTAAGAAGCCTGGATACTTGAGGGGAGTATTATGGCATGCACCTGGTGCTCCACATTTGAGGCTGATTAGAAGGCTCCATACAGCTTTTTGGCTTTTGTAGAGCCTTTGCTGCTGCTAGGATCTTTCCATGGCTCATGTGGGGGACCTCAGATTCTGTCTTCAAGCAAGCTCTTCTGCTGAACACCTACCTGCCTGCAAAGTAAGTTGTCGGGGGTACCTATGAAAATATATGCCTTCTTATAGATTTAGTTCCAGCTCCTTAGGAATTTAGGTTGAAGACTGCAGACCTGTCTCACACACCTGAGGCATAATTGTTTCTTTCCATTTTTTTGGACTGTACCCTAAGAATAGACAATGACCTAGATGCTAGGTCTAGGTTTGACCAAATATCTTGCTTGTTTTCTTGGAATTTTAATTAATCTCAGCTGGAGATATCCCTCAAACATGTGCTCTATCTCCTTTGCTATTCAATAATATGTGAGGTCTTCCAGGAAGATGATCAGTGTGTGGTATGATGATACTCCTGAGAAATACCTGGAAGAATGAATGGCAAACAGCCACACCAGTCCTGTATGTACCGGGCTTTGCATTCCAGCAAACATCCATTAGTATTATAAATCTTGTGGTACTGAAGCTTTATATCAGGGTTGCACTCTCCCCATGGGTATTCTTGGATAATTGACTGTAGGGCAATAATAATAAAAGATATAACTTTTTTTTTTGTCTCTGTTTTAAATGTAGGTATTGATTTTTCACATTTTAAAGTGCTGAAGGAAGCCTGTTGAACACATAAGCTGTAACATTGTGATTTAATTAGAGGCAATTACAGTTCGTGCTTTTGGGATTAAAAATTCGTCTCCCCTCTTTCACAGCAAAAGTAGGCAGCCTAGTGCAAAATGGTACTCCACTCTGCTTGGATTCCACTAGGAATCTTAATGGTAGCAGAACGTGTTGATAAGGAGATGCTGTGGTGTCCTTTTATCATTATCTGTCAATGAGACTGTAAAGTTATAGGAAAGAAAGGCTGGCTTTGATAGTGTCAAATTAGGCAAACCAATTATATCCTCCCCCAAACAGCAGTAATTTTGCTTGTGTCTGGAGGAAATGTTATTTTTTGGAGTCACTAACGCAAAATAAATATTTTACATTTCAAAATGTCTAATTAATTGTCAGTGCTTCAGAAGAGAATTGGAGACAGTAAAAAACACTACTTCCAGTTCATGGACAAAGTCCTTACCTTCAGCTGGCGGATCGCAACCTGTGCATGCATCCCCACTGGTGTCAATAAGCCTAAACCATCAAAGCGTGGAAGCTCTTGGGGTGAATGGATAACAAAAGTTATTCCAGCATCAGTATAACCAAGAGTAGGCTCGTCGGTGAATTTGTCCTGGTACAAAAAGAATTGCTTAAAGTAGTTTTGGCTTTGCTTACCATCTGAAGCTTTAGCTATATTTAATGTGGTGCTATGCTATTTAGTTCTGTATCTCTAGTAACATTTTTGGCGGTTCACAGGAAAGTATAGAAGCAAACTGACTTGAATTTCCTTTGTTCATTACCTCTGTGGGTTTCCTTCCAGTTGCTATAAACTTTCAACCTTTTTATTTGTTTTGGCATCCCCCAGTTTTAAAAGCAAGAAGTCATAGATGAGCATTTACTCATAACTTGGATATTTGTTCCTTTTACTTTCAACTACCCGTCATGTTTCAGCAAACTTTCCATTATTCCCTTCAGAACCTGTTGGGGCACTACTGCCTCGTTTTCTCTGTTTCTGCTGCTTTTCGATCGGACTTTCCACTAAAGAGATGGGACTATCATGGTTATACACGATTTATTACTTAAAATAACAAACAAGGCATCAGTCTCAGAGTTCGTGGAGCTTAGTAACAAATCGCCATAATGGCAGATAGTCACGAGTTTCAGGGTTACACAGCAATTTATAACTTTCTGGTCCAATAAGCAATTAACACGAAACTTTGTTTTGACTTGATAACCTATCACCTCTGGTCACTTTTACTGCACTGCGTCAATTTTCTACCAATTACCTGCTAAGTCACGTACACCCATATACTTCTATTGTAACATCTAAATTCTTAGCTTAAACTACAAAAGCACACCACTATACTTTAAAACCCTCCACCAATTCATTCAACACACTTTCTTATTTATAGCTACAAAAACATAGGTTTGTAATTCTTTTGCTTAGAATCCCTGTCCTGTCATCACATCAGTCCGAGCTCTCTAAGGGTTAAGGTCAAATCCGTCACTACCTGTGGAAGTTTTAACCCCTCGGTTTCCTACAAGAACCTTTCACTCCTGACTCATAATTCCTAGAGAACAAAAGCGAATGTCTAAGTCGTTTATCGATCTGTTAGTTTTCTTCCCTGTTCTCACAAGGTGATATTCCCTGTTTTCTGCTTTTTGTTGGTCAAAGACAATCATAATGTGAGAAACAATTTACAGTTCAAAGGCCAGGTCTTGGCTGGCATTGAGCTGCTGCAGCTGCTGTAACTAAAATTTGGTGCCACTCAGAAACTGTCACCAGGTGACCTTCGCTGCTGGGCCTTTTATTAAAATGAACTGCTTGTATAAAATTAAACCACTCCTCTGATGACATGTTTCAGTTGTGGGTGAACAGTGCATGTATATGTTCACTCACAACCTTCCCCCCCTTAGCTGGGGACACAGTCAATAATAATTCTGTCTTTTTAAATCTCTGTTTGGGTCTTTCCTTTAAAATACCCTCTCACTTGGAAATAGTCTTGATTTAGAATTTTATGCATGAAATTCTGGAGGTCTGTGTAAACCCAATCAAACAAAAATCCCAAACCAAACAAAAAAACCACTCCACTAATTTAAAAGTTACTACGTGATTCATTGTTTATAATCCTGAGGATAGCTGTACCTGCTGGACATCAAAAAGCAAATGTAAGCCTCTTCCAGACAAACTCACTCTTCTTGCTGAAAGATCATTGTGATTAAAAGTAAAGCAGTTTCCATATTCAGTGAAAACATGTCTGAAATCCTTCAATAAAGGAAAAAAGGGAAGAGTGAAATGAAAGATAGAACACTTGCAGTTTCCATAGTTAATTACAATGCAAGAGAGGGACTACTGAGGTTGTTGGGTTATTTTGATTATTTTATTTTTTCCCCCCAAAGTGCTCAATATTACAATCAGAAAAGTGGTAATTGATGGAAATATTCAAAAGTATTTCAGCCCTTTCTATAGAAAATGAAGTTTAAAGGAGAAATTTCACATTGTTTATTAATACTTATGAGCTGCTCCGAATAATTTAATGAGGTGCTGTGTTATTTCTATACATGTTACATTATATAGAAATTATATATTAAAAAATAACTTTTTAATTTTTTCCATTAGCTGCTTAGTGAAGACTGTTTCAAAACTAAATGTCATGTTACATATGAAAGTAAAATATTTGCATTTTTTCACAAAACCACCTCATAATTTAATATGACTGCTTCTCATTGCTTTAGTTTTAATTAGCACTTGTGTCTTCCAGTTAAGTGAAGTCTCTAATGCCTAATTTTAGAAACTATAGCATATCTAAAAGTTAGATTAAACTGAAAGAAAATAGTCCTGACTTTTTGGTTGACATTTTCTGTTTAAGTTGGGAATCCCTTTACAGAAGAATCGACATAAAAATGGGATGATCATATTTTTTGGCTGTTGTCCCAAATTCCCAAAGATGGGCTATTTTCATTTCAATATTTAAAATTCCTATGGACTCTGCATATAGTTACCGTGGCTGTCTATATTCATGACCTCAAGAACAAAACTGCAGAATCATGTCGTGCAAAAAACTTCATTCAGACTGTCCTTCATTATAGGCCACTGATGGGAAAGGTTGTTAGATACAGCCTGGAGGTATGACAGCTTTCAAAGGCTGCTGTCTGTGCAGAAGGGGCATTAGGCAGAGAGCAATTTAAACTGAAATCTCATCTTACAGCTCAGAGAGTCCAGCAGGCTGCCTCTGCAGTCAGTGGGAGAATCGAGGCCCTCGGGGTAATTTAGAACAGGGCTTTTGTTCTCTATTGTCTGACTATAAAGGAACAAATGGGGAGTAGCTGGCAGAGCTAGATGTCTTAGGTTGAGAGTAAGAATATATCCCCTTCCTCTCCATGCTACTATTTTAATGAAATAAACATATTTACCTGTGGGTAACATGGCTTTCCAAAAAAATCACATTCTAGCAATGTGCTGCTGTTCAGGTAAAAACCATTTTTCCTTGTAAACTCTTTGATGCTGAAGTTCTGGTTCCCAAGAAGGAAATTGTTTAATTCCTGGGAATGTTTATCGTCCATAGCAAATTTTTGGAGAATTGCAGATACAATGTTCCAAATTAAAAAAATTACTTTCAGGTTGCTTACTGCATGAGCTTGAAACCTGTCAGTGAGAAGGAGAAAGAATTGCTTGGAATTCTGCAGTTGTAGGACTGATATCAAGGCTGCTCTTGACAAAGCTGTGACACAATTTTTTGTCTGCTCGCAAACTATAAGTGATTCTTGCCCACCATGTTGCAGTTTGATCTCTACAACATGAATAAACAATATAGTCTCTATCTCTAGGAATGTATCTTCCATATCTGGAAACAAAATGGACACCTTCCCATGGTTATTCTGGTCAGTCATATAGGAAACATTTCTGTTGTGTGTGGTATTAAAAATTAAAAACCAAATCCCCTACATAGATTAACCATTCACATAAGCCAACAACCAGATTTGTAGAACTCAGGACAAGCTGAACAATTGCATTTACATATGGGAAACTAGCTGAGAGGAGCTATCCCTTTCAAAAAAAGCTGTCTTCCTTACTTTGGAAAATTGAATTCTAAGCACATCTGCAGTAATCTATGCTCTACCTGCTTTACTAAGGCACTACACCCTGGTGTAGAGACAGTCTACTTTCCCATGAGCTGGTGGCATGGTGGTTTAAATCAAGGGTGAGCCTTACTCTTTGAATCCACTTGAAAAGTCTCAAAGATATGATGAGACTTTGGTGGTGCTTTTCTTATGTACATCATTGAAGTTCTTTATTGAAGTAAAGTATGGCTTTACAGAAGTTACAAGTTTGAAAAGAGAATAAGCACAAATTAAACTATGCCATGTTCTTTAGAATTGAAATTTTATCTTATTTTTTGAAATTTATTAATGTAATGTATTTGTGTAATAGATCTAATGCCCCAGTTTAAGGAAGATTAGTAGGAACAGCTCTTCACAACTGAATTTGAGTCAAAAAATAAAGACAAAGGGAGTCCTGTGCCTCTTTGTCCTGCTAACAAAAAAACCTCCTAGTTACTAAAAACAGGAGGGGAGGATAAGCAGAGCATGAATGACAGGTGGATATGGCAGCAAATTTTTACTAAGATGGAAAAATGCCATGCTCAGTAGCTGACTCCTTACAATGTGCTGCTGCTGTGGTTACAAGAAGCGAAGCACATTTATAACAGCTAGCCCACTGCAACCAGAGGGACTTCTGTCTGCAGTGCATGTTGTGTGGTATAAACCAGGGTGGCTTTATGCAGGTAATGGGTTAGGTGGCATGGCAGAATGACTTGGACTTCTGGCTGATTCTGCCAGCAAAAGCTAGAAAATAAGAAAACTTACTATTTTTTGAGGAAAAAAAATGTGGATAAACTTTCTGTGTTTCTAAAACTGTTCCTAAATTACACATTTGCTCTAAAAATCAGGCCATAGTTTTATTACATTATTTTTGAAGTGGCTGCACTGAATTTTGGCCAGTGTCGTCAAATGCAGAAATCTGCAGTGAAGTTCTTGCTTAGACACATGACTTCCAAACAGCCCAAATGCTTTCCTTCCGCAAAAACCACAGACATCAGCTGGAGCTGTAAAGGCTGAGCACCTCTGAAAAAGAGAGTATCTATTTTACCGAAGATTTTTACCTTTGCATGAGATTTCTGTTTAAATTCATTTGCTAGTCTTGTCTTTTATTTTTAACTTGGATGTGGCTGATGGCTGTCCCTTAGTTACACTGTAAAAGCAACACTCATACATAGGACACTACTACCAGAGGAGTTTTTCTACTCCAGCTTCAGTTATGAAACTTGAAAATCATGTGATCTGAAGGAAGGGGAAAATTATAAAAGCGATCTCCCTTTCTTGATTCTCATATTTTCATCTTCATTTAAGTATCATGTAATGTGGAAGACATGCCCCTCATAGCCATATTTTCCTTGGTTTATGTGATTTGTCCAAACAAGCTGTGGAACCTGACTGCTTTCCAGAAAAAGATGTGTTGTGTCTCAAGAGCAAATGACAAACATTATTTTTACCTGTTCAAGTTGCAAAAGGTCACGGCAGGGAATTTTATGTTTTCCACATACTGAACCACCACTGTAGTTGTGGTTGGCCAGCTGAAGTAGTAGATGAAGCGGCCGCAGATCTGCCAAATGACAGTGGCAAGGCAGCCTGTGACTATCAGCAGCCACAGCGCTCTGCGAGCCTTGCTTTGAGTGTGGACAATGTTATGCACACCATGAAACGAAGTGGATGAGGCAAACTCCTCATTATACTTCCTTCTGTCTTCCAAATGTGGCAGCAGTTTCTTTATTAAACACAACCGTATCTTTTCCAACATTCCTGAATATGGAACCAAGTGAAAACATTTTTTAAAAATTAGCATTTAACTGTCACTTAAGAAAGGAATCCACATAATTCTGATATTGAAAAGCAGGTGTAAAATTTCCCTTTAATTATAAATTCTCTCTTTAAGTAGAGAACTTGCTTCTGAGCATGGAAGAGTTGTGTGCTGAGAGATGATCTCAGTGCTGCCCTGAGTACAAACTGTATCTTGCAGTATTTCAAGGCCACAAATGTTTAAGCACTTTAAAAGAGTAGTTCCACTTCTGGGGGAAAGATTGGATTTTGACATACCTCAGGGATCTAAAACCATAGGTTGCTGTGAACTTACTGTGAAAAATTAAACGTCTCGTTTTTACAGTAACAACCCAATAAAAGACTGGTCCTTCACACATGCTCTGACAAATAAGGTTAAAAATGAATGATATGAATGATATGAAAGGGAATTTCACTCTTTCACTATTAAAAGTTTCAGGATAAGACTTGGAAGGTTACAGGTTCAAAAGAATATCTAATCTCATTTTCTTAGGTTCATACTTGTCTGATTCCATAACTTTGAATTGGGATGGGTTTAGTTTTCATTTGCCCCATGTTTTGTATAAACTGATATTAAAATAAACCAAACCAAACAATTTTTAAATCTAAGTTTAAGGGCTATAACAGTGATGAATGTAATCAGTACCTGGAACTTTCTTACTCTTGATGCTGAGTAATCTTTTGGACATAGATTTAAACATCATTTTCTCTCCCAAAATACCCAAATGATGGAAAGGTCATGAAACCTTTTTTGTACCTTGTCATAATTGGGTCACTCTGTTTGCAAAGTGTTTCTTTTGTGGATTGCTATCCACTACTTCATTTTGACATTAAGTAAGTACATAAGAACAGTAAATCAAAGAAAGTACGTGAGACGGTAATTAGTATCTGAAAATAAATCATTTACATCAGTGTTTTACAGGAATTAAATGCTTCCCTTCTTTTTTTAACCAAAAATTAGGTTTGATAGTTTGCATGTGTGGTAGGAAGAGAATATAGCCTTTTTAAGACTGACTTAACTTGAGGCTATTGCAGCTGGGCAAAGGAACAAAGGAATGTTAGAGTCATCTGCCAAAGCCATATCAGCCACATTGTGACCACATCAGTACTCTGGGGCATTTCTTTGGTTCACAGTCCCTGGACTGTGATAATGAAATCCTAGATGGTGCCGGGTTTCAAAATCTTTCTGAAGGGAAAGAATTTACTTTATTTTTTCTTTTAAGGTCTGTGTAAGAAGCTAGATTGATATTACATAATTTACTATGACCCTGTTTTATATGAGACAGTTTTCCGCTACAAAACTGCTCAGAAGTTTCTCTTCTAGTTCTAGTGACTATTGGAGCCCACTGCAAATCTGTTCAGCCATGTGTGGTTTTGTACATCGTGCTGGAATGGAGAGGATTTCTGGTTTTGGTGTAGGCTTCTCTCTCACCAGCACACGGGGAGTGGGACAAGTTCTTTGCATGTTCCCCAGAAAAGAGCAGAGGGAAGTACATTCCTAACATGTCTGCATCTGCCGCCTGTGGACTCCAACAGGAGACCACAGGGAGGTCAGATCCTTTTCTCCAAGCATAGTGCTGTGTGTGTTTATTTCTCCTATATGCAGTGTGCTAGGTATGAGAACGATAGCATGTCGCTACGTAAAAGTCCAGTGCCATCAAAAAACACCAGTTACCTTAACCAGCAGAAGTGTAACTTTGAATCTGTGCAAACATGCAACTAAACCATATTTCAGCTCTTGTGCATAGCTGGTACAGTAAATAGTAGGAAGTAGAAATGATGTTTCACCTGATTGCAAAAGTTTTGCTTTTAACGCTTAAGATTATCTAACAATAGAATGCTGCTTTCATTACTCTGGTTTCTCACCAGAGCAATTAGCACCACTTTGCGAGTGTCTTAAAGAATCCTTACTCTACTTCCAGATTTCTTTAGAAAAAGCTATTATTAAAAAAAAAATTAAGAAAAACAATTGTTAGCTACTGCAAGTAGGGGTCAAGTGGTAAACTTCTGGTGTGAAATTTCTTGCATGGGGTAGATTGGAAAATGGTATCAAATATGTAAGTTACTAACCATTGATTTGTGATTTACTCTGTTTATGATGAATAGATACATTCCTGTGATGTATAATTAATAACAGAAGGGTTATTCCAGATCTCAGTTAGTGAATAGTAAAATAATACACCATGATAATGGATGGGTGTGAGATTATAAATGATTAACCCTTTCTCCCCTTTAAGGGTGGTGAGTCATCACATCCTGTGCTATGCAACACTTAGGCTGTGTGTACCTGGCCTAAGATTGTGTAACCAACACAGGTGAACTAGCTGTAAGTGAGTTAGAGTATCCAAGTTGCTGCTAGATAGACAGTAAGGCCTTGTAAGAACTTAGACACATTAGACAATAAGGTTTTGAAAGCACAATGTTCTTTTAGTAGCAATACAAAGTACATTTAATGTAGGTACTTGTAGAAAAAAAAAAGACAAATATATCAAGAAACCCAATTTTTATAGCAGATCCAAAACTGAATCTTGAGTCTGGTTCTGGTTCCTGGATCTCCAATCTGAGTCGTTTATTCAAAGGAATAAGCTGGTTTTATACACTTCCCCAAGACACAGCATTTCCTTACATGGTAACTCTCACCACACAACCCATCCATTGTTGCCACATCAGCAATGCACCTTCTAAATGTTCTTCTATGGGGTGATCATGCACTGTTCACCCGTCTGTCAGCTTCCAGCAGGCTCCTCTCTAGGGCTCTGCCACATGGCACCTCCTCCCCCCAGGGTCTGTGCCGCTATGTGCTTCTCTTTCCCCATAGATGAGTAAAAAAGCGAAGAGGTAACTAAATTAGATGAATAGAGGAATCCAGGTTCAGGAGCAAGCCACATTAGGAACCAAATATAGGACCTGCATGTAAGAACTAGTAAGGTAGCTCATATGTTCAGAATGGGCTGCAGATGCTTTGCCTCGGGAAGCCCTGATTACTGGAAAAGACCTGACAGCAATCATGGTTAGACAGGTAAACCTGATTTCCCAGTAAATGCTGTTAAAGAATAAATTACTTTACTGCATTTATAACCAGGGATACATGGGCTTATAGAAATTCAAATAGAAATTCATATAGTAATAGGGACATTCAGAAATTATTCCCACAGAAATTCACAGTATCTTTAATGTTAGTGCTATAAACTGGATTTAAAGGGTTTTTTTACTTCACTTAGCAGGCAACTGGTAACCATCTATAACTACTTGTACAGTAACTGATAGATAATAAGAATAGGCTCTTTGATCTAATGGAGAAAAAGATGTAACAGGACTGAGTGGGAAGAACTGGAAGCTAAGCTGTGGGAGAAATAAGGTACGACTTTTTTATTTTTGTATTCCCAATGTTTAATTGTGATTGGATTTTCATTAATATATTAAAAAAGAATGGCTTTTTAAAATATCACTTATCTTCAGCCAGAGCTCTTACCTGAAAGGAGTTATTTCAGGAAGGTTGTATGCCCTCTGTGCTAGGGTTAGTTAGTCTAGACAGATTTCTGATTTCCTCTTTGCCTTAATCTAAAACTCATTCAAGTGTGGTATTTTTCAGAGAAGCAATTGCCTAGTTAAAACTGTATTAGCTTTATTGTAAATACACAGAGGGCCAATAGCTAAAGACTTCTAAAATTTCTTAAGTAAGCATACAGATATTTTTTCTACAAGCTTTTTTGAGCTCTCCCTTCTTTGTATCTTGAAAAGTACTCTACTGCTACTTTCGGACAAGATGACAAATAACAAAGCTCTTGGTAAAGTACTCTAATATACCTAGTCACGTACCTTTGTCATCCGATTGAATGAATCTCCCCAGCTGGTCCATGAGGCTGTGCTTATTTCAGTAAGGAAGGGATGGATAATAAGCTGCCCTACCACTGTGATCACTGCTAGGTAGTGGCTTTTATAGAACCCTAAATGGGAGGTGATACTTGATGACACAGGGGACCAGGTAATTTACCTGCCGAGGTTGCTATGTTTTGCCTTTCATTAACACGGTCTACAGTGTAAAAGAGAAGATTATTTTTGATTACAGGATCAGATGTACGCAGTTATGTACATTTCAATTACATATTATGCTAATAGTAGTACAAGTACATTTGTGCATTGCATCACCTTGCAGATTTCTTTCGTACTTTTTCCTTTTGTTTTAGAAGGGCCGATTATCTTCAGTAAATTACTGTGCTGTTCAGAACCAAAGAGCTTGTCTTGAAGTAGATAAGGAGCCCCTTCCTGGTCTGGAGGGCAATAAATGTCTCTCACTAGGTTCCCACCTGGAACAGGGTGCAGTTCATCCACACTTTGAATAGCTGTCTTCATAACCAGCTCCAGATTTCATATTCTTGTGGACTTCAGCAAAAATGAGCTATTACTCCTAAGAACTAAGCCTGTGGGCAAGGATGAAAATACGTGCAGGGTCAATCATTCCAGCAAGTCCTTACACAAAAGGACAGAGACTGCTTTTGTGTTAATGTGCAGTATTGCCTTGTTTGAAATTTATTTCAAGAAAAGAACTGAACATCTAACAAAAGTGAATAAAAATACTAGAAAATTCAAACCTGGGATTACTTGATTAATGCTTTAGGAAAAAATAAGAAAAAAGCCCCCCTCACGTTCTCTTTCTGATCTGTTTATTTCTTTCGCTCTGTTAGTAATTGTCCAGTTGGTCACCTACAGTGTTCTTGGGTTACCAAGTGTATTAGCTTGGCTCCTTCGTGACTCAGTGGCTGGTTGTTTGCTATTTTCTGGCTGTGTTGTTAACACTACAAGCAACAAGGTAAAAATTATTCCTGGCTGACAAGATTCTTTACTCTGCTTCTTGGAATTCCCAGCTCCATTTGTCACTGTTGCCTCACTGGTAGGACACCGACAGGGCAAGCTTTGCACAGCACTTGTGTTGGCTCGAGCAGTTTTTCAAGATCTGTTTGTAACTTGACCCAAACTGATGCTCTGCCGAGCAGTTGCTGAGTGCTGCAGATCCATTGAGTCCTATTAGTGCAAACCACTGTAATTCACATCACCCAGACAACATCTCTTGCCCAAATTGCTTGAGCTCATAAAACAAATTATGTCAATCTTTCATACTGTTATGTGCATAGAATTAAGAAGTACAAACTGTAAATTACTTGCTTTCTATAGAGCAAATGATTCAACTTTTTTTTTTGAATTGTCAGTGACTTACAAAGAGTTGTTATGCTTATGTAATACTTCAGATGAACAAGGCTTATGTTGCCCCATTATCTTTTACGTAAGAAATTGATTTTTTAAATTTTCTTTCTTTTATGGTTGTTTTATGTTAATTCTTAAGCAAATACTAAGGGGCGAAGACCAACCAACTTATGTTTGTTCATCCTTCCCAAATGGCTTGGACAAACAGTTTCCAGGTTGTAAATTGGTCACAGGCAGCTTGCTCTGTACACTTACTCCTAGCATATATGTCTGGTTATTTAAACCGCACATTCCCTTATACTTAATGCAGTAAAGATTAGGAAAACCAACTGTTGACAGAACTGATCACCACTTTTTGCATTCATACATAATGCAAATTTTGTACTCAAATTGTTATTTGAAGTCAGTCTTAAGTGCTGTTCAGTTCTTATGTTACGGTGCTAAATTAAAAAATAATGCTGCAGCCCACGTAACTACATAGCTATTTCCTGAGACAAATAGATAACATGTTTCTGATAAAGTTAATTCTTTATAGCCTAGTTGCAGCAAAATGTCTTCTGAGACTTTTTATGGGTTGCTGAGATAAAATACATGCATACACAAATATGTATTTGGTGTATATTTAGCTTCATTGGACAGTTTTGTATTTTTTAGAATATGTTAAAGTGTTTCTTTTCAATGCCTGTTCCATTGCATGACACTATAATAGCATCATCTCAAATATTATGTACTTTTAAGACAGAAGTAATGCATTTGCTAATATAGCAGACTACAAATACTTATACTCAATTCATACAAAAATATTAACAAAAAAAGGGAAAAGAGGAAAAAATGATGGAGTGATCGCCATCTGGATTGTTATAATGTATTGTCATTGCCATTTCATGGAATGCTGGTAACTAATTGTATATGCAAACATCTGTGTTGCTCCTTCCTTCAAGCATGTACTGCCAGTGGATTCAGCAATGGGGGACAGCAGGGCAGAAGGGGCTGCAGTAGAAGGTGCTCAAGGAGAGTTTGAGGACTCATTGAGTCTCTCTCTACAACTAGGAGGAATCAGCTATGACTGGAGAAATTATCTTTTTCTCGTGCTTACAGATACTAGAATTTTCTTACTTTTTGTTTTCTTATGTCTGAGTTATCTTGCCATAATTTAAACTGGTTACTCCTTTGCCCATCCTCTGGTATACTGGAAGTTGCTTATTGCCCTTCCTTTTTAAAGGAAGGTATTTCTCACTTTTTCCCCGCAATCTTTTCTTAGTTATACAGGGCAATTCTTTCCGTCTTTCTTAAGGGGCCATATTTTCTACATCAAACATTTGTCATTCTTGCCATCCTCTTCTGAGCCCTTTCCACGTTGTCTTCATCTGTCTTGAAGAGTGGTTTCCAGGACATAATATAACAGATAAATTCTTTCTGATGCTGGATGGAAAGGAGGGATTCCATGCCCTGTAGAAAGTTTCTATTTAAAAATTCCAGTATAAGATTTGCTCTAAAGAATTTCTTATTTACTAGTTTGGTTATCACAGCTGAAGTTCAAAAGTACTGCACTTTGCATCACAGAAGCTGCCCATTATTAATTTCAGTGCATTAAGGTAATTTTGAATTCTAGCTCCAGTCTGCCAGTATTCTATTAGACCTTCCAGGCTGTTCTCATTTGTCAGTTTAAGAAGTGTACAACCTATTCCATCACCCCAGCCACTAATGATAATACTGAGTAGGATGAGATGAGCAAATTTTTATTGACGTTTGTCCTAAACCAGCCCTTTGCACTTGCCAGACAGCTGTACGGTGGAGTAAACAGCAGCACGAACTGAGCCACGTGGAGGCATGGGAGTATCTTATGGTTCCAGGTTTGTGCTTCACTGGACCTGACAGGTAGCCAGGATTGGGATGTTCAGGAGGGGAAGAACAGCCTTCCTGTACTAAAGAATTGCACCCTGCAATGTGTGGATGCAAGGCATTAATAGAGGATAGGTTTGCCTTGGGACAGTGCTGTGGCGTGTGTTCAAGATATGTTGTTTCTCCTAAGTTTGTAGTTCTGGCTGGCACTGATACATTTATGTTGATTAAAGGAGGGTGTTTGGGCAACAGAAGTGAAAGAACATTTTCTCCATACTTGGGGAATAGTTATCAGTCAGAAATTATCAGCACGTGAAAGAAATACCGCTGCATTTGGCTGAGCCACAAATGAGAGACAGCGGGGGGAAGGTTGTGCTGGGATGTGTGAAACATAAATGGAAGTTAAAAGTATGCTGGGAAGTGATGACACAGTTCTTTGTGTTTAAGAATTTGAACAAATGCAATGTTTAAAAAGAAAAAAAAAAATCTTTGCAGCACTATCTCGTCTCTTTGTTTGTAGTTTGTAAGACCTTGAGCTCTGTTCCTCCCCCAGATACAAATGTCTGATTGGGTTATTAATATTGCATCAACTTTAAGCTTGTTTGTTTTAGCCTGGAGTCACCAAATTTTGGTTTTCTTAAAACCAACTGTTAATTTCAAATGCTAGTTACATAGTAAGTCCAGTTTTGAAAATCACAAAACACTCATTTCAGCAGAGAACACATTTTGGTGCCAAGTTTATCTTCTGCTCTTCACCTTCCTTTTATGCATCTTTATTCACCTGTCTATCTCTTGTTACGTTATTAAATTGGGTGAGGAAGTGATTTTTGTTCAGTGCTGGCAGAGTAGCCAACACAGGTTCTGGCTTAGGACACTGGGGGCTTCACCTCTACAATTTGAGTTGCACCTTGTCAACCAAAACCATAGCAGCTGTACTGCAAAAAAACTGTTATAGTTTTGTGTTTGTTGTCCAAATTATTTCATCACTCTAATTTTATGAAATTAACAACGCAACATCTGTAAGTAGAAAAGGTATTTTCCTGTTGAGTATTTAATCTCACAAAGGTTACAGCAGAATCTGCACAAGTGCAGAACAGGGTGACTGGGACTGCAAAGGTATAGTGCACCTATTTCTCATTAGCCATGACTTAGTAAAAAACAGAAATGAAAATGACTTGATAATTTGGCCAGAAGTTTGAAACTTGCACAGGGAAATACTCTTTCACGTGATATGTGCTTCAGTTATGGACCTGATTGCTGCCAACTGTAGATTCACAGAATCCACAAAATGGATATTAAATGCAAGGACACAGGTATCTTACTAAGTCCTGGGCTATCAAAATTGGAAAGTTAGATGAATATGCTGGTGAAATTATTGCACTGTAAGCTTGCTTTTTAGTTTGTTGAAAGGTTTTTTGTTCGTTTTGGTTTTTTTTTGTTGACAGTGTTTTGTTTTGGTTTTTTAATGTTTGTTTCTTTTGTTTAATAGCTCTTCCCAAGACATTTTTTACTTTCTACTTGAAACTTTTCAGCATGGCATGACCTACTTGGATATTTGACTCACTGCACACATTGTTACATAGGTAGAAGCCATGTGTGCTGGGTAGCTCCTAGTCTACAACTGGTAGACGAAAGTGTTGGAAAGCTTTAGCGTCATTTTTTGTAGTCAGAAGTTCTCTGAGCTCTTTAAGTTAGCAAACACTAGACAAATTGATCTGTGATGATTTTGTAATCAGAATGAGAGTTTGAGCAGTAGAATGGGTGACACTGTCCAAACCACTTGTGTGTGCATTTTTTCTTCTCCGTAAGTGATTTCATGTAGGAAAACTTGAGATTTGGCTTGGGTGAACAGGTCACTTCCAATTCACACTTTTGTTGGATTCATGACAGTACATAGGAGGTCAGTCTTGCTTACCTGTCCTCATCAGAGCACAATGTTTCAGACAGAGAGCCCCACAGTGAGAACACGCAGACTCTTGGCTCCGGCTGTATCCATAAATCATGCTGCAGGCCAGCTCTGCCTTACATCAAACCTCCCCTCGGCCAGGCTATAGAGAGGCTCCCTTTTTGCCCATAGGAACCACTTCTCTCAGTCCGAGTAAGTTCAGTTTGTCTCTGCTCTGCAACCCTATTGTAGCCAGTCCAGCCACAATACATCCACCTGGGGAAGGGGAGGTAAACAGAAGGGGGGCAAGAGTGGATTAAGAAGAGTGCTTAACAATTCCCGTGCTTGGTCACAAAGCCGTGACCGTTCATTTGAAGGCCACAAAGAGTAGTTCTGGGAAGCTGTGGGGTTTTTTTCTGCTGTATGTAACTGTTTGTCTTGTGTTCAGCCCAGTCACAAAACAGAACATTCTCACTGTCTGCTGAAGGTTAGAGTCTTCTGTGATGAAAGGAAGGCTTTTTATCTGACTTTCAAGTGTTAAAAGTAAATAGACAAATAACTAAATAAAAGCTCAAGGGCACATACACTTTTGGTTTTCACAGCCTTGCTCAGTCATCTGCAGCATGAACAACAAGTTGTGTGTGTGGTTAGATCTGCTTCTTTGTGGTTCTGAGTGTTCAACATGAAAAAGGGAAATGAAAGTACATTTTGAGAAAAAAGCAATACCATCATTTAAAGTTATGTTTTCCTTTCAGATATATTCACATTGACGAGCTTTTTTCATCAACACTTGTTTATGATTATGTTAGTAGAGAGAGATGACAAAGTGGCTATAAAATCTCTGTTAGGATATGAAGGCCACTCAAATAAAAATCAGGTTCCTGCAGTGAGCCCCAAACTTGAGCAGCATGGCAGAAGCACATTTATTTCTAAGGGTATCTGCAGCCATGCCAGAGTTCAAGGCTCTGAGCTGATCCAAACCTGAGGGCTCTTGTAACCTGTTCTGTCATCTACACTGCCAACAGACAGTTTCATAATCAGGTCATACAAGTCACTTAAAAAAATTATTTTACTACCAAGCTCATTACACACTTTGAAGCCTTGCTGAGATCAGATGAAGGCAGCCAGTAAGATGAATGAATGATCTATATTTTCTGTGGTTTTATTTCAGGGGTTTTCAAGTCCTCATCACGACATCTTTTTCCACTGATCTTGGAGAGTTTGAGATGTGTTGTAGTTGCAATGGTTAGAGATCTGAATTCAGGCAGTGTGAGATTAAATTTTCTTAAATGAATGGATGAAAATATTATCCATAATATTACCCAGTTTTTCAGGAATTGGTCAGTTTACAGCTTTGGGACCAATCAGCTATGAGGTCCTTAAACAAGGAATTTGAAATGTTGGAAACACTGGAAAAAACTTTCTAAATTGCTCTTGTATTACTGATTTATTTGACTGACTGAAGCTTGTCTGTTGCTGAATCGGAAGGGGAGTTTGTATAGGTTAGACAGTATCCCCAGCTAGATTTCAAGTGAGTTTGCTAACCCTGAACGAATTTATGGTACTATCACTTCCCAAATAGGGAGTTAATGTTTTGTTAAGCACAGAGTGTTAAAGGGCTCTGATACTTCAAAGTGCTTTGCCTACTGGGTAGGCAATGTAAAGGTTGCCCAGTCAAAGATCATTGCACAGGAAGTATATTATTCTGTGTTCCACAGAAGAAAATAAAACTGCACAAGAAAACATGCTAACATATTTTGTGAGGTTAAACATTCCATATTTTCCTACTGTCCTTACTTTTACTATTTTCACACTATTTGTTTGTGCCATGAGAAAAGATAACAGCTTGATTTCATTATGCAGGCTCAGTCTGGATGTTTCAGGTGAAGATATATAGGAATGACATGATAAACCTTCCTTTTCCATGCCTTTGAGATCTATGGATGTGCAAGATTTCTACATTTGTAAATCAAGGTGTTTGGGTGCAAATATGTGAAAATATATATGTTTTTATGTATTCATATATATGAATATGTTTTCAACATTTAATTTCTGATCTCTTCACTTTCATCTCTAGTTGTCCACATCGCTGAGCACGTGTGTAGGTGTGTGTGAAGAGAGGATTATCTTCCTCTGTCAGGTTTTACATCATGAAGGAAGAGCTCCTTGACCTTGCTTGGTGGGTTGCTTCAGTGAAGTCCTACTTTTCTTGTGGCTCAACTTAATTTTAAGCTGATATGTGTAAAGCCTGACAAATGACATCTGGCTGAACAGGGTATCCATCCCATCACCCACACACTACATACACATGTTTTTGTGAGCAAACTACTCTTAAGTGACTGGAACAGCTGAAACCACCACACAGAGACCACTGAGCAGAATAAGTCTTGCAGAGAGCAAATGATCCAGGGTCACAGAGGTCCTGGAGTTTTGTTTGCAGTGAAACTGAGCATTAAGTTTTTTTTCAGAAAGGGCTGGCAGGCAGAAAAGAAATGCATGCTAGTTACATGTTACTTCATTGTGTGTTAAGCCAATGACCAGAGAGAATTGAGTAACATTTGTCAACAAATGAGAGTGAAACTTTTGTGCAAGGAGATAAAATTAAGAAACGATTATGAATTAAATAACTGTAAAACCACCACAAGAGGTTTTAGTTCTTTACTTAATCTGTGTACATTTTTTTAAATTATATATATTATTTGAAATCTCTTTGAGTAAGCACTGTTTAGTCTGCCATAGAAATATGTTTTTCCTGTCCCCCCCTTTCCCCTTTCCATGTGTTTGATTTTTTTTAAACTTAATGGGATCCTGATACAAAAGGGTGCAGGTTAAAAACCTACTTTAACAATTCGTGAATTTATTAAATATTGCCTTTTTATCACACACAGACCTCTCATTTACTTACATGTTACACATTACACCTTACACCAGTGTCCGGAGAATCAACTGGTGGAAACCTTGCAGTAAAAAGCACAAAAAGCATGTGCCATAGGACAAAACAAGAATGTCATCCATTCATTTTTTAACTGGCAGAGAAAAACATAGTCCTGGAGAGCCAACAACACAAGAACTTCCTGACCTTTGCGCTGCAATAGTTTCTGTAATTATTGAATACTGGGGATGGGCTGAGGGCTAAAGAGGGGGACTTGGGGGCTGGCCTTGGCAGTGAGATAAGGTTACATATAAGGGAGCTGCAGCAGGTTTGGGAACACTAACAGAGTATATTCCCTGGTGCTCAGCTCAGCGAGTTTGGATCCTGAAATTATGACCGGTTGCCCTTTCGCAGGGAAGAATTACCTGTGAGTCCTTTGTGTTTTGCTTTATAAATTCAATTCAAATGATATTGTGTTAGTGCAAAATATGAATTTTCAGAGAGGAATTACTTATTATCAACAAATAGACAGCTGCAGATATCACTAAATGGGTAGAGATCGTATAAGGACTTGTCTGAGCACTTGTTACTTGATGAACTAGATGTGATGCTCCCAGCTGTTACTGTGACAAGAGGAATTTCTTTTTATCGAAAGCCTGCTTTACTGGTTCTGTTTATCAAAATAAAGCATTGTTTGAATTGTAGATGCATCTGTTACTAAAAAGGCAGGTATATTCATAACTCTTTAATTAAATAGTTTACATATTTACTTCATTTTCTTCTTAGATTTAATTTTAACAAGCTCTCTTTGGAAGATGAAAATGACGACAAATCTCAAGAAGGAATAAATAAAGCCAGCAAAGGTGGGCTTATCTATGGAGAATACCTACAAGTAAGTTTAAGGATTTCATGTTTGCTGTCCTGGTTGCTGTTACGACGTGAGGCAGGACCTGTGTTTGACACTTCTCCCAGCACTCAGCCAGTCGCTAAGACAGGTCTCCAGGTGTGACAGGCACAGGTGCCCACCTCAACCGGGACCTCAAGGTGGACTGTGGGAAGGCTTCTCTAACTGCAAGGAAGATGGTTATTTGGGGGGGTTGGTAGGGAATTATCCATATTGGTAAGCCTAAACTGTAAAGTGACACACCACAAAAAGCTTTCTTTGGTCTGGCAATCATCGCTCAGCAATTTCTGCATGTCAGCAGGCTCTGTGCAACTTCCTTCAAAGTCCGGAATACTTGGCTGGAAAAGTACATTTCAGAAATCTAGGGAGTAGGATGATGACATGGGGAGGACAAAAAAAACCCCAAACAAAAACTGCAAAAACTAGAAGAATCAAGAAATAAATAAAAATAAAATGTTATAGGTAATAAAAGTATCCAGAAAGTATTATTTTTTTCTGACAGCATGAACCAAAGCGAGGGGAATTACTCTATCCTTGTGAACTGATTTGCTGATATACTGTTTGGAATCTTGAAAAGATTTATTTGAAAACAGCTATGATTAGACTGTAAATTTGACTAAGAAAAAAAAATTAGTAATGTCAGAACTGAAATTATTACTACAGCCTCAAATCAGAGCTCCTAAGTAGATGTTACGGTATGATTACTCAGAATTTTACTATAGGAACTCTGTTTTCATGGGATTCAACAGTGTAGATCTACAATCCGGAAAGCATGCTGGATATTTTGTTTTCTCTATTTTTTTTTTTTTACTATATATGTATATATATATATATATAAAACTAAAAATGCCCTTAAAATTATTTTCAAAACTTTATTACTTGAGGTAAATGTTTCATTTTAGGCAAGATTTTTTTTAAATTAAAAAGTAAAATTCATACCTGAGACAATTTACTCAAATATATAACCTAGAGTGTGAGGTCTGTATGTGTATTTTTAAAAAATATTATACTTAAAAATTAGCTGTATGCAGTAGGACTACCATTGCTAATAGTAGAATTGAGAGCTTTACAGAACAGTCTTACCTTTATTTTTAAGCTGAACAAAATATTGAATGCTCAAGAACTTGAGAGCGAGAAGAAAGGGAAAAAAATCCATGATGAGCATCTCTTCATTGTTACACATCAAGGTAAGTGGAGGAGTGCAGTGGTGATTGACCAACATTTTTGCCACGGGGAGTTATTTGGTGCCGACAAATGATTTGTTTTCATTTTAGACACTAGCACAGCAATAGCTCTTTTATATTTTTAATAGCTGCTTTTATATTTGTATATATCCCTATATAAATTGTAAAGTGTAATCAACTCTATGCTTGTGAAGCCACGAGTATAACCTTTGGATTTGGTAAACCAAGATATGGCCCGTTCTATTCTTAGAGAAATTAAGGTGGTGAAAATCTTGGTGTCGTCCAAGCAACACGCTGCTATGCAGTTTATTGTAGGCAAATTTTGTGTGCTGCCTTGTGCCTTCTCTGGAACTTCAATCCAGTTTTAACCATCTAGAATCTGTTTAGAAATCAGCACACCAGTTAAGCACTCCCTAATGCCCCTATCTGCCTGTTTTCCAGAGCCTGGCTTGATGATATTTTCTGTTCTTGACAGAAAACATACAGATTGTAAGCAGCTCTGGAGTTAGATTTTATTGAAGTATCAGATCTGGATTTTCTCTTTCTTCCTACAGTCTGTAGATCAAATATCTGATGTGTAAAAACATATTTTTAAAAATTCTGTCAATATTCTCGACTCCAGATCATTTCATGGAATACTTTCGGTAAAGGACAGAATACTGTAACAAGTAATAAGTGTATGTGTCAGCATTTTCTTGTGTGCTGGCAGTGTCAATGCAGGCTATTCATTTCAATTCAACATGCAAGAATTTTTCTTTCTTGGTGCTAAGAAGAAAAAATAAAGTAACCTTGAAGTTGATGCTAACAGTGTCTTTCTTGTTGTAGTATATGAACTTTGGTTTAAGCAGATTTTGTGGGAAATGGACTCTGTGCGAGTGATCTTTCAAAATGGTCACGTAAGTTAAAAACAAATATTAATTTTTGGAAAATTCAGCCCTGTTTTTCTCTTGTTTCTTGCCTCTCAGCCTGATATACTTGGGTTTACTAAAGCAACAAGTGCTCTCTTTAGAAACAGCATCAAAAGCCCAAATAAAATTTGGCTGAGTGGCTCTTATATCCTGATACTACATATTTTTGATCAGCAAAATCTTATTTCCTCCAGAAGTATGCCTTTTGTGTAGATCACCTTCCAAGGCCAATTTTCATGCTCTCATACTCTCCTGCTACTTCTGGGTAACTGCAGAAACTAAGAAGTTGGAAATATTCTATTGCAGAAAAAGCAGCCTCAGAGGGAAAACTGAAAAGCAGAAGGCTCACAAGAATTTTTTGAACTCTTCACATTTGTCCAAAGCTAAACACACGTTATAACAATAGGTAACAATGGAAAACTCTTGACCTGATACTACACCCACAGAAAAAAGCTGACTGCATGCAGTTTGAGAAATACCTTGAGTACATCATGAGCCTGTGTCTACAAAAAAATTTGAAACTAGACCAGACTGAAAAAAGGAACCTTCTTTTCATAAGGTCCAATGAAAATGTTCTCTTGCCCACTATATTCCTAATTTCATTGTTTTTTTAGTTTAACATCTTATCAAATTATAACTGACCAAAATCAGTTCTTAAGAAGAATAATTTTTCATTATTTATTTTTGTGAAAAATGAAGGCATGCTTGTATTCAGAATTTGAAATGTCAGTGTTAAGGTCAAGTACACAGCCAAGCAACTAGGGAAATGGTTATCATCTGCCATTTTTTGTAGTTTGATATTTCCTGGTTGCATGCCCCAGTTTTAGAGAGAAGTTTAATCCCATTGAAGGTGAAAGGAATTTTAGCAGACTCTTCTGCAGGCAAAGTATTCAACTTAGCCAAAAAAAGAACTTTTCTGTTCTCCATTTAATATTTTTTGTTTCCCACCAGATACAGTCTTTTCTCTTCTTCTATGCTTGCTAATTCACATTTCTGATGAGCATGTTTTAGATGTGCTCTCCTGATGTAGCTGTCAGATTATTCCGCTTCTCAACTTTTAAGTAATTCCCATACCTGCCTTATGGCTTGTTCCTTCACAAAAATAGAAATTATTCTAGAAGTAATTATAACAGAAAGTATATAATTTTTGTAATATGTAATATAAAGTTACAATAATATTGTAATTATTGGAAATTATAAATTATTTTGCTTTAGAATTTCATTTCTTTGACTTCTATTTTAGTCAAAAACATAGAAAAGAAAAAACTCTATATAATAGGCCTACTTGTAATGTAACATCCGTCAGAAAAAAAATGGATTTTAATCTTTGAAAATTATAGTTTCAGTTTTCAGTTAAAACCAGAGTGCTCTATTCCATACGAGATTCTGCTGCTATGGATTTCAGATGGGAAAGACTTGGGAATTATTGTGATGTACAACAGTGAAAAGACACAAAATAACTAGGCAGGATCTAGAGAGAACACCATTCTGTCTGGTTATCATCTTTATTTTTTCTACAGGTAAGAGATGAGAGGAACATGCTGAAGGTTATTACTAGAATGAACAGAATTTCACTGATTCTGAAATTACTTGTGGAACAGTTCTCAGTTTTGGAAACTATGACTGCATTAGACTTCTTTGATTTCAGGTAAAGATTTATTTCCTCCACAGCAATCCAGAAGCTGGTAATTCCCATCCTTAGAACTGATTGTGAATTTTGCATGTGTGCTGGTGTCTTTCAGCAAGCTGAGAACTCACCTTGGAGAGGCAAACGTGACATTAAAGTGCAAGGGTCAATTACGAAATTGAGCCCGAGCGTGAGTCCAGCATGTTCTGCAAAGAAGTACACGTGTTGACGTTTTAGGGCAGGGTGCTGCTGACTGGGTTTAGAGTCAAAAGTTAAAACAGCAGAAAAACCAGAAACAGCTCATGGTTCTGTTAGCAATTTAGTTGAAACTTGGCACTGCAGAGTTGAAGCCTTGCTCTATGGCAAATCATAGAAGTGCTTGGGTGGGAGAAATGCACTCTCTCTAGATTGTCAAACAAGTATTTCAGCTGTCTTGGTTTGCATGGTGTTTCCTTGGGTCTGCAGTGCTGGAGGCTTCAAGTGGCTGAAAGAAGCATTGCTGTGCCTTGTCCTTTTTCCCCAATAACTTCTGCTCTCCAGTAGCAGCTCAGTGTATTGCTGGGCTGGATGGTGGGTAGCTCTTCTGCCCAGGCTTTCTGTGGGATCTTTTGGCTTGTCTCACTTCTCTCACGATATTTCTTTCTCCTCCCTCGCTACATCTAGGTCCTTCCACCACACTACCCTGTGTGACAGTTTCATCCACTGTTTGCATTCCCTGTTCTTCTGCTTGTGTCACTTGTACATACCTGTCTGCCTTGTGACTTCAGTGCCATCCAGCATCCCATCCACTTCTGCATTTTGGTACCCTTTGCCTTCTATCTTTCAATGTTCCCTAATAAAAAGAGCAGGAAACTACAATTTTTCTTCACTTTTTTAAACTTTGAAACGTCTGTATCATCTATCATTACATTACAGCAGGGGAAATCCATGGGCTAATCATCTGTTTTGATCCATACTTCCTTCAGCTTTTCAACCACGTACTGTCATTTGATAAGTAAACATAAGATTAAATCAATGATCTGTCTCTGTCAAGTCTTGTACTCATAATTCAAAATGCATTACAATTATCTAGCAATGTGGGATTTCAGGTTACTTTTACTAGTAATTGTTTTTCAGCGTGGTCAGATGATTTAACTCTAGAAGACTCCCAATAATGAATCCCTCAAAAAAAAACCCCACTGGAAGTTTTTCTGAACATTATTCTACTGTATAGAATAAGGCAATATATAATATTGCACATATATATGTAGTAATACATAGGAATTATGTTGTATAGCAAGACTTTAAAATGCATTTGTTGACACTTTATTGCTGTGAAAATTTTTGTAATAGCAATTTGGGGTGAAACTGCCTGTTCTGTTTGGAAAAGAAATGGCATTCACTAATATTGCCTCCTGTACATTGCATGCACAAAGCTGCCATTTTAAAACACAGTGTAAACATAAATGTGTGAATGTATCTCTGTATGCACAAACAAGATAGAACTAGAAAATAAGATTATGTTGTACAAACACTATAGTTGCATTAAAGTTGCTTGGGTTTTTTTTCTGTTCTTAAATGCAGTCATATAAAAACATGCTGAGATAGCTATTTGATATTCTTCACATATGAAATATGGGTGGGGTTTTTGAGAAAAAGATAAACCCACATAAAATAACATCCTGCATTTTTGTATCTTCTTTTCTTCTGTTACCAAAGATACCACCTAAGCCCAGCCTCAGGTTTTCAGAGCCTGCAGTTTCGCTTGCTAGAGAACAAGATTGGTGTTCCCCAAAGTCTGAGAGTCCCTTATAACAGAAGGCATTACCGTGATAACTTCAAGGGACAGGATTACGAACTGCTGCTTCAATCAGAGCAAGAAGCAACACTACTGCAACTTGTGGAGGTAACAATGTCTGTCTTAAACTTTGCTTCATTTTCCTCCATCTCCTAAGAATGTCCTTTACTAGTGTCAGCAACAAATTCTCCTACCTTAAGAGAAGCAAGCATGTTGGGAAATCCTCTGTCAATTCTTGACAAATTTTGCATGAAAGAGAGTTAGTCATTAGTAAACCAACTGATTTTTCACAGCATCTCCTTTCATCTGAAAATTCTGGCTGTTAAACTGGTAAATTGCATTGTGGAAGTGTGAACTAAGAATGTAAATCTACTGTTTCATTTGCATGTTTTCATGACTGTAGGCCCTTCTGGGAAGAAAACTTTAAAAATAATCCCACTGTTAGTGACGGCTGTTAGGTTAAAATCTATTTGTGGCTCTATATCTTCCTTCTGAGATTTATCGTTACTATTATCCTATATATATATATATGTAGAATAAGATTAGTTTTCCTGTAGTTTGTTTCAATGATATCCTTAGAATGAGACAGCTTCTGTCTTCCAACACTGGCCATTCAGTCTGGAACCTGAGGGGGTTGGTATGGCACCATTACGCAGGTGTAAATCATCTGCATGGACATGCTGAATTTAGCAATTAGCACTTCTACAGGATACTAAACCAGAACTGTAGTAGTATAATTTATGTTGCTATAACTTGTAATTCTAGGATAATGCACTTGCATTGTTATTGTTTGAAATTATTATTATTATCATTATCATTATTATCATTATTATTATAGGCATGGCTGGAAAGAACTCCGGGACTCGATTCGGAAGAATTCGATTTTTGGGCACAATTTGAAGAGAATGTTTTAAAAGGCCTGGAAGAGGAATTTGCCTTGATACAGGTATATAGTCTAGTCTTGAACTATGCATAAGCAAAGACATATGACAAAATGATATTCTGACATAAATTTAACTTTTGGCTCACTCACAGTTTCTCAGTCACTTCACTTCATCTTCATCAGTCTCTGTCTGCAAGAAGCAGAAAAAATTGCAAATTCTTCAGGAAATAGGAATATTTTTTTAAATTTGACATCTAAAACGATTTAAAGCACGAGATACATGGATGATTTTGACTGTAAAAGAGATGGATTAGTATCAGTGGAAGGGCTGAAGTTGATTTTACTGAAACTACAACTTCACCTTTAGTTAGTACTTGCATCTACAATCCACAGTAAATAGGAAGTTTGGGCCCCTGAGCTGTGAATATGGATTGTCACTATAAACAGCCCATTTCTGTTTAACAGTATATGGCAATTTGCTGCTATGTGATAATTTGAATTATGCTGGCAAATAAGGACTATAAAATACCTGACTATTTTAAGACCTGTAGCTTTAAATAACATTTTTAATCTTTTCATTTTTAATGAAAAAAATAATAAGAATTAATCAACCTCCTGAGAATATCTGTTTATGACTTTCTAACTTATCTAAACTTTTTTATTTACAATTTTCTTGCCCACAGCTCTGCAAGGATATAACTTTTTTGCCTTGAAAAAAAATCAGACTTCAAACAAATTAATATTAAATTTTTTAAGGCCTCTAGACCAAAATAAGTGATAAATTGCCAGCTTGTTTGAATATTCATTTATTTGAGTTGTGCTGGAATCTATTTAATTGTACATTTCTTGGTAATTGTACTTTTCAAAGGACAGTGACTCATGTATCTTATTTGCAAATGCAGTTCTTACATCTAAGATGCAAACTTCAGAGTATTTATTTTAATAAATGTTGCATAATGAGTCATTCAAGTGCTTAATTTTCCCTACTGAATTCTAAAACTTGTCTTTGTTTTAAATACCAAAGGCCAAAGCAGAATCAGAAGAAAAAGATGACTTACTGTCTGAATTCCAAAAACAGAGAGACATATTACTTTCATTATTTGATGAAAAACGCCATGAACATCTGCTCAGTAAAGGTAGATTGCATTACCGTATGTCAGTATGCACTTCGTATGTTTTTATACATGCTATTTATAATCACATAATGGCATTAAAGTTGCAGGAGAATGAGCAACAAACTAAGGACACTTGTATCTTGCAGGAGAGAGACGACTGTCCTACAAAGCACTGAAGGGGGCCTTGATGATCTACTTCTACAGGTAATGCTGTAAGATGTGTCTTTGATGGTGACTGGCATGCGGAGAGGTGAAGGTTAAGAACAGCAGCACAGGTTTAGTTAGGCTGGAATGGGCTGTGGAAAGCAATCTATTTCAGCCCTCCACAGGAACCCTGATTAGTCAGATGCAGCTCAAAGGTCACACCAGGCTGCTCAGGGCCATGTCCAGCTGAGTTCTGAATATCTTCAAGGATGGAGGTTGTACATCCCCTCTGGGCAGCTGGTTCTTGTTTTACCAGATGCTGCTTCTCAGATTGTAACTAGTAAATGCCTTGTTCTACCTGTCCTAGAAAGATTTGGAGTCCTTTCCCAAGTACAAGGGAAAAGGGGCGGATCAAGACTTACATGGCAGAAGCATTTGTTAAAATATCTACTGATATTTCAGTACCAATTTTGGAAAACTATAAGTCATTAAGCACTGGTGAAATGCAACTTTGAAAAATACAGCACATGCTAAGAGTTCTCACTGTCTTCTCTTTCATTTTCCAAGGGAGGAACCTCGTTTCCAGGTTCCCTTTCAGCTTCTTACCTCCCTTATGGATCTCGATGTGCTCATGACTAAATGGAGATGTAAGTTTGACTTTTTTGACTGTGACACTCCCTCTTCTAGATGCAAATAAATTGTTCTGTCTCTGAGTTACACCCAGTCTTAGAATCGAGCTTTGGAATTCATGTTTTAGGAATGACATTTTTTTGTTTGTGCTTCAGCCAAGAGGAAAGATAAAGAGCTGCTTCTGTGATCCTTGGATACATAGGTATAGCTACCACTTGTATGACCGGCTTTAAGTGTACTATCTTATTTAAGGGACGGGGACATATTTTTCAATGTATCCCAAAAAGTCATAATGACATGTCTTTATATGCAAATATTCCTTCTGCTCCTTCCCTGTCTAGGCATACATAAGTGAATGTATAATTCTGTATTAGCAGAGCATAGTCATGTGTAATAATTAGTGTGTTCATTCTGAATTAACAATAATTTTATATTAATTGACTGAAGAATGGCAGAATTAACTCCTGCATTGCTGAAGACCTAATACTTCTGTATCTCTGTAAAGATCTCTGAATGACCTTTAACAAATGTGACTCATTAGTTATATCTAAACACTGAACATGTGCCATTTTCTCCTGTTGTATCATTTAGATAACCATGTCTGTTTGGTGCACAGAATGATTGGCAGCAAGGCTGGCACTGGAGGCTCATCAGGCTACCACTACTTGCGCTCAACAGTGAGGTAGGAATAACATGTTTCCCCTGTTACCTGCAATAATGCAGTTCATAAATACTCTAATGCTAGAAGACGTATTTCAGATGGCTCACTGGAGGCCAAAGGGCTGCTCTTCTCTTCTAGAACTCCAGCATCTCTCCCTGGTTGTTGTACATTTATTTATCAGTGACATATATAAATTCCAAGGCTTCTAAGGCAAAAAGAGCTCCTTTTGATCACTCACGCAAAGTGCCATCTGTAATTCTCAGTCAAGGGGTCGAGGTGTTATAGTGATAGCAATAATATTAATTCTGCATTGTTTAGTTTGTGTGCCAGCTAGCCCAAGTTAATGAGGTGACACAGGCTGGAAGTGAGTCCCAGCTACTGTGTAACTGAGTTTCTGTGTTCCCTAGCATGGCCTCTAATTGCACAACCTCCTTACAAGAGGATCTTTTTTGAGGTTTGTTCTCAAAGAGCCGTGAGCCATCATGTATTGCTGTGAGCAACTACTATCACAATCACTGGAACAGGGGACACAGAGGGCAGAGTAGAAAGCAGACAGACTCAGACTGAGGATTGAATGTCCACTGTCTTTTTTAGAAAGCTCTCCCACTCTTCCTTAATGTCAGGTTAACGTTGTTCCTAGATAAATTCTACTAGGGATCACACCCTATGTACTCTGCATTTTCAGAAGAAAGATGTTACTTTAGAACCCTAGTTCCTTTTTAAGCCTAATCTGCTATGCCTTAGAAACTTAGGATCGGATTCTTGCTCTGCAGTATTCAGGAGGGTTAGTGCAAGGAATCTTATTAAATACATGAGAAGGAATAATTACTGAGGATTTAGAAATTATGGCCTTCTATGCTGATGGAATTATTGTTCTGACTGTCTTTTTCAGTGACAGATACAAGGTGTTTGTGGATTTGTTCAATCTTTCAACATTTCTAGTGCCAAGACACTGGATACCAAAGATGAACCCAACCATTCATAAATTCCTTTACACAGCAGAATACTCTGACAGCTCCTACTTCAGCAGTGATGACTCTGACTAGCCTGCCTTTCTAGGCTGGTTGCTGTAAAGAACTTCCTGACTTTCACCTTGAGTTGGAGCTACCAGCCATTCCCACAAAGAGTGTGGGCATGTGAATATGTATTTACGTATGACAGGTTTGTGAATAGTATAATTGGCTTGTGAAAGAAATGAATTGCTTGTAGAAAAAAAAAATCTGTATTGAGTTAGCCTATGTTAAGAGTACAATGATAGCCCAATTCAACTCAGTGATCAATTTAACTCTTTGTTGGCTTCTTAAAGCCTACACCTAGAGAAGGGGAGAAAATTACACGCAGTTGTTATGATCATGACTTATTTGTACATATTTTTGTATTTGCTCATTTGCCAAATGGCTATTACTAATTTATGTCTAGTTGAGGATATGATCAGTCTCATCGCCTTCAGAAGAATACTAGTTTCTGATCTCTAGTGCAATTTCAAAAGGAATTTTGGATTAGAAGTTTCAAAAGCTAGATTCAAAAAATTAAGTCCTGACTCTAGAGAAACCAAAGTATTCTGAACTTATAATACATCAAGAATCATGTTGCTGTCTACGGGTTACATGTGAATGTAAATCCCTTACGTAGAAATACTGTTAAAAATAGCAGATATAAGTACTTTGCATTTCAAATAAAGCAGTATTAAAGCTCATCTTTTGTTAAGTCTTCTTCTAAAGCAAACGATAAAGTTCAAACAAGACTATGACAGACATTTAAAGTGGTTTTTATTCAAATTGGTATATAATGAAGAGCAACTTCGGCTATAGAATATCAATAAAGCAGTGTCATCTTCTCATTAAATGGACTTTTGTCTTTTTAAGTGCTTCCTTTGGAAAGACACAGAGTGTAGGTTGGAATTTCTAGTAAGTTCTCTCTACCACACCACTTCCAGGCACTTACACCTGGAAGTAGCACCTCAAAACCACTGGAGGTACATCTGTGTTTCATATTGCTATGACTACATTATTCTTATCCATGCCCATTAGGAACTCTGGCAATTGTTTTCCAGTTATGGAAGTGTGCTATCTGTTGTTTGTAAGCCACTCAGGGAAGGCCAGACTACACAACGCTCAAGAGTACAGAAGATTTCGCATTTTGTTCAACTGAAGTTTTCAGCCAAGTAAATTCAGTAAGTAGCAAAACCTGAAGTAAAGAAACATCACACTTGGTCTTCCTTTCATTTAAAATATTAACAATTAGAAGGACGAAACCAGCAATACTTAACAATAGACAATTATAAATACTCATTGCATTTGTCATAAAAAGGTTATAAAAAACTAATCTAAAAACATGGTACAGTAATTGAGTGCAAAAATTACAGAATTTCTTCGATGCTTTTTCTAGTAGGCCTTCTTAAAAGATACAGGTAAAGCATTCCAGGTGAAAAATTCAGAGCATTTTAGAATTACATGTTTGGTTGTGAGTTCTAGTTACATTTGCCCACAGCTGCAGTTTCAGAGCTCAGCAAAGCTGGAACCCCTTTTTCATTACCAGCAAGTTCCACCTCTGAATTAAATTAATGAGGGGAATTTAACACTCACTCTATTTGATATATTCTGTAATTGCCAACTTTCTAAACTGTTACTCATGATTCTTCTTATATTCAAATAATTTCAAATATACTCTTAATACTATTGATTTTTTGATCCAAATTCCTTCTCATTTGTTACCACTTTTTTCCTTTTAAGATTTTTCTATGGAGTAGTATTCAATACCAGGATAAAGCTCACATTTGAGGCTTCAGTCCATCTTTGTAACTTCTTTTTGTGCATTCTGCAGTTGATTCTGAGTCTTCTTACTCCATGAGAAATTTGGCACACAACACAAATTCCAAATAAAAACATTTTTAAAAACTTCAGCCAGGAGTTGCAGGAATTGTCCTTGAGGCCATTTCTTATATTAGAAAATGTTGTTTTGAATTAAATCTTCGTATACAGTGTCTGTCCTCATGATACTTGTGGTCTTTGATCAGTTGTAGAAGCCCAGAGAAATGTCAAACAAATACTGCTGAAACTGTATCTGCTATACCTACAAAGGCAAAAAGTAAAATTACAAAGTAAAATTTGCTTCTAATAAATACTGAAGTGGAGACTTCCCAGAACTCACATTCATATAATACCCTCTCCCCTCCATGCCATGACAGTAGGAATCCAGGGAATCATCTGAAACCCTTTTATTTCTTCCTTGCCTGGCACTATTTATAGGTGAAACCTAATCTCCTCCTTCCTCTGCTTTTACGTGCAAAATTTTATATCCTGGTGGTATCAGAGCACCTCTAAATCAGAAGAGAAACATCTCTCTGGGAAAACGAGCAACTACTGACCTTTGCTGGATTGTTCTGGTGTGGTGCACTACAGAAAAAGTGAAACCCCCTGCTTTTTGAGAGAACAGATTTTGAAAATAACACATCTGTTCTCCCTACCATCTCTAATTGACTTGCTTTATGACTTCTAAATTCTCCTTTCCAAATTGTTTATACAACAACAGTAAGAACAAAGTTTCAGCAAGATAAGAAAGCTGTGCTTGGACTGAATATTGTCTATTCTTTATTTGCAGAAGACTTAGGTAATCTAACACCTCTTGCAATGACTGAGGGCTACTGTGAAACACACGTGGAAGGGAAAGCCAATGGGTTACTCTAACACCTAAAAATACAACAGATACACAACACTTCCTATCTAGTGGCAATATCCCACCAATTTGGCTCAGCAATCTGATGATAAACAGGAGCTTGACTTGTCTTACCTCCATATGCAGCAGAAGCTGGGTATTTTAATGCTACAGGAATCCCTCGAACACAAAGAAAAATTTCATGCAAACAACAAAAGGGCAGGAGATCAAACTAGCACTAAAATAATATATCTCTGCTCTGCAAGAAAAGACACAAGCAGGGTACACAATTCCCAGGTAGATTCGCTTTTCATATTTGTTTGCTGAGCTGAGCCCAGAGATAATGGCACCCACCAGACAAGGACAGCAGCTGTTTTAGCTGTTTTATCTACAGGGAGTACAGCGATGGCACCCACCTAGAACCATCACACATGGCTGGATACTTTACAATGCCATTACCTCTACCTGGTAAGGGACAACAGTACTTTGATTATTTGTTACGTCTCATACAGCTTTACCTTTACATGGTGCTTTTCAATCATTCAACTACATGGCTTGGTTGAACTAGCAACCACTTTATTTATTTTTCCATCTGGACTCATTTAACCTCTTTTAAAGCACAGCAATGATTTGTACTGCCCCTCTGAGGATCCCATTATATCTCTGTTACATTATTATATGTATTATATTACTGTTATATTACTTTGTTATAGCCATTGCAAAATATATCCCAGCCCATGGCCTTTACCACCTTGCTTATTTTTTGTCAGACTTACCACAGATATTGCTGCCTATCTTAACATGAACGTAGCCATCTATTCCCCATGTCGGCCCCCAAGAGTTCTGTACAATCCAGTAAGGGATGCTACCTGGAAGAGATGTTTCATGAACGAGAGACAACATGAGATTTGGGAAGCTTTGGCCTCCAACACTCCACAGAGTTAATTAGCATTTTAATATCTCATAGTTTCTGATGGATTGATGATATAGGCCAGTGAAACCTACTGGTGTTCACATAGAGAACAGAGCTAATATTCTGGTGTGGGAAGACTGGATATGGGCTCTTCTAGCATAAAGACACACACAGCCATATTCTTGACTTTGCAGGGATGAAGTCCCACAGAACTGAAGGAGCAATGAAAAAAAAAAGAGTTTTTCTCCTGGAATCAGGCTGCATTTCCAGAACTGATGTGACATCAAACCGAACAGCTTCCAACAGAAGACCAAGTTCTGGATTTTAATCACTTGTCCCACAAAAGGCAAGTTGCAAGTAAAAGAAACCTACTGTGCTAAAGTTCAGCTGGCAGAAACGCACCTGTTCTGTCAAAACCAGTGATAAGAACAGCATGGTTTGCTCTCCCACTGGAGCAGTGATATTGTATGATTCCACCGAGATAATCCTGCCAGCTAACGGCATCAACTGTCACTGCCAAAGGGCCCCAACTGACAAGGATCCTCATCATTTCCTCTTCTTGACCACTGTGAAAGAAGTGAGTAAAAATGCCAAGTTACTGAAGTTAGTGCACTAAAGTGATTAGAGTGATTGTAATCTACTTGTTAAGGACAGTTTAAAAATCAAATAATTAAACTCCTTCCTCCGAGTTCTACACACCACATAACACGCATCAGTAATTACCTATTTCATATACTACAGCACAGTGATACAAATATAGGACCCACAAACTATGGGTGCAGATCCAAAGACATAATGCTATTAAAAAGCAGCAGGTTTCTAGGTCAAGCCAGTGGGCAATGGAGAGCTCTACATACTTTTTGTACATCACTCTTCTCAATCAAAACCAGCTTTGAACAAATCATTAGTCCATATTAGAATTTCCCACTGTTTTTTAAACCTACAGAAGTACCTCTTATACATAATAATACACTAAAATATGTGTCTCAAACATAACAAAACACAGGACACTTCCACTATCAGACATTTACCATTAGCATCCTCATACAGTTTTATTCATCTAATATACTGGAGCAGGAAATATTCATCACTGCATGATATGTTCAATAACTAAATTTGGAAAATACAGACTGGCAAAGATATGATTGATGTTAGTTACTTATATCTAGCAGTAACACAATTCCTAGTTGGAATAATGTTTCTTGTCTTTACTCAGTATGTAGCTGTATTGTACTGATAAAAATCAGAAACAAAGTTTCTTCACACAGAAACCTAAAATGCTGAAGTCTTTAAAGAATTCAGTTGACAATACTGTTTCTAAAGTCATGGAATGGAGAAGATGTGGGTGGATATGTAAATACATGAACACTGAAGTAACTGAATGCTTCTTAATTTTTTCAATAAATTCCAAGATTTACTGTTTCTGATAATAAGGCAGTGTAACATTCAAATATTAAAAACTGTAACTGATTCTATGTTCCAGTTTATAGCCAATTTAAAAGACCTAATTTCAAGACACAAGCTGTCTCATTTGAGCAGGCTTGGTGATGGTAGTGTTGAATGGATTCATTGTGGCATGCCGTAACTCTCAAAGAGTTAATCAATGCATTAATCCTTCTCCAGCACACAGCTACAGAACTGATGCAATCAGCCTCATAACCTTTGCCTGGTCAATGCACTATTCACTCCAGCTTACTCCATGATTGCTGAACACAGAAGGAAAAGTACAGCAAATAAAAAGAATCAATAATAGCTACCTGAAGTCATATGCAGCAAATCCTGTTATTGAAACTCCAAAATCTGAGCGATCAAAATAATGGCACAGTCCTGTCTGACCTTTAAAACTGTATTCTGAATCTCTCACGAGTTTGACTTTAGTCTGCAAGAAGGTAATTGAGAAAGCATTTAATGCATTTGACTTTACTACTATGCAGCTCAAAAAGTATAGAGAATGACCACATAACCCACTCAGAATTCAGTGTGTGCTGGGCAGGATTAGAAATAAGAATGTCACATTGTGAAATAAGTATTTACTATCTCTAGTTTCCTTGTTCACTGAGACAGCTTTAGAAGGGATTCAGAAATCTTTAAATAAGGAACGAAATTTAAAAGGCACCTCTGGTTTAAACCAACCCCATAAGCAATGCTGTCAATTTCTGACACACAGGTACTCATTCAACGAATGACTATTCATTCTCTTCAAATGACTTCCACATACAAAATTATCCTCTCCTTGGGACAGTTCAAGAGGCACAAATATCCCAAAAAGTTATATGAAACACTGTAAAGTCCAATTCTGTTCTTAGCATGTAAATCTCATGCTAGTACACGATGTATGCATCAGCCTTTTATACTTTTCATGTCTTCTGCAGCACAGTATGTTTATGACAGTGACTTCCTCAGCCTAATTCATTTGTGGTCCTTCTGCTGCCAAGCCAGAGGGAATTTTGCTTCAGAGGAATCAAGGTGAGTATCCTCTGTTGTTCTTGATATTCAAACTTAAACAAGTTATCTAGACTGTTATTAACCATGGGTATATTACTCTTCAGGGTCAGAACGACAGTTTCTTAAAATAAGTTGGTTTTTTTTTTAATTCAAAAAACTAAAGAATTCTTTTTATATTCTTGTAATTCAGTCTGAGAAAGTACTTTTTATTTCAAAGATATGAAAGTGTTTCTGTTTACCTATGTTATTAACACACATTTTGAATTTTTCACTAAATGAAATGTGTTAGTAACAGCCAAAGTAGAAACTTTGTCTGCATTTTCAATGTTTTGGTCTGCAAGTGAAACAAAGGTAAGTGCAGTTCATTTTATTCTGAGGTTTTACATAATTTTACAGAGTTTGCAACAGAAACTATTGAAATTTGAAAACAGAAAGTGTCAAGATCCTTCCTTTTCCCCAGATGCTGGTGCCTCAAATCCACAAAATGGCATATGCATTAGTGGCTCTGTCTACACTGGTACCTGTATGCCTGCAAATGAATTCAGGAACGTTATTTTCAGCCCCTGTGGACTGATTTGTTACGTTCACAAGAACATATATGGAGCATAAAGTTCCGATCAAATTTCAGTTCTGCTTGAACAAATTCTCTCTTGGTTCCAGACTAAATAAATAAGCATATATACATAGACACAGACACATACGTGTATGCATATGTGCACACGCACACACATTTTAAAAAATATCTGTACATTTCACCTTCTCCATCACGTTTTTCCAATAAATAAGAAAGCTAATATGAAAGCTAATTAAGTCTTCTGAGATTTTTATGAAGAGTTTCAAACCTGGTTCAGCCAGCTCAAAGCGCTAACAGTGGATCCCCCGTTGCAGCCATAATTATTGTACGAGCAGTCAATTACTTGCTGCACACTCAGCTCTTCCAGAGTGTTTCTTTTAATTGCATAGGCAGACTCTATGCCACCTACAATGCTGAAAGCCCAGCAGCCTCCACACTGATAGAGAGAAAAAGGAAATGGGAAAGAAAGCAAAAGTCAGCTTTGTTTTTGGAGCCTGATATGAAAAGAAAAAAAGAGGCAAAAGAGCCTTGCAATGCTCTTCATTTAATACATCACCTGTTTTTTAGGCAATAATAAAGAAATGTAATCATCCATTTAAAATGCTGAACTGTTTTCCCCCTGCACTGCTCTCTGAAAGCTAGAAATGCATTATGGGTGTCTTATTTTAAGGACTCCTTCCTGATGAATTTTTGCTCTTGAAGATAGGTCTGAGGTGCTTTTTATTGTGAGATATCTGTTTTCCAAAGAAAAATGTGGCCTTAGGATGAAATTAGTTTTTAACTTGCTAATTAATTAGCAAGTTTTTCTAGAATGTTGTAGAAAGATATTACAGTTTAAGAAACGATAAAGTGAAATTAAACATTATAGAAAAATTCTTAGACAATAACCATCAATACTGCAGTTCTAGGCTCTTTAAACTGCGACATTTTAAATAAGAAGCACGATTTATTCCTCACAAGGTCCTACGTGAAGCACGGAAAGGAGACACTGGGGATTTAACAGCTTGTTTTTTACCAGTGACCATAACCACTTTGGGATAAACTGTAATTGTGTGCGGTCTGCTTACTTTCCTATCACAAATGCATCTCCTGAGGAGTTCAATGGTAAAGATACGGGTGTTGACTAATCTAGGGCATTCAGTCGTGGGAGAAAAACAACAGGAAAGGATCTATACCTATTCGGGTGAACCAGGGGAATGAGGTCAAGTACTGAACTTACCTTAGTTCCTTCAGAAAAATACAAAACGCACCAGGTGCAAAATATTTGCCAAATTAGGTAACTAGATCAAAAAATATATTACACACAGTTGCTAAATGCACAACTTCTACACCTCATTCTTTTAAGTCTAATACCACTTTGCATAAAATGCTACATGACTTTGTTTATGTTCAACTGACCACTCTTGTGCCAGTGCTCCAAGGAGTCTTCAGGCAAAACCTTGCAAAACCTTCACTGTGCTCTACAACCTACCTGCTGAGAACCTGGAACAGAAAACACCAGGACTTACTGTTTGCTGATTTCTCACTTCTGCAATGACTTTCTTGTCCCTCCAGTCAAACTTCTTTGGCAGAGGTTTTTCCTTCCCCTCTGGCACTTTTACGTATCTGGGAAGTTTGTGAGGTATGCTTCTCAAGTAAATAGCTAAACACAGAATACAAACATCTATAAATCTACGAACAAAAAAATCCCATGAACAACTTTACTAGAATTCAGAGGTAACTTTGATCTACAGTTACAACCATGAGATTATATCTCATTGTAAAATCCATAAAAAATTAATGTATTTTATAATAATCCATAATTAATGTATTTTATAATATTCCAGAATGAATGTAAATATTTATACAGTTCCAGAAAGAACAGAAACACTCTTTGTAGGGAATGTGGGTAGAAAAGTGTCAAGATTTTCTGAAGTTGAACAATAACCATAACTACTCCATAAAACAAATTTTACTTGAAAATTTCCAAAAGATTTTACTTACTTAAAAAACACTCTCTTTTAGCCATGTACAAGGGGAACATAAGAGGAGGATAAAGTAAAGGTTCTGAAACACCTGCAAGTTGCTGGTTTTCAAGTAAAAAAGTTGTTTAATTATTTAAAATTAAAACAAGATGTTAAACCCTCTGATGAATAGAAAACGTAACAACAGACATGAACAGCAAAAAGGGAAGGTTAGATTAGGTATCAGACAACTTTTCTAGAAAAAAATGAATTAAGTATGTCATATTGCTCCAGAAAGCCACAGCTGTCACTGTGCAGCCATGGAACTCAAGCATTGTCTGGACTGTAGTCAGATTTTGTGCTGCGGTAGGGAATATGAACTTACTCGAGAACCTTATGTATCTTCCTTTTTTAAAACTGTTGCAACTGAAGAAAGCTTTAAAGCACCATGAGAAGAAAGAAGGAAAAACAGAACTGCCTGAATCCTAAAACATATTCACGTTGTGGGCAATTCAACCTTGCAAGACTACAGAACATGAAGAGGATTGTTGCATCCTCCAGAAGTACTTACAGTTTGGTACCAGCCATTGTAAATTAGCTGACTATCAGCACGGGAAGAATCTGTAAATGTGAAAGACACAAGGTTCTGGGAAAGAATAAAAAAAAATAACAGAAAAGGCATTAGAAGCAACCAGAAAATGTACCTTTGAACTCTTCAGGAAACAGGTGAGAAAACTGATTTATTCCATAGACAGCAGTCATATTATCTTTTGATGATGTATTCAATAATGTAATTCTTTTAGTGCTTTCCTGAGGGAATAAAAAATAATTGTGGGCATTATTAAATTAGCAGCAGGGACAAAACCGTAAGAGCAGAAAAAGAAAAGATTAGCAACAGTAAACACGAAATTAGAAAACAAGAGCTGTTCACCTCAAATTCATCCTGTATCCCTAGCAAACCAATAGCAAAGCCATTAGACTAATTTCAACTCCAACAGATACCAAAAAAGCATTTGTTAAGTGCAAAAAATTGACATGAAACAGACAAAACAGGCAAGCTAAGAACAAGTTGTGTCAAACTCATCTGATGTCCTTCTTTGACAGCACAACAAGCCTTGTGGTTCAGATATGCAAAAATGTCTTCAGATAAGAGTTAACCCCATCACTTCAGGTCTTTATAAAGCAAAAGAACAGCAAAATGACCTAGAGGCCTCCCTGCCTCGCCCGCCTGCCCCATGCCGCTGAGCAGCCGGTCTGGCGGTGCCCCGCGGGGCTGGCACGAAGGGAGCGGCCGCAGATCCGCCGCGGGAAGCGGCAGCGGGCGGGCGCCTCCCGGCACTGCGGGATGGCAGCTCCGCCTGCCCCCGCCTCCCGGCCTCCATCACCCGGCCCTCGGCGGCACCTCGCCCGCCTCCTCCTCCGGCAGAACCCGCACCAGCCCCGCGGTGCAGCGCGGATGGAGAGGGAAGAGCCGGCTGGGACACCCACCCGCAGAGCCGCCGCCACCGCCGCTTCTTCTCGCTCCCGGCCGCCTCCGTCCCACGCAGGGCGGCCCCGACCGCCGCCGCCGCCCTCCTCCCGAAGCTGGGTGCCTGCAGGCGCCGGGAGGGCGGCACTGCCCGCCCGCAGCAGGCAGGGGAGCAGCGCCAGCACCCCCATCGGCCACCATGTCATGGCAGGGTGGGCCAGGGCACGCACCCGCGCCCGCGGAGCTGAGGCCCGTCGGTTTCCGAGCGGGAAAGGGGCTGAACGCTCCTTCCTGCCCAGCCCGTGGCCGGAGGCTACGCCCGCTGCCGCTTCCCGCGGGGCCGGGCCCGGCGGGGCGGGGCCAGGCGGGGCATCAAGGAGCGCCCGCCCGGCACCGCAGCCCCGGGCCGGGAGAGCTCTTCCAGCGGGGTGTTGGGGAATAGAGTCCGAGCTGTGTTTGACAGTGGTCAGTGGCGCCTGGGCAAAGCCGCATTTCCACCGGTGTTTTCCCACGTGGGAGACGCGCGCCAGGCGCTCAGGGCTGCAAAGGAGGGGCGAAGGGCTGCTGAACGTTCAGGTATCTGCCAGGTTATACATTCGTGCAAGCCCTTCTCCGAGAGGAAAGTTAGTTGGTACTTGCAAGCTGGGCTGCCAGTGGGAGAGGGAAGCAGCAAGAATGCAGGTTTCAGGCTTTAGCAAGGGAAGGCACGGGTGGGGAGAGCGGAGCCGCCCGGTGCTGTACAGCCGGTGCCCGCAGCCCCCGCGCCCCAGGGAAATTAGTTGTGCTGAAAGAACACACGGAGAGAAACCAAGACTTTCCTCAGAAACCGGTCATGCTGGTACTTGAGCAAGCAGGGCAGTGTTCAGCGTTTAAGAGCTCCATTAGTCCACTACGAGTTAACAGAGCCCTCTTTGTTAATTTCAATCACCAGGTATTTTTACGCAGTGCCTGTAAATAGGAGATTTTGTATGTTTTAAACCTGCTGTCTGTTTCAGTTCTCTCTGCTGCTTTCTCCCCACGCACCCTCTTGTTAACGCAACTTGAAGGCACAGCTGCCCTGGCCTGTGGTGCCAGTAGCACACCTGGCAGCGCTGTGCTTGCAGAACAAACCTGTGGGGATCACGATCTAGCTTTGCCTTTGCAGTCCTTCTCCCATGGAATGGCTGTTGGGGGATTGGCTGAACTGCCACCGGTTTCGTTACAGGGACAGCTATTTATGGCTTATGGCCGGAGTACAGAAGAGCTTGTTAGCAGGGCAGATTTTATTGGCTATCTTGATATGGTTTATCACTGTAAACCCAGGACTGGCATTGGAGATGTTATTACAATTTATTACAAACCCGCATTGACAGACTGAGGTCTGGGATTAGCACAGGGACTGGATAGGATAAAGATAGTAACATAAGAACTGAATGATGAAACCTTTTCAAGGATGCTCTGAACCTCAGCAGCCAAATTCTGGGGCAAATTCCATCAAACTGTGACTGAGCACTGAGACCCCCGTGAGAAGCGCAGGTTGTAGTGGCCGGCAGGACTGTCAGAGCAAAGCTTGCTGTGGTCACCATAGCTTTGGATATACTGGTTGTGGGAGGAACAGAAGCCTTAAGCAACAATCATGTGGTTTTATTCTCTATGGTACAGTATAATGGAACAGGAAAGAAGTTGCTTTGCCAGTTAGTGTAAGCAACAAAAAGATGCTGAAATTATGCTTTATTTAAAAACATGCTATTCATTACAAATTTAAGGTTTTCCACCAGTCTAACATAATCAGCTTTCTCTAAATTGGCCTGCTGCCCTTGAAATCTGTTGTTTTGGGATTATGATCATCTCAAGCTGAACACATTTTCTTGTTTTTAATGTATAAGCATTAAATTTTAAACCAGTCAATTTAGCTTTAAGAGAACAAAGCGATAAAATTTCAGTTATTTTTCGGTTATTATTTTTATAGACTATGCTCTTTTCGAACAGAAGTAGTCTTGATTGGAGAAGCAGTTTTGTTTTGTATGTAGACTTCAAGGGTTACTTTTCCCGTGAAACACATGAGGGCAGCAAAGGACTTCTGAAAATGTAGTTGCAAACCACACAGGTTTCATTTTTATTTTAATTAAAATAAATAACCCCCAAGCAAACAAAGAAGCAAAAAACCTCCTCTTATTTTGGGGAAAACAGATATATCTCAGATTGTTTTGCATTAAACATCCTGTATGGTATAGGAAGAGGAAAAGGTTTCTTTCCCCTGGATTTGCCCTCTTTGTACTAAGTAGATATTTCAATTTATCTTGTTCAGGAGGAGAGAGTGTAAGAAAAGTCAGTGTCTCCTCTGGTGACTGGTTCATGAAAGCGTAACAAACAGCCAAAGGTAGGTGACGGACAGCCAAAGTGTTTCAGAAGGTTTTATTTTTCTGCTGAACTACCTACCGCACTATAAAAACATTTTGTGCCTGCTCTTAGATGAACAAAATCCCACCAAAGTACACAGAGAGCTCAGTCTACAGGCATGCGGTCCCCGCTCTGCTTTGAATTACTCCAGAGTAAATTTAGCCGTGCTTCATTAAGATAAAAGAAAATACACTTGCAAAAATAATATCAGAATAAGGCCTATAAAAAGAACAGGGCATAAAAGTGTTGGGTGTGTGTGTTTGTTTTGGGTTGTTTTGTTCCACTGAGTTTTTTTAAAGGCTTTATTGATACAATTCTTACTGCTTCACTGACAAAGGCCATATATTAGTTACACTAGTCACTTCAGACAGATGACAAAAATATTTTATGCTTTTTTCCCCCCCAGAAACTATGATGTAGAATTTTATAATTGTAAATAGTTTTTTAAAAATATATTTTAATGAAATTTTATGTATCTCTATCCCATTCTGACTATTGATTAGAAGAATTTTATGAGCTGAAACAATGTATACTAAGGGAAGAAGCAATAATGAATATATATTTAGGAACCTCTAAGCTCATTGTAAGTTGTTTTCTTTAAATGAGGATGTTCCTTTATTAAGAGAATTTGCTTCCCATCAGGTGCAAAACACTCATTTCTAAAATTACTTGTGACACAGCAGTGTTATTAGTGGGTGGGTTTTTATAGTATTACAGGTTCAGATTGAAAGACCATGTTAATATCTTCTAGTCAGGCTTTTTTTTTTCCTCCAGTGATTTTTGCTTAGCTGTTTGAAAGAGTTAATTGAATCTGGTTGGACAGCCCAGCTTCAGTGCCCTCTGGCCTCTGTGTTTATAATTATCGTAGCTAACAGGGCAAAATACAAGAAATTTCTTCTGAACTGGAAACAGGTCTGCCAAGGATGGGTGTTGCTGCTCCTAAGGGCTGTAATGAGCTGTGTTAATGGACCTTCAGGTAGGAGTGATGCCTTTATAGCACTTTGGGAGATATCTACTTAGCAGCAGTTTGGACTCCTTTTGTAGGCATATAAGATGTTTAACAAAGAGAAAATAAATCCATTTGTATTGTGTGGTCTTAAGCCTCAGAGAGAAATAGTCTAAATCCAGCAGGTGGGGCTAAGAGCCTTTTCTTAAAAAGGCTTGTGGGGAAAAGTTATACCAGGGTAAGTCCAAGGATTTGCTTATTTTAAGACCTTGTGGAGGTGTTTGCTAATAGAGTTGCGCTGGTAACAATTACTAAGTGTAAGCAAAGCAAGAGAGAATTGCAGTCTCGGGATGAAATTTATTCCTGTGAGGGTAAATGAGTGGTGTTGATGTAGCCAGTGTTCAGAAGTTGTCTTTTCTGAGCCCCGGGGTAGACTTCTTGAAATCTGTGAGAAGCAGAGAAAATTACACATGGGAGCACTTGGGTTTGCAGGAATAACCAAACTGTGCCAGGAGCTGCCTTAGGTAGATCATGATAAACATCTGTGTTGACCATGAAGTCTCTCCTGGTAGAATGATCTTCATTTGCAAGTAACGAAATAACTGTAGGATCTGCTTCTCAGACCTGACTTGTCTGTATCCCAGCTGAATATCCTATACACCAGTAAGTCTCTAGCTCTTTTGAAAATGCTTTTCTTCAGTCTTGTCAGTAGGGGATGAATTATGAATGAAAAAGGCTGGCAGTGGCGCTAATAATTCAAATCAAACAGTGGATCAAAAAGTAAAAATTCAGAAAGTAGCAACACCTAATCTTGAGTGAGACACCTAATCTTTGAAGTAAGAAATCTTGTCAGTTTTAGGGAGCTAAGAATTGGCTTTTCTCTGAGAAATCTGATTTGCTGATACTCTAATTTTCTGTCTTCATTGCCAGTCCCACTTGCCAGTGTCTACAAATTCACATTAAATATTCTCAGCTGAGAAAATTTCTCAGATCCAGGTCATTCAAGTCTTATTTTCTTGTTGGCTTTTTGCTTGTTTCTTTGTTTTTTTTTTAATATTTAATTATCTCCAGAAAGTGGGCTAAGTGGTTAGCTTTTCAGGAAGAAATTCAGGCAATATTTGGTGCAGCTTGGTTTAAGGGCAAAAGCATTGATAAACATTTATTCACTGTAATTGTTCTTGTTTCTTCCATCAAACTGTTTGACCACGGGATGTGGACAAAGAGCTCATATGTAGAAGTAGCGCTGTTTTACAAAATCTACTTTGCAGATTTCTGTAAATGCTCCAATTAATTTGTTTGTATATCCTTCATGAATTCATCAGTGACTTTGTTGGTAGAGGAATCTAGAAAGAGGTTAAGAGGGCTTGCAAAATTCATGTGAAAGGACCAATAAAATTAAAGAAAAAAGTACCATTTAGGAATCGAGGTATTTCTATCCTACATAGATTTTTGTGCTCCTTTTTGGAGGATCTGGTTGCTGACTTTCTCCGTGGGTGATTGTAATTCAAAAATGCTGTTGAATCATCCCAACCTTATATTCTTTCTGTTTCACATGCAATACCTTCCTCTTTTGTTTTACTGTGGAACTTAAAAGAACGGATTTTTACAGTCACATTGATGTGAATCAGTTGTGACTTACTGCTGTGATTATAATACTATTGAAGTTATACTTTGTCCCTATAGTGCTTTTTATCCATAGAACTCGAATGCCCTTTGTGGGAAGGTCAGCAATGTAAAACCAATGTCAAATTTGCACCTCAGGCATGAGGTCTGTGTCCATGACTAACCTGTGCACAGAAACAGCAGGTCTGTTTTACATCAGTGGTTGAGTTTTTTATTGTGTAAAGTTTTGGTGGAAGGTCAATTTGTTTTGTTGCTTTAGGCTTTGGTCTAAAAGGCTTTCATGTAAGAGGAGTGACTGTCCTGCCTTCCCTCCTGCTTCTTGTGTGAAATGCACCTCCACATTGCCACTGTTTCCATACATGCTGCTAAAGAGAACGAGCTTTTCTGAAGTCTTGCAGCTCTGACATACTAGGAGGGTATTAGGACCCAGCTGCCTGTTGCAAATGGGAGGATTAGGATGCAGGGAAATAGATTTAGAGAAAGAGGTATAGGACTATGCCCTTTACTCTTTTGTTGCCGTGGGAAGCACACAACCTGCCATGGTTGTCATCTTCAGTCTGCATCTACGGCCAGTATAAGAGTGCCATGTCATTATCCTAGTATTTTAATCACAGAATGAGTGAGATGGGAAGGAACCACTGGCAGTCATCTAGTCCAGCCTCACTACTCAAGCAGGGTCCCCTAGAGCATGTTACTCAGGATTGTGTGCAGATGACTTTGAATATCTCCAAGGAAGGACACTCCATGACCTCTCTGGGCAATCTGTACCAGTTCTCAGTCACTTGCACAGTAGTTTTCCTCATGTTCAGGTGGAACTTCCTGTGCATCAGTTTCTACCCACTGCCTCTTGTCCTATTGCTCGGCACCACGGAGCCGAGCCTGGCTCCATCCTCTGACACCCCCCCTTCAGATACTGACAGACACTGATGAGGTCTCCTCTCCATTGTCTCTTCTCAAGCCTGAACAGGCCCAGCTCCCTCAGCCTTTCCTCTTAAGAGGGGTGGTCCAGACCCCTCATCATTTTTGTAGCCCTCCACTGGACCTGCTCCAGGAGCTCCATGTCTCTCTTGTCCTGAGGAGCCCAGAACTGGACACGGCACTCCAGATGTGCCTCACCAGGGCTGAGCAGAGGAGTAGGATCAGCTCTCTCATCCTGCTGGAATGCTCTTCCTAAGGCACCCTAGGACACCATCAGCCTTTCTGGCCACAAGGGCCCTGCTGGCTCACGAACAGCTTCTTGCGTACTAGGACCCTCAGGTCCTTCTCCACAGAGCTGCTTTCCAGCAGGTCACCCCCAGCCTGTCCTGGAGCATGGGATTATTCTTCTCCGGGTGCAGGACCCCAAATTTGCCTTTGTTGAATTTTGGACAGTTCCTCTTGTTCAGTTGCAAGAACTGATTCTTCTTTCTAGAAGGAAGAAAGTGCAGTAGGAATGTGTCGTATACACTTCCACTGATAAAAGTTTGGAGACAAAGAAAAGATAAAAATGCTTTTGTTATTCAGAAATGCAAAATGCTTTAGGATTCATAAAAGTGTCCTTTCACTTGACTTAATGTAATCATCTTATAAATTGGAATTTAAACATATTTTGAAGTTAAGGGATCATAGGATAATTTATTATGCGTATGTAAAGCAACAGTCTAGCAAATGCTGGGCTTGTAGTTGTTTATACTTCATGTGAATTTTGGACTTAAATTGTAATTTTAGTATAATTTCGAATAGATGTTGACTTTTCAATTGAGCTGATGCTATTTTGTGACTGTAAACAAAAGTTTAGTTTCGCTATTCTATGGTCTTTGTGGTAGTTTTAGATAGTGTAAACCAGGAGGAGCTCCATGTAAGTGTGTAATTATAGTGATGTGAAGTTAATGCCATAGTGAGCACAGCTGAGCCTGGTACATTTGTCTTGGTTATGGGCTTTGAACTTGCATCTACAGCTTGTCAGGGGGAAGGGAGAAATCCTATTACAGCTCCTAGTTTTCATCTTAGAAACCGGTACTGTTGGCCTCTTGTGTAAGACCATACATGGCAGTGCACGTGGAGTTTCCCAGATGATTAAATTACACCGTTTTGAAAAAATTAGATGGTGTCAGGAACCACTGCACAAAAAAAAAAGTTCTATTAATTACTCAAATCTTTATTGTGTTAGGGTTTATTTAAAACATAATGACAGCTTACTTTACCCTTTCTCTGTTAGAAAAAGTCAATTGTGGTTTTAAAAGGGTAGTGCCAGGTTTTGGGTCTTAAGGTCTGACTTGTTTTGGTTCATGAGGATATTCAGCAGCTCTGCTAATTTTCCCAGGAAGTAGAAACTTTATATGTCATATAAGGCAGTTTCTTAATAATGGGTTAGCATTCTCTGTTCTACACCTCACCGCTTCTCATGCATAGCAGAGCACAAAGGAGAACTGGAGAGGCAATTTCTTTTGAAAATCCTGATCATGGCAAATGTTACGTTACTTTCTAAAAAGCAAAACTTTTTTGTATCTCAGCTTTTCCTTGGAATACTGAGGGCTTATTCAAGTTGAAGCCCTTCGTCCTAGAGATCACTGAAAACATTATTCTTTAGAAAGGACTCAAGAAATATGTTCTGCTTTTACAAAAAGCCCTTGACACTATCATTTTTCTCATAGGTTTTTTTAGATGTGTTTTAATAACTGGGCTAGCCACGTACACAGCATCTACGGAGTGTTTGTTGCAATAGCTCAATATCCAAAGACTGTGAATACACAACATGGTAGAATTTGAGGAAAAGTAATACATATTAAATATTACATGAAAAGGATTTAATATCTAATGTAACACCTACATTTAAGTTTCACTTAAAACAAACAACATTACAGAAATATTTTTTAAGCAACGGTTTTTAAATAGATTGAGGTAATTCTTAAGGGAACATTTTGTCTGAAGAAATAAATATGTGTGTAGGAGATGTTCATGCTAAAACTGTGTGAAAGCTTTTTATGCTCTGAGCCTGTCAGCCCCACTGAGATGTCTGCGTTGAGTTACCATGTGTCACTGGGTTTTAATACTGATGGTGAAACATTGTGTCAAACTATGTTTTTTTTGTCTTTTTGTGGTCATTTCTGGGGAATGTAGACATAATATTCATGGACAGATGCAGATGTGTGGCTGAGACTGGCACATGCGCTGGCTTCTATAAGAGAAGCAACTATCTCTGCTGGTTGTTCAGGGTGTGTTGCCAGTTGCTCTGAGTAGAGCACTGCTCTTTACTGACAGGTTACCATGCCAAAATGTTTCTATGCACGCAGCTTTTTTTTTTTTTTTTTTTTTTTTTTTTGAGACTGAGGTGCTTATCCTTCTTCTGAACTAAACAGAATTTCTCTTTAGGATTGTTAAAGAAGTTGTAGTAACCTCTACCAGGCTACCTAAAGCCAACACGAGACATGCTGCTTTTTTTGGTGGATGGTGAATATGCAATAGGGTTAATATTTTCTGTGTTAAAAACATAAGCAGTTTTTCTCATTGAGTTAGTCATGCTTAAGTATTTTGAAATGACTGAGAACTTTGTGAAATTAAATAATGTATAATTTGAGCTGAGAAGAACTGCAGATGTTTGGACTAGGTTTCTTAACCCAATGTACTTCATTTCGATGTTGAGAAGAGAGGTTATTTTTAGTTGACACCACCATTTATTTCCAGCCAGAATGAATGCAAAGAGAGTATAAAGTCCTACAGAATTATATTTCACATTTGTAGACTGCAGAAGAAAATGAGCACTGATGAGTGCTTAGAAGATTTTTATTATTTACCTTTGTGGTCCAGTTTTGGGAAGAATGTGCATTACCTGAGACATCCTCCATTTAAAGCACAGGCTGGCTGGCCCTAGCAGTTAAATAACTGAGATTTTTTTGCCTTAACAATTTATTGTAATTTGTAGCCAATGAAATGTGGGTAATTAAAATGAACACTAAATGCTGTGGCAAGAGGGGCTTACCTAAGCCCAGCTCCCAGAGCTTTCAGGAACTCTATTTTCCCCATCAAGCCTGCCGTATTGCAGTCTGCCCTTGCTAATTACACAGGCAGTGTGCCTTAAACAGTGCTGAGTTTGAATTGCTACAGGGCTTTTTCTTTATAAAGACTGTACTTCTTTGGAGCCTGCAACCACAATGCACTAGCTGCACCCTGTGAGCTCCTCTTTGCCATGCAGTAGGCAGCCTATGAAGCAGAGATAATGTGCTTATCAGCAAAGCAAGTGCTGGAAGTGCACTTTTCCTTACAATTGGTCTTATATCTGTGGGAGAACTTTACTCAGATCGTTTGTTTTGAATCTGAATAGACTTGGGTTAATTTTGCTACTTTGTTTGAACTTTATTAAAGGGAACTTAATATTTCTTATTCTTCTGCTCTGTTGAGTGTGATTATGCGTAGTCAAAGGTATGCTCTGGGTCATGCAGCAGGCAGGGAGCAGCACAGGTAGCCAGCTGGGCAGGGGCAGCGAGGCAGTGCAGGAAAGTACCACCAGGAAAATGGCCAGAAAGTCATGATTTCCAAGTAGGCTTGGCCTGGCTGTATTTTCGGTGCATGTCAGCAAAGGAAGTAAACCTATTAGGGTAGAGTGACTTAACCCCTTTATAGAATTGAAAAATACATTCTTGATGGAGTCAAATGTATTGGAGAGAGGGCAATTTCTGCCTCCACAGAGAGAATATGTCCCCTTCAACGTTCCCAGTTATATCCTGCAGCAGCCAGAGCTGACTGCAAACTTGGCAGCCACCTGTGTCCCTGGTGAGCAGCTGGTGCAGCATCCCATGCTCAAGAGATACCAGGTGACTTGCAGACAAAAATGGAGATATTCATTGTTTTATTTGGATGTTGGGACAAATGGCTGGTACTTTCTCATTTTCCTTTTGATAAAGATGTTGACCATTTTAAGGACCACAAAGTTAAGATAAGGACATCTCATTTGAAAGCCAAGTATGTTGTGCGCTGCGTTTTCCTTGTTAATTAGAGGAATATCCCATCAGACTGTATTGTTTTGATCACTCCTTTATTCCAATCCTCTTGGAATGTGAAGATTGTTTTCCAACCTCTCGCAAATCAAAATAAGAAAGAAGACAAAGACCAGAAGCTGCTCTGTTTGGTAGAAATCCAAGCGTAAGTCTCTCCTAAAGTGCAAGATATAATGCCTAACTAGAATTGCAAGAACTGCAGCGCCATGGAAACTTGATAGGTCATTGATAAGAAGCACACTCCTCTGGCATGCCTGGTTAGCCTTCCTTAAATTCATTGAAAAGCTCTCAAGTGGATTTTAGCCTCTGACTGCTTTTTTTTTGGACTAATCCTGCAGTTATTGAGTTACCACCTCTGGGGACTAGGAAGAGAGTGTTATAACATGATAAAAATCTAAATCAATTTCTCCACAGCTTGCCAAGTGAAATATCCCTACAAATGCACTTGGTTCATTGAAATATCAAACTCCAGATTGTTGAAGTAGTGTTCGGTAATTGTAGAGAAGATAAACTGGTTTGAATACAAGCTTAGCTCTTAAATGCTGATTAGTCATCAGAGATGACTTCAATTTTAACTTCACAACTTAGTCCTTGCCCAGTTCCCTTTGATTCTTGTAACCACTCTGAAGACTGAAAATGTCAGGGCAGCAGCTGTGTCACTAACCAAAATGTAGCACTAAATTGAGTGCTCAGTGAGTTTTACTGAGCAGTCTTATGTTCTGTAAGTAGAAAAAAAAATCTTGAAAATAAGTGGTCCCACTGCTTTGGGAAAGAGTAATTGATAAGCATGGCTAATTTATGAATTCTTTTCACTTTCATTTTAAATAAATTACTCTGGAGGCAATTAAGAGTTTCTTCTCGTATAATAAGTGAAATTGATGAATTGTGATTGTCTAGAAATGGCTTAGATTTATTTTGGGCAAGTACAGTCTATCAAATTAAAGGTTATTAATACATTTTCTAACAGTCTTTCAATAAACAAAGAAGCCTCACTGGGACTGGTGATATACATGCTGTTTGTAAGTGATTTATCTTCACATGGGTCTTTGAGGTCTTTGTCCAAAACCTAAGTTCAACTTTCACCTGATATTATTTCAGGAAGACAAACAATTAATGCATGTGAGTCAATGAGTTATGGACAAAAGACATTCCTTTGCTGAATAGTTTTTTATCTGATTAAAAGATATTTAAAGAACTATATATAGTATTTTGGTTACCACCTTTGAAAATACTGTAAGCAATTTTACTTTTCTGCACTGTAGGTACTTAGCAATAGTCAGGGATTTAAAGCACAAGTTTCCTTGTGTCAAAGACTTAATTTAAAGGACAAATTTTAAAAAAAATCATGATGTAAAGCCTGTGGAGAACCTCTATCGCCAGTTTCTTGTCTTAAGGCCTCTTGAATCTTTTCTAAACACAATCTAACAGTTTACTGTGGAGTTAATTCGCTGTTAATTAACTATAAATCCAGAAGGATCAAAAGTAGGGTTCTACAAAAGGACTTGAACAGTATATAATTTCATCAACTCTCAGCTAATTCTCATTAACATGTAGCTAAAGGAAAACTGAGGTGCCCCAGCTAATAGCATAGTGTTTTGGGCACTGTGGAGACATTCAGGTGTATTCCTGCTGTGAGCAAGGAGAGGAGTCCTCCAGGAAAACCAGTGGCATAGGTGAGGGCGTGGTGGAGATGCTGTCATTCCTCCTTCAGGCTGATCAATTCTATCTTATACTGGCTCCATGATATTCCATTTCCAATCTAAAAAGTAAACTAAATGCAGAGACCTTGATGATTATGATGATGAAGATAATAATAATAATAATAAAAAAATAGTAAGAAATGTATATACGTATGTAATTAACAGATACAGTCTTAAAAACAAATGATTTTTTTTATTATGGAACATAAACGTACTTTATAAACATAACTATATTGTCTAAAGTTATAAGCTTGAATTACAGTAAGTTTATTTAAAGTGCATATTACTTATAAAAAAGCCATTTAAGAGTTGAAATACAGCAACTGAAGTGTTTTTAAACAGTATTTTACGATTCTTTTCACATTTGTAAAAGAAAGTATTTTAGTTAAATATTATTCAGAGTGTATTTCCAAAGATGACAGTTTTTTTCTAAGAGATTCTGAGCGGTGATGGTAAAGACCTACATTTTCCAGGTGGCATCTACCAAGATAGAGAGGGTCATACTCAATCTTTACTCAGTACCCATTATTTTAATAGCAGAAGAACCGCTTGATGTAAAAGTATTTACAAGGGTGCATGGCTTTTTGTTGCATCATATTTTTATCTGTCAAACCCTGTCAGTCTGTGGGAAAAAGAATGAATGCTGAGAAATATCTCAGTGCAGCATAGGTGAGGAATATGCTAAATGTGAGCACATTTTTTAAAAATCTGCAGCTGGAATATGAAATCACAATAAAGTTTGCCAAAATTAATGGGCATAGAGGTGATCAGAACTTTTAAGATCTGGTTGTCTGGAAACTATCTTTGAGTATATTTCACAGCAAGAGTCAATCGGGCTTTTTGTACAGAACAAGAAGTCAGACACAAAATACATCAATAAGAGGTATTGAATAAACTGCACCACAGTGAACATTTATCTGCTCTTAGAGTTTCAGGGGTTAATTTAAACCTCAATCTTGTACCATATTACCATTTTTAACTCTGTCTGGTCTGAGGTATGTCCCACTCAGGCAGTAGTGGGATGAAAATGGTGTCCTGGTGTTGTAGAACACTGTATGTGGGATAGAGGTGCTGGTTGAAACAGAGCTCTGTGTAACTGTTCTGCCCGAGAATCAGTTGCACTCAAACATAACTTAATATCAGGGAGTAGTGATACTATATATAGTATTTAAATCTTATTTTCCACTACTTTTCCTTCAATCATGATCTGCTGCACCGTGTAAGAATGTAGCCATTTAAAGGGAGGTTTCAATGTGTAGCTGTGAAAACATCAACAAAAAGGTTTTATTATTCCTGTGCTTTTAGATGCTAGCTTCCTCCCCGAAAAAAGCTGCCTAACTAGAAAGCTGAAGCAATCAGGGCTTCTGTGCCTTATTTTTAGTCTAAACCAACCCTCTTTCAATTTAAAGTCATTCTTCCTTGTCCTATCCCTACATATCCTTGTAAAAAGCCCATCTCCAGCTTTCCTGTTGGCTCACTTTACATACTGGAAATGTCTTTGTTTTAAAAGCTTTGATCAATCAGAAAAAAAAGGAAAAAGCAACAAAAAAACTTCAAACACACTAAACCTCAAATTTTTTTATTTTTGATTCTGATCCTCTGCGGTTAGCTTTTCTCCCCTCAATGCTTTAAAAGTTGATTTTCCCCAGTTTCTGTGATAAGCAAGTGAGCTTCGTGACAGTTTCTTCTGTAGTGTAATGCTTCATATCTGAACTTCAGATTTAACTAAAACTGACTTGTTCTTTTCTCTCCTAGGCCTATACTATACCTATTTCAAGAAGAAAAGTCTTGAGAGTGGCAACTCAAATTTTCACCTACAGTTTCCTCCCTGTGAAATAGGTGCAGATTTCAAAAAGAATGCTGCACCTACAAAGATGTACAGACTATGAATGTCCAGAAGGTACTATTTCTAGTTGCACTTCTTTGTGCAGGTAAGCATGATTACTTCAGAGATTCATCTAACTTTATGGCTTCTTAATATGCCATGTCCCAAGAGCTATCAGCTGTGACTTCTGCTTTTGTTATTCCCTATGCCACCTGCTGATGCACAGAGTTCTGTGTGGGTTAGGGCTCTGAATACTCTCCTGGCTCCACAGCCTGTAGTATCACATCTCAGATGCTGCTCTGTTTTCGCTTTCTGTATTCCTCTGTTTCACTCAGTCTTGTTCCAATGAGGCTGTGAGTAGGGTTCCTTCATCTACACCTGCCTCCATAAGGGCGGTGTCTGCAAAAAAAAGATGTTTTACATTATCTTTACAGTGCTGCTGTTCTTAAAATGGATTCCTTTTATTAAGTCAACATCATAGTAATGAGTGCCTTAACCACTGCCATAATCTCATTAACTTTTCTTGCTCTTGGTATAGAAATATATATTTGCGGTGTTCTGAAATAGATAAGCAAGTTAACAGAAGGTGAAAATAACAAGAAAACCATGGAGGTTATTACTATTTTACTTCCTTGAAATGTGATTATCTGTAGAACCCTGTTAGCTGAAGCAGATACTGAAACAGAAACAGCTGACATTAGGTATGTGTTACATAATATATAAAATAGTGTGTCTGATCATGAAAGTTGTAAGTGAGGAAATGACTTAAAGCTGTGAAAGGGGAGGTTTAAATTGGCTATTAGGAAACAGTTCTTCACTGAGGGAGTGGTCAAGCACTAGAACAAGATCATCCAGGCAGTGATCAGGACCCCAGGTCTGTTGGTGTTGAAGTGTTTGCTGTTCGATAAAAGGTTTAACTTCTAGGTTATCCTGTGTGGATTCAGGAGTTAGACTTCATGATCCTTGTGGGTCCCATCCAACTCAGGATATCCTATAGTTCTACATGTGCGCACTGTTGAATTTTCTTCTGGAACTCTTGTCTTCTCACATCCTTTTATATTATCACCAGCCTGTAATACATTTCAAAGTATTCAATGCAGGGATTTTCTGCTGTCCTATTTGTGACTCTGTAACATATCATAGTTAATGCAGAACTTTTATTAACTCATACAGTTACATATAGGATGTCAAGAAAGAGTAATATGGGTTTTTTTCCTTTTTAAGTGCATTAGTAGAAGAGGAGGCAAGAAGTAGGAGTCAGCTCCGTGTTACTATTCTGCTATCTTTTGATAGCTGATGTGTCCATACTTTATTGTTGCAATTATTCCCCAGTGCTGCCTTTGGATCGTTTTACTAAGTCTTCATGGAAGCTCAACTATGGTCACAAAAAGTTGTGTTTTAGCAGTAAAAATCAGTTTCAGGTGTAATGGCTGCAATAAATAGAGATCAAAATCTCTTTGGGATCTTTGACAGGTTTCACTCTTTGCTTAAAGCAGGAAACATATCTTCCTAAAATGGTAGCATTTTACTCCCATTGTTTACAGATATATGGGAACACAGGCTGTAAGGGAGTAAAGAATTAGACATTCAGTTTTGATACTTGGCTGGTAAGATCATTCTGCTCCTGGTAAGCTACACCAGGAAATTACAGCATCAAATGCTTTGCAGCTTACATTTATTTTTCCAAAGCAAAACTTTCAGTGTATGATGTTATATATCATTCTAACTTCTGCTTACAGATACATTGATCTTTATATTGAGGTAAACAGTGCAAAGAAAATGAGACAGAGATTCGCTGTCTACTCATAATGAAGTACTACCTCCAACCCCCTCCTCCACAGAATTGATTACATAATTTAGTGGTCAGACACCCAGTGTCATGACAGAGATTGTTTTTCTGAGCCAAATGAAGATTTAGAAATATTACTTTCTCATCACATATCAAAGGACCAAAACAATGAAAAGGAAGTAAATGATAGTATGTTCAAAAACAAAAGTCCTAAATTCTTATTTTGTGGCTGTAAGGTGATGTTACGAGGACACTCAGGTTGGTGTAACCTTACAGCATTTGAGAGATGACTCATAGCAGTCTTTTCCTAGCTCCCTACCCACGTGAACAGAGTCCAGGATTTATGAGGTGATACACAGTAACTTTGCTTTCTGCCAGCACTGTCTTGGCCTTGGTTGAAAATCCAAGTTCTTTCCTGGCTAATGAAAAGGTTTGGTTTGCCTTTTGTGCTTACATGCTATGCTAGAGTAGAGCAACAAACAGAGCTCGCCTGGTTTGCTGTGAAGAGTTATGACAGTGTGAAGTGCTCAAGTATGAGATACTGTAGCCCAGATGCTCTTAAAAACGTAAGCAATGAAGACGAGTTTACTATCTACAGGAATCAAGCTACAGCAGTCCAGTCTGGAGACTTGGAACTGCAGAAAATAATTTAGGTGCCCCTGTAGACAAGCTGAACATGTGAAAGTGATGTATCCTCTCAATAAAGAAGGCCAACTACACACTAGACTAAAAGCAAGGGCATAGAGAGCAGGTGGAGGGAAGTGATTATTTCCCTCTGTTTGGTGCTTGTGAGACTGCATCTGAAATATTGTGTTCAGCTCTGGGCTCCTCAGTACAAGAAATACATAGATGTACTGGAGTGAGTCCAGAGAAAGGCCGTTGGGATGCTAGAACAAATTATATACAACGAGAGGCTGAGAGAGCTGGGTTTGTTTAGCCTGAAGAAGGAAAGATCCTGTTGCTGTCCTAAACTGTCTAGTGGATAGTTACAGAGAAGCTGAAGCCAAACTCTTCTGGTAGGTGCATAATGATAGAACAAGAGGCATCAGAGAGAAGTTGAAATGAGATAAATCCAATTAAATAGTAGAAAAACTGTTTTACATTGAGGGGTGGTCAGACATTAAATCTGAGAGTGATTGTGTAATCTCCACCTTCAAAGATATTCAGAACTCAAGCAGAGAACCTCAGCTAGGCAAATTTGATCTCATGAGAGATCTTCTCAATCTGTATTATTCTGATTCTTATTTTGTAGTCTGCCAGAAATGGTAGAAAATTTTACTCAAAAATGTTATTCAAGAAAAGGTTTGCCTTGAGGGAATATTTCAAAGCAACCTGAGGTACTGATTGTGGAAGCTCATTCCTGTCTCAGTTAAATGTAGCCTTTGTTTATCAGAGTGCACCAGAGTGAAAAAATGTTCAGTCACTGTTGTTTGAGCCAACAACCCTGTTTCTCTCCAGATAGCTGAGAGAGAGAAAAAGACTTCCCAACAATGGATATATCAGAGAGATCTGCTGTATATCTCAGTGTATCCCTTCAAACTTCACTGAGTGGGTTCACTTGCCCTTCTGTTGAAGCTGACATTTTATGCTAGAGTATGACAGAGCAATTGGACTTTATTGCTATGTTTTGCCCTAAAATTTATGATAGCCTCTTCCATTAAATAAGATGTTCTATTCGTTAGTGTTTTGTTGGGTTTTTTTTGGGGGTATATTTTAGGTAATAAGGTATTAAGAGCACTTGAAAAAATTGTAGAGGTCTTTAAACTTTTTTCCATTATGTGGATTAAAATATGGGGTTTGAATTGGAATATGTGGCTTCTTTGTCCTTTTTGGACTGACAAGGACAGAAGAATACCACACTTTCTGTGAATTTATTCATCAAGAGGTGCATAATACTCATAGGCTAATGGTGAAAACTGTCATGTAAATTGGTACTCTGCTTGAGCCCATCTGAAGTTTCTCCTCCTGGTTGCTGCTGCTTCTCAAAGGAAAGGAGAACTTTCATGCTGATTCTAGTGAAGACTCCAGTCTCAATGAAAAAATACCCGCTTCTTATCTTAAAGTAATGAATTTCTTGCATACAAAGTCAATTTAATTCTTTTTAATGCTCATCTGAATAACAATCCATGTAATTCTGACAATAACAGGATTATTTAAATTGTTGTCTAAAGCTATAGAGATTAAATAATCTGAATTGTTTATTTTTCACACCAGTTAAAATCACGGCAGGGAATTTTTTTACCTAATTATTTGCTTACATAATTTTCTGAAGAGAGTTGAAGGTAGTGGTATTTGTGATAGAGATGACAGTCATGTCCTCATCATTTGTACATGGGAGATCCAGTAAAGATGAGGAAAACTAAATGTGAAAAGGGACAAAATTCATTAACCTATCTTAGGAAAATAATTAAACCCGTGTTAGTGAACAGGTTATCACAGTATCATTTGATGTAATGAACAATTTGTCTTGTAACCAAGATGATTACTAATACTTTATTCTGTTTGTCCTTGTTTGTTTGGACAGAAAAAGAGAAGGTACTTTTGATTAAAGGGGAACTTTTCAATTTGAGCTGTTTGGAGAGCCGTAGAATTTTTGTGTATGAAATGTGTGTTGTTCTAGTGACTCCACCCTCCTGTTCTATATGTTTGTTTCCTTTCCTTTGTTTTCACTAAGAGCCTGTTTTTTACTTGGTTGCTGCCTCTGTGCCCAGTTAGCTATCTGTGTAGCTAACAGATAACCCCTGCTTTAACAAGGGGTGGCAAACAATTTGTTTATATCTATCTTACTTTTTTTTTTAGTATTTTCTACAGTATTTGTCTAACACATGTAGGAAGCTTTAGATCACAGCTTCACAGTCTTAGGCCCAATTTTGTAACTCTTCTCATATCTAAATTTATTTCTTCTCAGTTGTTTATTAAGAATTCAGTTAAATTCTAAAGGTTTCATGGTGTATAAAGCACTATACGCTTCAGAGGTATTCATACTATCTGCACTAGATAATTTTCATCAGCTATCTTCATCAGTTGTTGAGCACAATGACTTTACAGTGTTGCCTTTAAGTAGCTGAGAGTAGGCGTTATGAATGTTTCACGGTTTTTAGAGATATTTATCTATTTTTTGCAGATTCTAAATTGTATCTTCATCCATGCCCTTTAAGCTGCAATGAAAATGTTAGATTAAAAGGAATAGAAATGTCACAATCTGTCTTCTTTATTCAGAATTCCCAAATGTGAGAAGAAACATAGGGAGTGTAGTGGCGAGAACAGTGTCTTTGACTGTGCCCAGGTGTAATGGGTCGACAAGCCAGCAGCTAAGCACCCACCCAGCCACTCCCCCCACAGTAGGACTGAGGAGAGAATTAGAAGAGCAAAATCTGAGAACCCCTGGGTTGAGATGAAACAACAAAGCTGCTGCATGTGCAAGCAGAACAGTAAAATCAGAAATATATTCACTATCTGTTGTTGGCAGGCTGATGTCCATCCAATTCCTGAAAAGCAAGGCCTGAGCACGTGTAATGGTCGCTTGGGAAAATTAAAGCCATAACCAAAACCCCGCTCCTCCTCCTTTCCCTGAGCTCTTATTGCACAGTATAATGGCATATAGTAGGAAATGTCCCTTTGGTCAGTTTGGGTCCGCTGTCTCAACTGTGCCGCTTTCCAGCCTCGTGTCACACCCCTGGCCTACTTGCTGAGGTGGGCAGAGTGGTGAAAATAAAACCATGATGCTGTGAAAGCCAGAACACTGGTGTGTTAATAACACTGGTTTAATCACAAGTCCAAAATACACCATGATACGGGCTGTACAGGATTAACTCCATCCCAGCCAGACCCAGTACAGCAGGGAAGGCAGCATTTGTTCAGAGGAATAGTTTGCTTTCTCTCTCCCTGTAATAAAGTTATTACTGAGACAAAATAGCAAGGTATATAGCTCATAAATATAAAGTCTGCTTAAAACTCTGCTTCTTTTTTGCTTAAGATATGTTAGACCAAAAGAAGGGAACTGTACAAACTTGCATGTACTGTTTAAAAAAATAATAAATTGATGGATTGTCTTGAGCTCTGTGACTGTGCCACCATTAAGGACCTTAGGCTATTTCCAGCCTTGCTGTTTTTCACTTTTTACACCAAAATCAATATTAGTTGTCAATGTTTAATTAGTGTATTTTGTAAACATACATTTCACATTCTGAATTGCCTTCAGGTAATTTCATTTGTGATTATATCTAATATCTCATTGATTTGTATAGAATTTCTCAAAACAACCGATGAAGGTTAAAAAGAAAAAAAGAAACTATTGATTAATAAATGTTTTCCTAAAACTAACCCACTGAGGAATTTCTGGCTTTCTGTTAGCACTAGCAGCAAAGGAGGAAAAGAGAGAAAATAATAGATCAAATGCTGTGCTTCTGTACATAAAGTTTTGTTTCATTTGAATATCCACTTTATGGTAGAGTGAATTTAACTTGGTTTGAAGGAGCAGGAAAGGTCAAGGATGTATATAGCTTTGACTTTGAATGCGTTCTGAGCTAACTGCACTTAAGTCCTGGCAGGAGGTTGCCATGCATGACTTCTGTTGATGCACAGTCACTTCTCAGGCTTGTGGATATTTGGTGTTCTCAAAAAAGAGGCTAAGTCAGATGTTTTTAGAAAGATCTGGAAAAAAAAGTTGTTATCTTGGTGATGTAAAGGCCATAATGCAGAGAATAGACTCTTAGACTGTTCTTCGTCCCTTTCAGTTCCCACAAACACGTTTTCCCAACTCACTAAACCATTGTGTGGTTTCAGCAGTGAGTTTTGCCTGATTTTGTAGCATCAGGTCTAGAAATCAAGTAGAGGCTACATCTGGTGCAGTATTGTGGTGCGGTATTGTTGACTTCAATATTCATTTCTCTCTAGGTTTTTCTTGCAGAATTTATCTCTGCTGCAGTTTTCTGTCTCTGTGAAAAGGATGTAATTAAGGACAATCCTGCCTCTCTCCTGTTGCATGCAGACTGTTGCATGCAAACCAACTTATAAGAAACTTAACCAAATAAAATGTCTTATTGTGCTAAAAACAGTCCTTGTTGGGTTCCAAAAAAACTATTGCAGTGTTTGTTCAACGTCAATGTGCTAACTCTGTAATAGTAGCTCAACTGATTTCCTGAGATGATGATGAAAACTAGTACCAAAGCTATGCAAATTGTAAACATAAAGGACGCATTTCAGGTGGCCATGCATAACTGAGCCTCTGGTATTTGGGCAAAGAGTTGATTTGCATACTTGAATATATTTTGCACCTTATTTGATCACTAACTAATCAGTGCATACAGATGGCATTCAGATTCCTGATCTGAATACACAAATAGTACCTTGTGAATTCAATCAAGGGATGTGAAGCTGCAGATGGGGAGCTCTACTCAGTTGGAGTGAAAAGTTATTAATATATCTCCTGTGATTATGAAAGTGGAGGAAACAGGGTTTTTTTCATTAGTACTTTGAAAGGACTTGCTAATTTATTCATATGTGGAAGATAGTTGAGAAAGTAAAAATTGGCTATGGACTGACTCCAACTCTGCATCCCAATTTTTATTTTTAAACTTTATATAGAAGAGTGATATGTCTTATCACTTACTGAGGAGCAAGTGAATGGAATGAGTACTTTCAATACTTTCAGAGTACTTTCAAAGATTTCCCATTTCTGTCTCTCACTTTTCTTAGAGGAAGGAAGATTTTCTGTGGATGCTATGTGAAGGTGCCCACATGGGCTTGCGTATTCCAGAGAAGATCACTGAGATTATAACACTATAATTGATTCTTGCTTCCTAATTGCCATTAAGTTTTGCTAGCAGTTAAAGAATCCATATGGATAAGTCTGAAATCTGAAGATTTCACTTACTGTTTTCCTGTCTTCTAATTTTTAATTCTGTGTTAATGGTTCAACTGGTAAATTGCAACTAAAAGATGTCCGTGCCCATGGCAAAGGAGCTGGCGTTAGATGGTCTTTAAAGTCTTTCCAAGATAAGACATTCCGTGATCTATTAGAACATCAAGCAACTTTTATATAATCTTAAGATTTCTATATTCTCTTGTAAAACTTTGTGGTTTTGTTTTGCGTTTCAAAAGCTTTTGAGAGATACATTACCCTGCTTTACTTATCAGTCATGTGGGTAGCATTTTTTAACAAGTTGGTAAATGGTGAGCTTAAATACATTGTGACTTGTAGAGCTACTTTTTTTTCAATCTTGTTGTTCAGCGGTCCATAGCCATTTCAGCCTTGGAAGTTATTTCTTTCCATGAATGTTGTCAGCTATAAAACTCAAGCTATTGACCTATCAGCAGACTTCTCCCTGAAAACAATTAAACTTCAGAACCCTGTTCTTTCAAGGAACTCGACTTCTAACTGGCTTGACCTTCAGTTGACTCCCCAGCCTGCTTTGCGCTGAACTGAAATTTCTGTGATGGTAACATCATTAAGAATGCAATTTCCTTTCCCTCTGAAATATTAGCTACGTTGGCAAAAGCCTTCCTACAAGCATTTTCATATGTGCAAAAAGCTGCTGTTCGAGGGAAAACACTGCTATTGCTTCTTGCAATAGGGTATTCATTAGATATGATGCAGTGATAACATGGTCTCTGCCTTAAGTGAATCTTCTGGCCTGTCTCCTATGACCAGAAAGGTTTTAATCCAGTGTTGTAATCCTGGCCAGCATTTTAATATTTGAGTATTTTACTGAAAAGATGCAAATGATATGCAAGCTGTATTTTTGTTATCTTTTATGCTGCAAACCAAGCTGCTGCTGATTTTTAACTGAAACTATTGTGTAGCTGTTTTGTTACTAGATTACTCAGCAGCATCTTAGAACAGTAGATTATTTTTAATGTAAAAACTGTAAGATAAATGGGTTTTATGTTTTGTTATTTAATTTACATTCCTATTAGATGGAGTAATCAAGTAGACTAAGGCAGCTTTTTAAAATAATGAGATTTTCTTTTATCAGATAAGACATTTGTTTTAAATGAATCATTAATCTTGTAGTTAAAGCACTGATTAAAAATATTCTTTGATTTCCATTCCTTTGTCTAAATTTGATTTAGGACAGAGGCTGTTATAAAAGAGGTTGATAAACCTATTTATTTTAAAAAATAATATTGCTGGTATCTTGTATATCCTTTGCTATTCATCGTCTGTGCTCCATTTTACTTATTGGACCTAACCTTTCAAGCTCTGAGATAAATCGGTTTAATATTTTCCTTTTCAGTAACTCAAGTACTATGGGACTAGGCAAATTAATTTAAAATATTCGCTTCTATGTCTTCAGAGGTGTCAGTGAGCGCTTGGAACTCTGGCTTCTGGAGCTCTCCAAAGGCCTTGCTTGCCTGCGTTAGCTTTGCTGTGGTGACCACATTGTATATAGCCTGAGGAAGTGCAGACACACTCTGCAGTGCCTGTGCAGGGCACTGAATGTGCCTGCAGTCTTGGCCTCTGGATTGGGTTTTGGGTGGGAGGAGGCACCTGCTGCATGTGAACTTCCTGCTGCCTGGCAGCACAGCCCAGCAGTGCAAGGACCTGCTTTTCCACAGCTGGGGAGCGGGAGGTGTGACGTTCAGAGGTGTGAAACTTAAAAGCTATGGAATCACTGTAAAAAATGAAATCTAGAAATAGTTACACAAAACTGTCTGTTAGATGATATAAAAGAAAAAAAGACTCAGATATCAGCACATATTTTTATGCTCTGCTGTTTGAAATCCTTTTTGTCATTCAAGTTTAAGCATGTAGGGAATTTTTAAAGAAGTGCAGTAAGTCACAACTGCAGCACAACAAGCTTCATGTGAGTAGCCTGTAATGGGCTGTGACTGGTCACTGTTTCTACTCTGTCCACCTCTCAGCCTTCTTTAATTGAGGGTGGGGTAGTTTGCCTTTTCAGGGTCAAGACTTCTGTTTATATGTAGAAGTGTAAGACTTCCCATGTTTGCCCTTTTTCTTTCTCCCTTGTTTGCTTACATTGTATTTTTCTCTTTGCTTGAAGAAAATAAAAAAGTGTAATAATACTCTATTCTCTTAATTCTGAGGACAAGTACAAACCAGAAGTTTGCAATTTATCTCCCTTCCCCTCTCCTCACTTGCACAGACATATTTCAGAACTGAAGCTTCTGCTTTCATAAATTTTAGAAAAAATTGACTTCTCTTACCCAAAATTAAAGGCTCTAAATATAAAAAATAGTTCCCATATGAAATCTCACAAAGATTCTGCAGGGCAAGTAAGAAGATTTTCATATGACTGTAAACATAACTAATTTTTCCCTTGCTGAACAGCCCACAAGTATGAAATATTTTTATTTTATCTCTTAAGCAGTTATCAGCTAAAAAGGAAAAAAAAAATCCTTGTGGTAGCATTTCAGACACTAATTGTATTTCATAAGCATATCTCTTAAACAGAATTCTTGTGTAAGAGTCTTAAGGGCAATATTTTGAAGTCTAAATGTAAACTAAGAGTTTATAGATGTAAATTATGAAATTTTTTTTGTTATTGCTCTCTTGCTTTTGTGACTTTGAAATTTTGCCTCAAGGTCAGGTTGGAAAAGGGTTGTGCATAGCCAGTCATAGGTTCCTGGAATTCAGTGTAAATTTAAAACAGACAGCCCCTGTGCAGCTGAATGGTGTTTACAGGCAGGGTTACTAACATCACTTCATAAAAGCTTCCGATAAAAAGAATGTACCACTCTAATGCTCCAGACCAAAGGACAATACGGAAGGGATGTTTGTCTGAAAGAGAAAACATCTCCATCGTGCAAAGCTGTGAACAATAGGGCATTATAAATAAAGAACTTGCAGGTGTTGATGCTCCATCTTCTCTCCTTCATGAAGACAGAGACAACTTAACAATGACTGCAGATACTCCATGCAGGAATTTGGAGCTGTAGGTCGGGTTTTCTTTCTTTGGTTATGCCTGGTACATGTTGTCCCAATTGTCTCTTTTGTTAAGTTGCATTGATAGAGCTTTCATTGACACACGTTCCACAGGTCTGTTTTAGTGCTGCGGGTGTGTGCTAGGCTGGACTGTGCTCTGTTATGCAGTAATGAGATCCCAAAAACAGAAGAAATGCATTTTCAAGTCAAATGGTCAATGAGTATTTTCTAAGCTAATTTAATACTTCTTTTTAAGACTAGATTGTTTTGTGATAAAGGTAATACTATTAAAATTGGGTGTTAATTTGTATTTAATTAACTTTCAGAGCTATAGGAAAAACCTGTAGGAGAGCTACAGCTCACCTTCTCTAGGGATGCCTTTCCTAGGGATGCTTCCCTCATGGTGGCTGTGTCTGGGCTCCTTGTTTGAAACCATGCACTGAACTGGGACATTTGTGTGCCTTGGCTGTAGCTGAGGCTTTGGCTTGTGTATAGACTACTGATTATGACTGGACTTGCTTGTTAAATAAAGTTTTTTGCTAATTATTGTGTTATCCTGCTATTGTTGGTATCACCCAGTGTTACAGTCAAAGCTTAGAATTGGATACCTTTTACTTGGTGAGTGAGGTATTTTTTTTAACTCTACGTTGTTGCTTTCATGTCAGGTAATGACCATTGCTGATGCTTGAGTATCTTGTGTGGAAAGGGTTGATCTGGCACTATTAATTGGAGATGGAAGCTGTGTGATTTATCTGTGAACCTAAGAACACCCTGGGAAGCACAAAAGTGAAAAGCTGGTCACTCTACGCATTCGATTGCAGAGGGCTTCCTTAGGTTGTGTGATGATTGGCTATGTCAGGGCACACAGTGGTAATTCCTCAGAATTCATACTTGTGGCAATGCACTGTTTATCCACTGCTTGTGTGACAGCTGTTGCCCTCATAGCAGAGTGTGTTTGCTCTCCAGCCAGAAACTTGTCCTATTAACTTAGTCTTAGATTCCAGTTCGCAGCCTGCTCATCTTCAAAGACGGCAGTAAATTCTCTTGATGGAGTGCAGAGATTGTGTTCCAGAGGCCCAACTTCCATCTAATCCCTCCCTAGCCTTAAGCCGCCTAAATTTGTCTTACTCTGGCTTAGAGCTTCATGCCAATGCAACACGCAGTCTTCAGAAATGGTTGGTTTGTTATTGCTGTGCTGAAACAGTTTATCTGCTTTAAAAGGAAAAAAAAGAAAAGAAAAAGAAAAAACCCACAAGTAGTATCCACCATTTTTGAATTACGGGAGAAATGGTTTAAAAATATGAGGACTTGTACTTTTTTATATGAACTGCTTTTCTGTGGTCACTTCTATGCACTCACTTGGAATTATTTCTGCTACAGCTGTTTTGTAATATAGAAACTAATCTTTCTGTGACAGTATCTTTATACTTTCCTGTAAAATAGTTATGAGCAGTATTTTTGTACTTTCCTACATAAGCTACATATGATTAAAATGCATTGTAGATTACTTCTAAGAGTGACCTTTAGCAAAATGTAGTTGTGTCTCAGACTGCAGGCGAGATAACAAAGCTGGAAGTAGTAGTAGAAACTTCTAAAATGTTGCAGTGGGTATCTCAAATCTATAAACGTGTTTGGAGGAAAAGGGAATAAAATCAGGAAAAAAAGCAGGCAACTGATACTGGTAGGCATCTGTCTTCACTGGGAAGGAAGAAAAAAAATCTGGGGCAGCACAGGGAGACAAATTGAAGTCTCAGGCTTTGGCGCATTTGGTGCCACGAAGCATGACGGTCTCAGCACCTGTAGATAACATGCTGCTTTTGGGAGGAAAGGGTGGGGGATTGTTGGTTTAGAACTAACTTCTGGCATCAGTTCTCTGCAGAGTAATACGTAAGGAAGGGATCAACAGTGGGATGAAAGACTAGTGAGCTAGATCACTGTTTTTTGACCCATAAAGAGAAGTTCCTAGGCCAAACCTGAAAAATGTAGGGCAACAAATGCCTTCCTGATGATATAGGTATAAGAATAAGAAATGCCCAAGGAGCTGCCTGCAATGCTTTTAATGTCTAGGTTTGAGCTATATGGGAAACAGAAGGTCTCCTGCAGGACCTGTGGAGATAGCATTATTCCGATGAATGAACACTGCTGTGGTGGTCTTGATTGGAGTCTCAGACGCTTCTACAGTCCTATCAAAACTATATTCTCTGATTGCCTGACTTCTTTTTCCAAGTAAGTGTTAAAAATCTCCTTTGACTAGAAAACTCAGAAATTTATACTAAAGTGTGGAAGATATTACCATTTCTTAGGAAGCAAGATTAAAGAGAAAAAAAGGCTTAAGATTTCATTTTGTATCTTACTGAATTGCTTCTAGTGTGTATATCCTCCTTTTTACAATAAATTGAATAGAACAGAAATGGTTCATTATTATGCTGGGCAATGTCTTACACAGAGTAATGTGACCATACTGATTATTCTAAAAATCATCCACAGTTCCTGATTTCGATTAGTATACTTGCTGGTGGATGTGATTGCAGGGTACATTTGCATTTGTTTGGAGTTTTAGAGTTCAAACATCCTAACTCTCATATATAATCTGAAAATTGGAGAGGTTTAACCTATCACTTAAATATCATGTCTGTTTTTATTACAGAGTCTCCACAGTTTACTCTGAAGTTGTGAGATTATGAGACTATTTAGGATCTTTTTATTATCTCTGTTCCTTTAAACTCTTGCCCAGAGGTTCATGCAGAAATGCTTGTGCCTTTCAGTATGAATTTTTTTCTTTTGCTTAGCTTTGCTCTGTGGAACCCAATCTCTGAGATTTTTGGATAGTTGTAAAAAGATCTTTGTTTCAATGGTAAAGCGTGGTTTTATTCTGATCTATCTGGGGATTAGTATATTTTCATTCTTCTCCTAGTGTGCTGAGAAGAAAAAAACAGTTTTTATGGCAAAACATGCAATTCAGAGGTAAGCAATTAATTTTCATTATTTATTCGTTCAAGTGAAAAATGTCCTCAAGATATTTAGTCATTAGGATCTTTGCACAGGTCAGGACAACTCAGACACACATGAATAATACTTGATCTAATTGTGTGTGTATTTATTATGTGAGCCACACAAGGCCTGTCTCTTTTTTTCTGAAAAATGAGAGTTTTATCCTTAGGCCACTGTTTTCTCCTTTTTAATGGTCATTCAATATACTACTATATCATTCTTTACTCTCTAGGAAAATAGTCTGTGTGTGCAGTGGGCACAAAATTCCTTAGTAAATGAACTAGATGTGCTATTGCTATTTTCTCCCGTAAATCCAGACCTGCTGACATTTTCATCTGCTGGTACAAACCTAAAATGAAATTTCCGTTATCAAATCTGCACAGGAAAAACCCCAACCTTTGTCTGCCAATTGCTGTTATAAACAGGCATGCTGAGAAGCCAGAAGGCTACAACAGGAAAGTGCTGGTTTTCTATTCAGTGGCTGGTCTTCTGCAGTGGGAGTCCCGGATAATCATTCTAGTGTATAATTTTCTCCTCTTGATGGAAGTTAAGGATTCTGCTTTATTATCCAGTAAAGTATATTAAGTGTGAAATAATTCTGTGTTGAAATAAAACAGTTCAAAGGTATTTGATGGGACAACCACAGCAGTGTAGCTAAGAAAGAAAATGTGGATTGAATTGAAGGGGAGAGGAATTGCTCCCTTTTAGTTTGTATTATAGCACGACAGGTGTCAAGCTTCTAATGCATCAATCTTCTTGTTTCCATGGTTTGCAATTTACAGGGTCTCAAGAACATTGGTTAGCTCTTATCCCTTATTTGAACAGGACGAGTTTTAGTGTCCTGAATACTGGCATGTCATGTCACATTCATGGCCCTAAGACAAGCCAGAGCATGTGACTCTGGTTAAGTCTGTGTGTCAGTGCTGGTTTATGGAACTGGTATGGAAGTCAGCGGAGGTTTGAAAATTGGAGGGTGGTGGAGATTTTGTTTTTGTTGCCTTGTTTTTTTATTTCACTGCAAAGAGCAGCCTATTTGACTTCTGAAGTAGGTGAAATAGGCATTCAGAAAACACTAGTCATCCTATGATTCTTAGTAAATATGTTAATGCATCATAAATATGCCAAATTATATTCTTTTTATTTAAATAGCCATAGGAAAAATTGGATATTGTCTTAAGGGTGAAAGTTAAAGGTGGTGCATATTCATTCTGTAGTATGAGTGTTTCAGAGTTGCACAGCAGTTGTATTCGGCATCTGCTAGGAGCAGGTTCACACATGCTCACTTGTTTTGTGAACATAAGTATTTGATTTCTCATGCAGTCTCTTGGGAGATTAGACTTAGCCACAGCAGAAGCCTCAGAAATTTTTCTTGATCTCCTTGCATCTGGTAAGTGTTAATATGGATCAAAATAAAGACTTATTTACCTAGTACATGTGTTTTTGTATCTTACCTTAAAAATGAAAGCAGAGGTTACAGCAGCCCAACTATCCCTAGATTTTTCAAGCACGTGCTAGCCTGATGCCTCTCTGTAAAGCATTTTCTTTACTCATTCATCTCTTTTACCTGTCAGGGAAATCTAGTGGAGATGGTTGTACCCATTTCAAGTGCAGAGATCATATAAAGTGTCAGTACAAAGCTTAGAACAAGATTGTAAAACCATTGCAAAATATCACCTTTGCATTTTAAAATAGTAAGTATGTGACTGTAAGTCTCCTGGCATATCTCCTGTGTCTGTAGCCCTTTTAATAGTAGGGCTATACAGATTGAATGAAACTCTCTTATGACACCCCACCTGCATTACTGTGTTCAGGTCTGTCTGAGGTCTTCAACACAAGAAGTACCTGGACCTGTTAGAGAGTTTCCGGAGGAGGGCCATGAAGATGGTCAGAGGTATGGAGTACCTCTCCTTGAAGACAGGCTAAGAGACCCGGGGTTGTTCAGCTGCAAGAAGAGTAGGCTTTGGGGAGACCTTACAGCAGTCTTGCAGTGCTTTAAGGGGGCTTGTAAAAAGGAGAGAGGGCTTTTGTATACGGGCAGATAGTGACAGGACAAGGGGTGCTGGTTTTAAACTGAAAGGGGGACAGGTTTAGTTAGATTTTAGGAAAAAAATTTTTTACCATGAGGGTGGTAAAGTACTGGAACAGGTTGCCCAGAGGCTGGGGATGCCCCATCCCTGCAAGTGTTCAAGGCCAGGTTGAATGGAGCCCTGAATAACCCGGTCTAGTGAGTGACATCCCTGCCCACAGCAGGGCTTTTGGAAGAAGATGATCATTAAGGTGTCTTCCAACCCAAACCTTTGTGATTCTATGATTCTATAGTGATTATTTGGGACCATGATACCAATTACTTGGGAAAAGCTTCAGTGCCATTTGGGCATACAAGACAGGCTATCTTGTTTGCAGTCCCAAAGTTAGTTAAGTGCCGAGCTTATTTCAGTATTTTATTTATGAGAACTTGCAAGCTCTGTACATGTTTTGTACAAGCTCTGTACATGTCTCAAATATGAGATTATTCATATGAAGAAAATGAATCTCAACACTTTCAGTTAGGCTTTAGACATATAGGTAAAGTGAATGCCTGAATACTTCAACGGGTTGAGCACCATATAATCTTTCTAGCATTCAGTGATAAATCTGTCAAAAGACAATGTATTTTCCTTAAGCTGTTCAATAAAGGGTAACTATTTTGTTATAGTATTTAAGCATTGGCAGACTTCACATGAGATGTTTTAAAGGTGTGTTTTGTGACCTATTCACTTTACCTTAATATGAAGTCCCATTCCGTATATGTAAGGATTGAAAGTAATGTAATTTATTTGTTGTAAATAAACAGCGAATGTTTTGTTGTTCTGAGTACCATGGAGGAGAAACTCTTGCACATTTAACTCCCTACCCAATTCCTACTTCTTCACTGGAATGCTGAACTATTACTGTATTACTATTACTGTAGCCAGTAATACTAAGAATTGATATCTATAATGCAACATTCCTTCCAAGTGTCTCATAGTTCATAATCGCAGTCTTTGCTATAATTACAGATTAAAGGCAAGTTCCCTCTCTCCACTCGAAGGTGTCTAAAGCAGTGCCTTTTGTTACTCGTAATTTTGAATGGTAGTAAGTCTGATGGTTTTTATACCTACAAGAATGATATAAAAGAAGTAGTGAATGGTAATGAGCTGGTAGCTCCACATAAAGTGAAAACACATGCATCTGGTTCCAGTCGCAGAAGCTTTTATGGAATAAAAAGGTTGCAGTGGTAATACAATGAGCAACATGCATGGAGATGCTGTTAACTATTCAAGACAAGTCTCCTGAATATCCTCTGAAATAATTTAGTGACAAAGGATACCTCTGTTTTTGTTTTATTTTGGTTTTTTGTTTTTGTTTTTTTTAAACCAATACTATATAAGAAGTGGTCATAAAAATGTTGTTTGAATGAGCAAAAGTTATTTATAATTCCACAGGGTTTGCTGAGGAAATACAGTAATTCCATATGTGTTTCCATAAGTGCTTCTGTGATAAATTTTTATTTTTTAAAACTTTCTTAATTATCACTCAATTTGATCAATTTGAATGGTGGTATTTAAATTATGCAGCATTTATTGCCTTAATTTAGAATGTCATTCTGAGGGTACCACTCCCAGTTTTCAGGTAATGAGTTTTACTTCATTTCAACAACTTTTAACTGTGATGTGGCATCAAATATAAAACCTTGCTTTGGTTTTCTTTTTACTTGGTTTTTTTTAAATTCCCTTTACTAAATAGAGATTTCTTTGCATGCCATTATTCAGTAGGAGAAAATGGATGTCAATATGTTCTTCCTCTTTTTAAAAAAAAAATCTCTACAAGCTGTATATATATTATCCTGATATTTTTAGAGAAATAGCTACATAAAAGAATAGATAAGTATGTTCTCCTAGGGAGAACCACAGGTGTATAGTTTTTAGTACAGGGAGGGAGTGATGCCTTGCTGGGGCTACCTAAAAACAGAAGCTAGACAAAATTAGGAGTATAAAGGCGGTTACATTTATCGAAGGTCCTTCAGGTACATTTAGGGCAGTCAGAGCCCCAGGGGCTGCACCCAAAATGGACAACAGAGTCATGGGTTTTCATACTTTTGTAAGTTTGGTCCATTTGCATATCGGGAGTTAATCCTCCAATTACAGCTCCAGGTAATGAAGTCACTTACCCCAAGTTTGCTCCCCCCCAATGCACCGTTGTTTACATTTCTCGGAGCCTGAGACAGTAAGGTGTTCTTGAGTTTCAGACCTAGAGACGTATTGTTTTGACTGACCAAAACGGGAAAACAGTAGCTAACAGGCTATATGGAGTTTAGAATGATACACTAAAGAATGACAGGATATGAAAAATATAAAAGCTAAAATCCTAAGGCTTCAGGAGAATCAAAAACTCCTTGGCCATAAGGATTTCATCTGTGTTTCCACATTTGTTGAAATTATAATGCACTGTATATTTTATAAGGTTTGGGAATCTTTATTGCTTTATTGCAGTGAATGTGTGCCAACCTTAATACTTGAATGTATTTTATCATAAATAATTGTTTTTTCTTCCCATTTTTCGGATTACTATTTGCATTGTACAATAATAGTTTATTACTGTTTTCTAATGGTTTATTACTATTTTGCACTAAATGTTGTGGTAGAGGTTTTTTTCTTGAAAGGTACGTTGGCATATTTCATGTTTTACTCCATGATTTTACTGAGATTGACTCACTAATTCATCCTTTTTGTGTTGTGTCCTGTTTTATTTCTGCTAGTGTCAACAACAGTAGCTTTATTTTACCTCACTTGGTGTAATTTTGATATAATTTGGTCTAATTTGCAGTGTAAGAACTATTTTGTCAAAAATCTTTGAAGACTAATGTGTAAGAGAAAATACTATGGGACAATTTCAGCTATCACTTGTGCAACTTGGTAGAGGTTCACCCTGTGTATCTGGTGAAGGATAGTGAGCGTGCAATAATTTATTCAAGTTTATGATGAGCGCAGAGTGCCAGCGAGGAAAGACAAATAAAAGCTTGAAGGTCTGAATAAATACCACTGAGACCAATGGGAAAATTTCAGTCAACTTCTTAGATTAGTCTTAATGGAAGTGCAGCACTCAAGTACTAGTGATGTTGACATTTCACCTGGCATGTGGAAAGATACTATTCATTACCATAATTTTGCACAGCCTTGCAAAAGCAAATCCTCAAATCTGTTTGGGAATATATATAAGTTACTGAGAATATGGTTACTTATCTTGTATATATATTCTGTTCAGGTCAGAGTTTGCATATGGACCACAGAGCGAATTCCGTATGGTTCTCTAGGTCACATGAGTTTTGCTTTCTAAAATGTTGTTCAATATTTTTCTCAAATACTTAATTGGAAGGGAATTTTTTGCGTTATTTTCTTTATGTAATAGAATATTATTTTGACTCAAAATGTACTTATTTTTGGACTGTTTTGTTCTAAAATGAAAAAGAGTTGAGTAACATGCAAAGCTTAAAACTATTACAGTTATGATTTGTGTGGCATTGTACTTCACAGGCAGTGGTGCAGCACAAAGAATATATAAATGATTTTCAAAGCATCACATAAGAACTTTGTATTAAAGGTAAAATAGTTTTCCAAGTCAGTAGTTAAAGGTCATTTCCATTTGGTCATCCTTTACCTTTTCTTTTATGTTTCCAGAGAATGTAGTCCATTGTATTCTCAATCCTTTCAGAAAATAAATCAGGGATCTTAGATATTTTTTGTTCATTATTTATACCTATTTCATTCTTTGAGCTCCACTTACCATTTCTGTGCATCAGAGTGCAGTTTTTTTGTGATAATAAATTATTTGAACTGCTAAAGAGGTGGCTTTGAAATTTTTTTTTTCAACTGGAAAATGCACAGAACTTGTGTGGAAATAGAGCAGTCTGTAAAAATTTATCCAAAAACACTATTCCAACTCAGGAATCATGTGTTGACCTATCCACAGTTAATTTCTCACAAAAATGACCTGTAAGAAGTATCTGAAAGTCAAAATAAGGTCCTTGTAGCCTATCTGTGTAACTATAAGTGAGACTGAAATGGGCAGATAGACTGACAAGGAGTCATTTCTGTCTGGCTGCTCTCTTCTGTTTGCTGCATGAAAATCTCAAAATGTCTCAGGTCCATTGTGGAATAGTGTAGGAAGTGCTTACCTTTTAAAAAGACATGATGGGTCAAGAAAGCCAGTTCTCTTCAAGCTCTATGAAATGTAATCAGCTTTCAGTGGTTTTGTTTTGTTTGTTTCTTTGGTTTTTTGTGTGTACAGAACCCGGTTGACTTGTAACCCAAAGTGAGTAAGTGTTCTGTAAATATTTGTGTCCTAAAGGTGCAGTTCAGCAGAAGGAGAACTGATCAGTAGGAACTTGAGTCCTTACCTTACCCGCCTTCAACAAGGGTGGACTCCATCTATATGTGGAGTCTGGAGCTTCTGTCAAGATAAGAGCTTCAAAATGCAAACAGTCCACTTTAGTAATGTGCAAAGAAACCTCAGTTAATTTGGTTGAGGGTCTGTTTTTGTAATTATCAAGAAAGATTTGCCTTGATAGTGATATTGTTTTGGAGAACGTATGATTTTTTGGGAGTGTTGTCTAATGTTTATTGTTTTCTGGGTTCATTTTAAAAATTTTTTTCTTTGTTTCTATAGGATATGTCCCTTTAATATAATTCACATAAATGCCTTGTGTATGGAATAAATACAGAGCTTTTAAGAGCTCTGTAGGTTGCTAGTGCTCTTTTAATTGAACTAAAACTGGTAAATAAAACAGTTGACACAGAAGTGTCATACTGACGATGAGATCTGTAGGAGTCTTTTGTGTTTTCCTGCTATGGGATATACTGGTTATATTGTTATTTCAGAAAAAGTCATTTGCTCATCAAACAGCTTTGAGTTTATGGGCTTTTCCTAGAGGAAGGCTCCTGTGGATATCCTGCCTTCCCCATCTGAAGTATGACATTGAGCTCCTATACCAGGTATTTTGCAGAAAGACCCAACGCCTGAGACCTTCTGTGCTACCCCTGATAGCCTTTATTTAAGAAAAGTTTAACTAATCTCTTGGAGAATCCTTCAGTGATGTACAGATAATGATTTGGTGGGGAATGAGTACAGGAAGGAGGGCCAAGCTGGCTTGTGATTGTTTCAGTCTGTTGGAAAGTCTTGTACTTCCCATCAGGCATTTAGTGTATTATAGTGGTGTATGGTTAGATGACAAAACTAAGCTTTTATAGTAGCTATCAACCTTTATTTTCTATTTAAAAATGGGAAAATTCATTTCATTAAACATTAGAAAGTAGAATGTGGAATATAAAATTTAGGCATATTTTTAATTTTTCATGGTGACTCATTAAAAATGAATGGATATGGAAAGGCAGGGGCTCAAAAATTTCACCAGTTTCTGGTAGTTTCTTTTCTAGTTTCTCTTGTTCTTCTTTAAGGTGGATTCTAAGAAACGTGAAATGTTCTGAGTTGTTTTTTTCTCTATTATTCCTTGTAATGTTGATACCTGATTTATATTCATACAGATAATTTATTCATATTCACCTGTAGAGCATTTTGTATACTGCCACACGTAGTGGAAAATGCGTACGCGCGATCCACTGAATATTGATCTAATAGAATTGTAGAGTAATTCAGTTTGGAAGGGAGGTTTCTAGTCCAACTCACTGTTCAAAGCAGGATCAGCCCTCAGGTCAGCCTGGGCTGCTCAGGGCTTGATCCAGCTGGATCCTGAAAACCTCCAAGGCTGAGAACTGCACAGCCTCTTTGGGCAGCCTGTTCTGTTGTCTGACTGTCCTAGCAGGGCAAAAGCATCAGGCCGGTCAGGTCTGATTTACCCTTAGTAAATCCATGCTGGCTCTTCTCAATCACCAAGCTTGGCATGTAGTAAGCAATATGAAGGCTAAGTAACTTCTCAAGTGCATGAAATGTGACAGATTTGTTAAGCCATTATCCTAGAGAGTAATTTCAGAGGAACATTGGAAACACAAATGGAAACGTTTTGAAGGTCTGGTGGGTACTATTGACCTTGTATCCTTTATTTCAGATTCATAGTTTCTTCATGTCTTTGCATTTAATTTCTGTTCCTGCTGTATAAAGTCCTAGGCACAATGGAAAGCGGGAAAGTTTTTAATGGATTTTTTTTTCTACAGAATGTGAATACTGATTTTTTTGTAGTTAGTCCTAAAATTTCTGTTAGTGTCTTGTCATTCTGGAATGTCTCTGAGCCACTGAAAATCTTCTACTTAATACTGCAGTAAAAATAATGGATATTTTAAGAAAGTCGTGGTTATGCAACTGATAAGCCTATCTAAAAGTGTGAATCTTCTTTGCTGCTAAGCAAGAAGCAGTTGTCTATAAAAGTAGCAATGCTTCAATGAGTATCTCAGTTTAATCAGCCTTCAGTACGTTTTTATTAGAGGGAATATTAGAATTGCTTAACAGTACAAAACCTTCACTATCTTATTTTTAATGTCGCATTCCTTCATATTCCTTTTAATTTTATGACATAGGCCAACCTGACATGACTAGACCCGAGTTCCAATGGAATGACATATTCTGTTTTCTAGTCAGATTGTTTAAGCCTCACGTCTCAACTGGGACAGAAACCGCAGTGTTCAATATAGATGTACTTTACAGCTGACTGTCAAAGATATATGGCCCATAGGTAAACCTAATACTTTTTTTTAATATGTCTGAGGAAAGAATTAATGGAACCACATTTTAAAATAGATTTGGCAATGGATTCTGTTAGCTATGGACAGAAATGAGAAAGAAGGAATGGTATGTAGCAAATATTGAGGCAACCTCAAATAGAGAAATTATTAGGCACAAGGTCTTTAATAAGTGCATTCCTTTTCCATTTGATTTAAACATTCTATAAATGTTGAATTAATCTAAATAAAATCTGAAAAAAGGTGGGGCATAGAAGGTTTAAATATAGTAGATCTATTGTACCTACCAAATCAATTCTGCGTAAGCAGATTTTCTTTAAGTGTTTCTTTTTCAGTCTAGTTCTCAACTGTATTTGTTCGATGCATTAAGGAGCAACTAACCAAAAATATGAATATTTCTAATCTAGTGTAGTATAGTGATACCTAACTGTGGTAAAAAAGTGACTCTTTGAGTCAACCTTCATTTATTAACGTGGAGTTAATGAGATAAGCTTTATTACACTAATAAAAATGCTTCCAGTTTAAGAAAGAATTTCTGTTTTATATAAAGTAGAGCATATAAACTTTATGTTGTATATGCCTAAATAGAAGTGTTTATATCTTGATTTTATATTTTCACTGAGAATGATTTCTTCCATCCCTTTTCGGACAGAGGAGTTTGCAGAGTTTGCAGGCACGTTCTAGGTTAGTGAGTTATTCTGTTCATCACTGTGCAGTTAAATGAAATAACCAAAGAACACAGGAGTTACAGGCTGGTGGCAGTGCTATTACTGTGCCTAATCTATCTTAAAAGACACTGAAATGCTGCCTGTGGGAGATATTCCTAAGAACACATTTTCATAACAGTAACTCCACTTCCTTTTTTTTATGCGTGTCTCACCAATTTTTGCTTTAACGTATTTAGTAGGTTTTTTATTTCATTTGTCCATTTCAAAAGTGCAATGAATTCTATAGCTAATACAGAAAAAAAAACCCCAATAAAGATGCTTGTGAACACAGACAAAGCCAGATAAATTACAAAGGCAACAGGGGTTTTCAGTTACCAAGCTGTCTGGGCGTGTAGTCAGAGGCTCATCATGCAACCCTTGTTTTTATTAATTGTTTTTATTTGGTTCACTCCTCGGGATTTACAGAATGAGAACAAGTGATTTATGTGGTATTTGAAATTACTTTTTTTAGTGTAAAAATAACTGGGGGTAGAAGTTGAAAAATTGAGAGCCTCTGTTTTTTCTGTACAAATGAATATATTTCAACAAGGAAAAGGATAATTATGGTTTGCATAATCCTCTGTCACATGGAGGTTACAATGCAAAATAGTATTGGAAGTTCTTTAACTTCTTTAAGACTAAAGTTGTAACTTACTTTGGAGAGTTATATCTAGTGATCTATCATTAATAATAAACATTTGAGCAGCCTTAAGGGTTGATTTTAACTTGTGGAGAAAATAAGCTGCTAAAAAACAAGCTGCGAACAGGTAATTCAAGTCATATAAAATTGTTCTCAGATCCAGATAATTATTTTATTCTGGCCTTTTTAATAATTGAGTTGTGTATTACATCATTCTTTCCATTTCAAACGTACCTGAAATGAACCAGAAAGAATAGTGCTAGTTGACTGTCATCTTAGTACCCATTTCCCTCCACCCCCATGCTGTTTCTTGCCAACTTGCGGCCCAATTCCAAGGTTACAATTAGATTGTTAGAGAAATAGAAGAAAGTGTCCTGTCAGTCAACTATTAGCAAGCGATACCAGGAATGCAAAATACTTTATGTATTTGAACATTTGATTACGGAGCAGAAATCATCTGTAGCATTGAAGACTGCGAATGTGTACACCGACTTTTATTCTTTCTCATGAAAGAAGCAACTACATTCTCTTAAAATAAACCCCCCCAAATACTAAACTGATGTTACCACTTGCACTTTTTTAGGTCTATTCCCTCTGCTATGCTGCCACCGTCTTTTCTCAAGATACTGTTTTTCTCATTATGAACCTTTTTCCAGGGAAACAGGGAGAAAGAAATTGAAAAAGTAGCAAGGCTGGTCTCTGAATTGGTTTTGCCACTGCTCTCCGGAAGATTTGTTGAGATGGACCCAGAGTACCTGTTATTTTGCCAACCATAAATTGTATACAAGTTCTTTTATTGGTAAATGAAGAGCTAAATGGCTGTTCCATCAGTCCAGATCTCTAGTGTAGTATCCAGGTATGCAGGATCACTACTTCTATGAAGATAACCTTCTCTTCCTGTAACAGAAACAACTGCACAGAGCCCATAGCAAAGCTTTTCTTCAAAGGCAGAACACTGGCAAACTTGAGCAGGGGAAGTCATAAGAATAGTGATGAATATAAAAAGGAAGGCTCTCTGTCAAGAAGAATGGATGAGTTCGTCACCTTAAAAATAGATGATGTTGAAATACATGAGACATGCTACCTGGTTACATATCTTACAATGAAGAAATTTAATCCAGATATGGTTTAAATGACCCAAATCCACGTCTTTTATGCAAAATCAGACCCTTCTTTACTAAAAACCAAAATTAAACTCCTGTGAGTAAGGGCTTATAAGAGAAATTAAAAAACTACTGAATGTAAGCAGGCATGATTGTAATGAAAATTTTTTTCTAATTAGTAAGAAAGTTCAGCTAGATCATGAATACAAGTTGTTTGCTTGTTTTTGCTGAGGAATGGAAACCATGCTAAGTTAAAGCTGTAATTTACTTTGAGTAATCAGTTTTTAAAAAAATATCTTTTTGTACTTTTTTCATTGAGTCAGTGAGTGCTGTTCCTTTAATGAGAATTTTGTTGTGTTTCCCTGCAGAAGTTTTCTCACTTCTCATGTTATTTACTGTGAGAATGTGACCTTATTCTGAGTCATGATTCAGTTTAATATTTTAGTATGATTTTTATCATGGAAGAAAGGACAATATGTAATAGATCACAACATGAACAAGGTTATTTTCATGAAGATTATTTGCTGTAATTTTTCAGTAGCACTCTGGTAAAGAACTTTTATGGTCGCCATTAACCCTGGGTACAGGGTTATTTTATCCTTCCTGAATTGCTGAAAATGCTTTAAATGAAAATAAAGTCTTCTGCCAGGAGAAGCTAGAAATGTCTGTTCATAACAAATGTTTGAAGGGCTGATAAACTCTCAAACTGAGACAGAGTAAACATGAATGATGTGTATAGTTGTTACGTTATTGTAATTTATTGAGAGCAGGTTGATGGACAAAATGTTTCTCATCTGTTTTTTCTATGGATTCTAAATTGGGCCTTGCAGAATTCTACATAAATATCTAAATCAAAAGCCTGTAGGAGAACTATTGACCTTATCAGATAGCCATACATTTCAAGAAATTTACTTTCCAAGTCCGGAATCTGGGCCTATCTGTGCAGATGTACTGTAAATATTCTGCTCCACCAGAAGCAGCATTTCCTTAAGCATTTAAAGATGTCAGAAGTATTTTTAATAATTAACAGAAAATCTGTTAGAAAACGAGAAATGTGAGCTACCTAGGCTTTTCCATGTATTGACAGCCCAGAGGTTACAGGAAATAAGAGAGATCTTACTGGCTTCACTGGTCTGCTCTGATGCATCAAAATCTCTGTAAAGGAAATTTATGTTGATTACGAGTCTAATTACGATTCCTTTTTTGAAATCTAATTGCTTGTAAAAGGTAGAAGAATGAACAAGTAGGAGGTTGCTACCCTCTGTACATGTTGGGTAAAATTCCAGCTGGCAGGGCACTGTTTTCCTCATCTCATTTATCCTCTGTGCTTTAGCTTTGATGTGAATATAATAGTAGCTTCTTTTATTTTCAGCCTGATTTGGGTTCCACATTTTCTGGGAATTATTCCTGGTTTACAGAGATGTAAGGGAAAGAAAAATAGAACTGTAAGTCTTTCTTAAAAGAATCATGGTCTTTTGGATATATTTATATATATATATACTTATATATATATAATTGGCATATTCATTGGAGGGTTTTTTTTCCTTCTGTGCCTAGGTCATAGCCAAATAAAAAATCTAGGAATAAAAAATAATCTGCAGGATTAAGAACAATGTGGTTACGTGGGAGAGACTAGGTCAAAGGTTATTCATCCCTCAGGTATATAATTGTGAATGAAGTATTTTCATGTGGAAGGGTCTTTTATCAAAACTGAGATGGCACTGCAGAGTCAAGGAAACAACACAAAAATGCTGTGAATTCTGCCAGAACTGAGATTAGTGCCATAGGTTATAGAACCACTTTATGATGGTAAAACCATTCTCTTTCAGAAGTATCTATGAGTGTACAGATTATTGGAAAAGGAGCAACAAAATTTGGGACAAAAGTAGTGGCATAAGTATTATTTGCAGGTCTTAGGCCTTACCTGCCCCACAGCCAGTGCCCTTCCTTAGTGGAATCTTAACCTGGGACCAACAGGCATTACCCAGAGGAAGGAGCTGTCAGGAGAAATTTCCTTTGGCAATCCCCTTTGGCAGCCTTTTCCTGGCCCTATACATACTGTAGCTTTGGGATCTCTTTGGCAACCTCTCCCTGCCAGCCCTAACTAGATGGTCAGATAAGTCTTTGACTTGGACCAACAGCCATGACACATAGAGGAAGGTTTCAGAGGAAATCTCTTTTGTCAGCCTTCCTCTTTGGCAGGCTTTTCAGCCCTACTTTTACTGCAGATCTAGGATGTGTTGTTTTCTCAGAATTCAGATGCCTTCATCTGAGCCTTAACTCAAGACCTATAAAAAGAATTTTTTGCAACCCACCTCTTGCTTTGGCAGCCCCTTTTCAGCTTTGCTTGGCAGCTTTAGGCTTTCTTTGTTTACAAACTCTAAGAAAAATGGTAAGCCTTAATGACAGTTTATGAGAGTGTGTTTTGTAACTTTTATTCTTGTAGGAGAATGTATCAGTCTTTCACTGTTATGCTGAATGTGCTGTAAATTCATATGCTGCATGCTGAATAGGCAGGCTGTTAGTGCTACTCTTCTCAAATACTTGTTCTTACATAATTTAGTTTAGACTAAAATTCATTCTGAGGGGAGATAGTTACTTTTATGGTATGGAATGAATGGAAAGATCTGCCTAAACTCCTTCAGATAAACATATGTGGTATCTAAAAGTCGGTTTAAAGACTATGTAAACAAGATTGTCCTCTATCATCTAACTGCTATATTCTTTCAATCCTCTAAAGTAATTGAAATACCTAATTTTGTAGGTGTTGCATTCATGATGCGTACAGAACCAGTGTGCATAACAAGGCTGTAAGCACTTCTATATTTTACTTCAAGGAAGAAGTGGTCTCAGGTGATTTGAGTGAATATCTCTGTCACACTTATTTTAAAAGCAAGTTCAACTACATTTTAAACTTTAAATTTAATAACATGTGATACCTTTCACTAGAGCACCTGTCAGAAACAAACATATTTTCTTCTCTGTGTAGAGGGAAAAAAATCACCTTTGTTCATTAGGCACATGCAGAACGTAATTTCACGTGGTATGTCTGTTTTACCGGCAGATTTTGTAACATGGCTGGAATGATAAAGCTCACAACATCATTAAAGTGGCAAGAGTTTAGCAATCCCTCAGTTTTATTGCTTAAAATATAACCTGATTGTGTTTCAGAAATTCATGAGGTTTTCAAGTCTTGGGGATAAAAAAAAAAGTATGATAAAGCAACTTCATCTTTAAATATGCAGTAGAGGTGGAATACTAACCCATATGAGGGTGACCCAATTTTGGTAGGAAAAGGCTTAAAAATATATATGATCAAGGTCTAAAAATTAATAGAAGTGATAGCTGAGGAGGAAAGTGATGACAAGCAGAAATGTTACTCACAAAATTCCACAGTTCTGGAATTAAGGGGCAGCGCCTGAAACCACTAGGAGGAAGTCAGTATAAAATAGGCACTTTTTTGTGCAGAATGTAGAAATTCTGAAATTTCTCATTCCAGGAAATTGTGGAGTGGAAGAGTTTGCATGCAGCTAAAATCTGTTTCAACAGAGGATGTCACAATAGAATCTTTAACATTCTTAAATGTCAATCAGTTTCACTCATGTTCTGGTTTGTTTGGTTTTTTCTTCATTAAAGCAACACCTTTTCTGATAACACCTATCAAAATTTCATCAAACTGAAGATATGTATTTTAAAAATATGAAGAATCTAATGAAATTTTAAATTTCTTTTATTTAAACTATTGCAATGAAATCTTCAATTTATGACACTCTTCCTCAGTAAATTGAAAAATCAACTTAAGTGTTTCATTCTGTTCTTGCACACCGATACCAGCAGTCAGGTAGTCTTGTCATTGTTCAGCAGGGTCTCCCCTTGGGTCTCTTACAGAGGGTTCATGATTATATGTTTTAGAACAGACTTCTAAATATGAGGCAGCCATCTAGAGTTCCACTGGAGCAGTATGAACATCTTAAGTCTATTGGAAATTCTTTTTTATTTTTCGGTAAAACAAGTCAAATTTTTAAAGATAAGGTTCTAGACCCAAACAATTAGCTCTAAACAGAAAATTGCTGAAAAATTGTTTGTCTAAATTCTCTCCATGCAGTTTGCAAGAGTTCATGATGGAGGTGAGTTGCTAGAAAATTAAAGGGAAAAGGGATATGGTGGTTTTTCTACCCAGAAAGTGATTGAGCTGCTCAACATAAGTTGCTCCAGAAAACTAAGCCTCCTCTGCCATTAGAAAGGAGAAAACCAAGGATCCATCCCCTTTTCTTCCATACTTGGAGCTTATCAAATAGCTCTTTTCTACCTTCATCCTCTGCAGGACATTGTATGTGATCTGTTCGTGAGGATTGTATTGTGCAAAACTAGCATGCATACTTTTTTATGTCCATCTGAAATGGAATAGTATTGATTGCAGATTGTTTTAAAAGAAAGCATCAGAATCATTGCACACAGCAACCCAATTTAAATGATGGCACTGCAGTTTTTTGCTTTTATTAGTTTTCTGTGAAAGCTCGTTTTCCTAAAGGCTCTGCTGTTGAAAAGAAGTTCTCATTTCCCTTTTTGTAAAGAAAACTTTCCAAAAGTTTGACTTAATAGAAAACAATACTTATGCTACTCATGCTAGAGGCTTAGAGAGGATTTTATTTCATTTTTCTTTTCCCAAAGTAAACATTTCCCTCAGAGTGGTGCAGTCCACTCTGAGAACAGCAGTAGAAATTGAGATAGTAGTATTCACAGCAGAACCAATTAGGAACTTGTCTGTACTTTTGTATCCAATCACTTTTTTGGGTTTTGGCTGGGAGAAAATAATTTTCAACTCAAAGATATGCAGAGAAGGCAGTAGGCTCTAATTATCTTTTTAAATTTCCATTAAAATGTAAAAGCAAGAGTAACCAAAAAGATCAGAAAGAAAGTACGCTTTGCAAGAATGTAGAACTTTATTTCTACCTACAAGAAAGGCTTAAGAAATTCGAAGAAGACTTTAAAGATAAGATTTCTTTAGTCATAAATGTGACCTCTGCTTGCTCCCAAGCTTGAGTTCCTTTTGCTCAATATTATAACACCATTTTGCAAAGGTATGTTAATCTGAGATCTCTTGTCTTTCAGAGTGGGAGGGATTTTACCCTACTTTTTCCATGCAGGTGAATGTCGGAGTTGGAGGCTTTTGCTAATTTATTTGGAGGCACTTGCCATTCTTTTATTGAAACTGTTCCACTGTGCCGTGAACAACCAGGTTTTGTTGGAGCAGAAAAAAGCAAGAAAAACTGTTTGAAGAGGTTTGGAAATTCTGTTCCAGAGGCCAGTTCTTCAACTCATACTTCAAGTCAAAGTCAATTTAGAATAGACAGATATTTTATTGAAAGCACTAATCCAATCTTCAGAACAGGTGTCCTTTCAATTTTTTTTTTTTTTTTAAATCTTCTGGCAGTTCTTCCCCTGCCCATGTTCCCTCTCCACAAGGTTGAGAGATTTTGGGCTGTTGCAGTGACTAATGTTCTTCCTGCCTGCCAAAATCTCTTATCAAAATCCAGTAGACAGTTGTTATTCTAGATCAGTTATTTTCAAATTTTTCCCTAGTGTGTGGACCTCTTTAGAAAATTCGCGTTAATAGTGTTATACAGCATAGGAACCTTTCTTTATGTACTGTGGATTTTTTTGGAGGCAGTTGAGACATAGCTTGTATTATCTGTAGAGGATTTGTTGCATCTTCATGGTTCCCCTCCGAGAATACGAATTCCTTTTCGATAGAAAACTGAATTTAGGGTTTTTTTGCTACTTCACAGGATCTGGATTTAGGTTAATGATCTCTAAATAAGAAACTTCACCAATTACAAGTAATTTGGTTTAAATTCCCTGGGGTTTTTTTTTCCAGCAGAGAACCTCCAGAGCTAATGAGTACTTCAGAGTAAATTATTCATCACGGGTATATAATGTATACATTGTAATATATTTAGTTCTTCAGATGCTCTGACTGATAGCCTGAGATACTCAACAAAAGCAGTAAGCCTATATTTAGAATAGCTTTGGTTCTTTTCATAAGGACAAGCCATTTTCAAAGTCTGTGTGTGAACATACGTTGTCGGAGTGGGGCATTTAGAGGTTATACCTCCAGCAGTCTGGTTAACTTAAAGTTAATTTATTTTCTTATGTAACTTGATTCCTTTTCACTGAGGCTGAAAAAAAATCAATTTCTATGATATGTCACCTCTTCAAAGTCATAACCAATGCTGCTGATTCATGACACGATTACCATGCCTTCAGAAGTTCAATTAGCTCACTCTGAAATAGAATTTCCAAAAGCAGTGTTGTCCTTTGAGGTAATATAAATGTCAGAAAAAATGTACTAGCTGAATAAATACCATCCACTTACAGTTAAATACTAAGACTGCAGATGGATTCTACTTATGGCACTTAAGCAAATAGAGCCATACTGTAGAAAAGGTTGCACATATGCCTTTCAACCCTGTGAATTCTGTCCAAGAAGAATCAATATTAACAAAAAATAGTCTTGCAGAGTTCTAAAGTAAGGTGCTTCTCTAAGTTGTGTATTTTTGTGAAAATATTTCTGCTTCGAAATCAAATGCACCTGAATCCATTTTTTTGCTGTTGCTTTTTCTTGTGTGTGCTGCTGATACTTTAAGTTCTTAAGTTTCACTAAATTTCAAATTAAACTTCACATGAATTGAGAAAACAGCATTATTTCCATTTTGAAAGAGTTTAGCTGTTTTTGTGCATAGAAGGTTTGGCACCCAGTGCAGCATCCATGGATATGCGCTGGGCTCTTCAACTTTGCACTTCATGGATACACCACTGGCTTTTCTTTGCAGAGGTAACAGTTGCGTGATTTGTACAGTCTTCACTTCTGTTAATGTAGTAATATGAAAAATGGATTTAGTATAAAAGTAGTCACTGGAAAGGGAAATTGATAGACAAAGTGGTTTAAACCTAGCCCAACGTTACTGTGTGTTTTTTCTTAAGGGGCAGAAGAATATCCCCCAAAAAACTATGATCTATGGTGACAGCTGTGATAAATGAGGTGGGTATGCTTGACTGGCAGGTTTATATGAAGAGTTTTGTATTGTGCAGCATGCAATATGTAACAAAGGTGGCTTTAATAGTTTGGCTACTGGGCCTCAAAGGCTTTCAGTCAGTTGTCACTACAACAGTTTCTTTTCAGAATGTGTTTGTAGTGCTCCTTCCCTTCATGTTGCTGAGGAACTTACGTGGTATGTGGGGTATACAGTTTACTGTAACAGACCAAGGCTTAGCAATAGTATAGGTTTAAGGCTTTCACGTAAACATATAAACAGTGCAAAACAGAGAGTGGAAGTCTTCAGAAAAACCTTCAGAAGCAGTGTGGCTACTGGCACTTGGATTTTTTGGGGTTATGTGATTCCCTGACACTAGATTCTCTGGATCCAATATACCTCATAGAATATTCTAAGAGCTGCCTAGGCACACAATGATATGCCCTGTCCAGATGCTGTCAACGTCTTAGTGTTCTTTCTACATCAGATCTTAATCTAGGACAATATAAAAATGTTCAAGGAGACAGTAAGTGGAGGAAAAGCAGTATGTTTGGTGCCTTTGCAAACCCCTTGTTTCAGCTGTGTTCTGCAAACCCATGTGTTGTGAAAAATATGCAGAAAATAACTAACGTTGTTTTTTGCTTCAGTCAAATTATGATATGAGGGAACAGGTTGGCATGCCAGTGCACAGCTGAAAGTTATGGGGCAAGGAGGAATAATTTAGCAGGGATGCTCCTCGTTCTAGCATTAAATCAATCAAAACAATGGTTTGGGTTCAAAATTCTCATCAGCAAAAGTTCTTCCATGAGCCAAAATGGAGAACAGGACAACCTGTTCATTTTCAGTTCCGGTGCAGTGAAAACATTGGTGGTATTATGAATCAGTTCCTGAAAGCTGCTAGAACTATCAGGCATAATCCAAGCCTGGCAATCTACTTTGAAACATTATTCTCTAAATGGCAGATTTTAATACTGCTCACCATCATTTTTTCAACTACTGGTTAGTGTTTCTGAGATGCAGAGCTGTGATAATGACCTTTATTACACAGAATCCGGTGTAAAAGTTCAAGCATTTTTTCCAGGGCATAATGGATGGATTTGATAGGAACAGCTTCCTTTTAGGTTTAGTGTTGGAAAAAGTAATTATTACAAGGTAATTGCACTGCTGCTGGTTTTGTTTGGAACATAAGGTGACTATTCCAGCACAATTTAGGATGAAATCTGTTTAGATTTTGTTAAAATCCCGAGTAAATATGCATCTTTAAGAATCATGCCCTATCTGATAAACATCCTGTATCTATAAACAAAAGTTGTAGTGGACACCAAGCAAAACTTCATGTTTCTTACATTGGTCAGATGACCCTGGTGCTGCACAAGATGGGTGTTGAAGGGAAAAAGACCCTGGATGCTGGTTGGAAGTTTTGGTTTTTTTTTTTCCATGACATGTCAGCTTTTAATTTTGCATGGTATTTGCCTTATTCTATACTTTACTTTTTTCTTGCATAAAAAGTAAAATATTAACTTTTTGTCGTTCAGGAATGGTATTCTCCACTTTAGTAGTCTCACTAAAACCATGCAACTGCTCACTTCTGCCCTCCCCTTCCAACTGGAAGCACAAAAGGCAAAGATCATGGGTGGAGCTGCCCTGTGACATAGGAACTGGCTTTCTGACTATTTATTTTTCGTAATTACCAGAAACATTAGAGTGAGCATAGAACTACAGAAGCTCAAATAGTCTCCTGTATTGTTCACTAAATAGTTACACCTTTGTGATGTCATAACTGGCTCTTGTAGAAATTATTACAGGGTACCAAACAGAATTGTGACTTAAAGTGCTGAGTAAGAGAAGAAACCAATTAAAACTTGTAGGAAAAATTGTCATTTTTTGAACAATCTCAGCAAGAGTGACATAACTATCTTGATTTCTTCCTAAAGTAATATTCTCCAGGTTTTTGAAAATTTTCAGAGTAAGCACTTTGCTTTTGTTAACAGATACCCTTGAAGTGTGTCATATGATGTTACGCAGAATATATGCTGTAGAAGTACAGACATTTGGAAGAGCCTGTGGGACAGGTAAATTAAAAGTGTTTGTGAATCTCCTTTATCAAGTATTAGAAGTGCTACCATAGAGAAGATAGTTCTCTGCCTATATAAAGCAATGGGAGGCAGATACTTTCAGTTCTTTCCAAATTCAGATCTTAAGCTGCATCAGTCTCTTTGAAAGGTTTGCTTTTGATTAACTCTACATAACTTGCACAGTGTCTACTTCATGAAGTTCTGATTTTTCTTTCTTTTTTGCAAAACCAAGTGATACCACTGAACAATTTTAAAGCAAATCTATTATATTCTTTTTGATGAAGAAAAACAAGAATATGGCTTTACTGACAAGAAGTCCAACAATACTGAAAGAGTAGCACCTCAATTACCTTATCTCTTCAGGCCATAAATTAGATAAGTATGGAGTCTGAAAAATTGTATTTTTGTAAAGTGCCAAATATCTTGAAAATAGTGAACTTAGTGTAATCCAATCAAAAAATATTCCTAACTTTGCTTCAGGTTTAGAAGTATTCTTTTCTTCAGCTAAGAAGCGTATTTTTAATTGCAGTGCGAGTCAGAGACTGGCCCCACAGTTATCTGTGTAAGACACAAGGAAACTGGAGAAAGCTGTAAAACTGATTGAAGTTCAAAACTGTTCTAATGAATAGGTTTATCCAGAAACAACTATTTTGTTTTATAAGGACAAAGAGCTGCTTTTTCTTATCTTCACAGATTAGAAGGACTGCTGCCACAGAGACTGAGACCCTTTCTTGATAGGTCACTGCTATTTAAAGATCACACAAAAAGCTGTCAAAGGAATTTCACAAAGAAAGGGCATACATTTGACTCTTTACTGGAGGTGACCAACCACAAATATAGTTTACTTGTACTTATAGCTGAACTTGTAAGGAATGTGATTAATTTAGGAAGTCAGGCACGGAAAGAAAAATAGGAACACCTGAATGTGGTAACAACTTGTGTTTAATAAGCACTTTGTGTGTAATAAGCGGTGTTATTTGTAATTGTGAAAGTCATATTCTGAAGCCTTTAACTTAAGATATTTTGATGTGACTTTCAAAGAGTCAGAGCTAAAGGATATGGAAATGAAAATGCACTCCATAGCAGAAGTTATTCCTAGGCTTTTGGTTATGCAAGCTCTGAAATTGGGCTTATCAGTCTTATAAAATACACAAATTGTTAGAATGACTAGTTACTAGTTTGATATTAGATTAATAGCAAAACTAGAGCAGGATGAGTGGGAAACATGCAGCATGAAATAACAAAGAAAAAGTTGAATGACTTTCAATTAACCAAGTATTATTTTGCAAAATTAGAGGTCACTAGATTTTTCTTTAAACCAAAACAAAACTATTAAAAAAATAATACTTAAAAATTTTCCTGTTGATCACAACTTAAAATATACAGGTAATTTATGTTTCATTGTTTACTAAAATAATTTTAAAACTTCTTGAAAATATTTGGGAACATGTAATTGCGCAAGTAATATTGTGCTGCCCTTTTTTTATGCTGTGGTAACAAAGGCGTTAACTTCTCTCTTTTAAATGCTGCTTATCATTCTGTGTACTCCTAGCCATGTTCTTTCAGCTTTCAACACCTTCATTTTTATTAATTTCATGAATTACTGTTTACTTTTTAGTTCTGCAGTCTTGGATTTCAGTGTTCTTAGGTCTTGTCAGTATCAGAGATACCTGTATCCTTCATTAAGTTAATGTAGCAGCAGACCTGAGGATGGATTTCTGATTATTTCGTGCATTTTCTGAGATTGAGACACATCAGACCGGATGGCTCCTGTTTTCATTTATTACTATCATCAGGTTAAAATTGAGTTTTTTGGTATCATTTGTATATGATGACTTTAGATTTGATTTTGAATCTTCTGGCATCAGTGATTGTGTGAAACAGAGCATCTGATAATACTACAGTCAGATGAAGTCTGGATTAGTAAAATATCAGATTGAAATGTAGGGTATGCAGGTTCTCTTTACTCTTAGTCCAAGGACAGAACAGTGATGAGACAGGTGCTTCATTTCTGTGTGCTGGACTTAACCTGCCTGTAAAGTAGGCATAACTGTGCTAGTGTATGTAAAGTGCATTCAGTAGATGTTTAAAGCACTGTAGGAGAAAAGTTACTATTAAAAGCATGATTCCTGTGTTATTTCTGTTCAGTCTAGTCTGGGAAATCCCAGTCTAACTACTGGACAACTGCACTCTTTAACACTGTTGGGTTTTGGGTTTTTTGTTTGTTTTGTTTTGGTTTTGCTTTGTTTTGTTTTTTGTTTTTTTTGGGGGGGGTCGGGGTTTTTTTTGTTCATGAGTGTCTTGTTTTATTTCAAGACGAAGAAGTAGCTCTGCTCTTTCAAAGATGTATATGTATACATGCAGTATAAAGAAAAAGTGGTGTACTTGAAAAGCCTTATGAAACAAGTCAGATCAGTAATCTAAAAGTGGCGTGGAAATAAACAGTTCTCTTTCATCTAAAAGTACAGCAAGATAAAATATACAGATGTTAACTTACATTTCTAATTTTTAATCCTCTGTGAAGGTGATTCCTTTTTTCTGAAGTTCTGTCTGTACACTAGAAGCACACTTATGGAATTAGGAGGGTTGGACAACTAGAAATTAGTGAAATACTGATAATATCCAGTTTTGAGTAAAAGCATTAATACAAACTTTATTATGTTCCTAGTAAGTACTAGTACGAAATTAGTTTCTTGTTAATACTCTCAAGTATAGCTCTTCTGTTGCAAGCAGTGCTAAGGTCCTCCTTGATCCTCCTAGTTTGTCATATGAAGAATTACTGCTCAAAATGTTGTTTTTGACTTTACCTTATGTTGATGTGGCCTCCTGCAGTAGCTGCCAGCCCACCAAGGTTCCAGCGAGGATTGGCAGGACAGTAAAAGAGAACTAAACTCTCTAACCACAGCAAAACACAAGACTGTAGGACAGCAAATAGCACTGTAAAGAGAAACTGGAAGGAATTTCTTTACAGGTTACAAAATCTTTGATTCTCTGTTTCATGTCTCACCAGCTTGGGCAGGGGATGTTCCCCCGTCTCCAACTACATTACTGGGTGAGAGTACTGTAAAACAGAGAGTGGCTGCTATTTTCAGGGACGTGTCCAGTATGAACAGAAGAATAAAGCCAATGTAATAGTAATAATTAAATTAGTGTGGAATAACACTGAAAAGTAACTCACTATTCAGGAAACTGTGTGACACAAAAATTTCTTTGGTACTTTATCCATAGACTAAAAGGAAACCAGAAAAGAAACACTAATAAACCATAGAAAACACAATAAAATAAGGGTTTTTTTCATGAATGAAAGCACTTTTTTTTTTAAACTATACTATTTATATAAAGTAGAACATGTCTAGACTTGGAAGGAAAAAAGGTTTACTTAGAAATACCCAAAAAGTAGGTCTGTAATCTGGGATGTGTGAGAACTAGGTCTCTATTTCAAACCAGTAGGAATCAAAAAAACCTCAGAATTTCTGACATCTAGGCAAGATTGTAAAAGATGAAGATACACTGACTTGTAACAGTTTCTTCGAAAAGTTTGCCTATGACTCAGTTTTTTAGGGTCATATGTGGTGATCAGATAAAAAGGATGTGCAGTGGTCAGTTAGGAAGGTAAAAGAAGCCAGAGTACATGTGATTTTGGAGGGGCTTAGAGGATTATGCTATACTGTGTAAAAGGAGAACAGTAATTAAGGTCTCCAGATCTAAAACATGTATACACACAAGAAAACATCTAAAATGAACCAAAATCATTCAGATTCAGCCACTGACTATACTTTTTGCTACATTCATGTGATGAAAGGGTTGTGGGAATGAAGGAGTTTTTTTGGTTTTTTCCTTAGGATGAATTTAAATAGTTTCAGACTGAGATTCTCATTAGCTACAAAAACATTAAGAGGAAATAACTTGAATAGCACCTATGTAACCTGTCAAATGAATAGATCTACAGCCACAATTTCTGAAAGGCTTTCATGTGCAGAGTGTATCCTCAAACTTTAAATAGAGTGTTTGAAAGCAAGTTCATCTGATAACAACTTGGTTAAAAATATTGACAGGTTCCAGGCATAAAAAAGCTATTTTCTTTGTCATCAGCAAATGGCAAATAATTGATTCAGTGGAAGAATGGTTACTCAGGAGTTTAACTAGATGATTTAGTATCCCGTAGCGTAATTCTTGATATATCACATCAGCATTGCCTTAACAATTTTGCTTTAAATACCCTGTGCTTGCCTTAAAAAATTTATTTCCCCCTTCTTTTTATTTTGAAAAAAGGTTGGTGTATATTCACATTTGTTTGTGGGGAAATAGAAGGAGCCACTCCTCTCCATAATTTTTAGGAACTATAATTTAAATAGCTTTTAAAAAATTCTGTCCATGTCTCAAATGGAAACTTTAATTAGGTTCTGGATGCAAGTCTTGTAATGTAAGGCACAGTATGCACAGAAGCACAGAGACCAAAAATGTTAAATTGTTTTTTCATAATAACTGTGACCTTTTTAAACCATTTTAAAATGAGCTTCTTGGTTTCTTAATTTTAAGTCAGATTACGTATAAAACTCTGTTCTCCTTTGGAGGAAGTCTTGCATAATTTAGTAATAAAACAAATATGCTTTGTTATACTCTTTAATATCTCAGCAGCTCTAACTCATATCTGATGTGCATGGGTACTGCAGTCACTAAGAGATGACACAGTTAGTGTCCTATAGTGCATTTCACATGAATCTATACAATTCTAAGGGAACTGTAAAATACATAGTATGTGCCTATATTCTTTTCTATAAAACATGTGTGGTGTAACTTGAATCTCCTGAGGAATCCGATGAATAGTCTCTCCCTTTGTAAATTAAAGGCAAACAAAACAAAATCCTCCCTACAACATTTATGGTCAATATATTGACTAAGACGAAGACTATACCTAGTTGTCATTGCATTTCATATAATGAAAATGCGTTTCTTTTCTGTCTAATTGAGTATTAGGATAGCTTTATAAGTCTGTTTTTGTGTCCCTGAGGACATTGCCAGTGAAAATGTAAAACCCAAATGGTCTCCACAACTCTCTCCTAAGACCATGTTTTTGTCTTGGAAGTAACACAGTGTAATATGAGATACAGCAGTTGCCAAGGTAACCGTTCTTTTTTCATTTGATAGCAGCAGGTGAATGGTTGCCTGGATATCCACAGTAATTTGCTGGGGCTCTAGTAATTCACGAAGGATGTACACATTCTTTTCCAGGCTTGTTTTTCTCTCACAGAAGCTTTGACTAAAATCTCAAGGTGCATGATAAGTATTAAACTAATATTCAATATTATTAAGTATTCTTCCTTTAGTGCTGTGTTTTTAATATTAATATTTTAATACTGTTTTAAGTGCAAAATATTAGACCAAGATCATTTTATATTATGATAGTTCTTTTCAGAAGAACTTTTTTTCTGATTTTTTTTTTTTAATCTTGGTTTACTATTTCAAAACCCTTCAGAAATTTAACTAATTAACACCATATTTAAACCTTAAGCTAATGAGACAAATGCTGCAAGCTGAATTTGTGGTTTGTTTTTATTACACTTTCCTTTAGTGAAATCAGTAAGATGTTTGAAAACAAGACTGGTCTCTCATTCTAATTCTGCTGCAGCATTCTCCTGAATTTAAAAGGAAATACCCCCAGCAAAGAGGTGTTCAGATTTTATGGATTTTGAGAATAGATGTGAACGTTCTCATGAAATGTGACATAATAATTACTTTCAGTGGTTAGAACCTAAGTTGTCAGTGTGTCATAATTAAATTTTAGGTTTACTGTATAAGACTTACAGTTTTGTTCAGTCTGTTGGCAGGTCCAGAAAGAATCTGTTGCATTGTTTATACCGCAGTTTATTAGCTTATTCCATACACATAATCAGAATGGGAAGAAAATCTTAAATTTGGGACAAACAGAATGTATTTTAGAGGTTTCACTTGTGCATAAAGCTGACCATGCAAGCCCCTGAACATGCCATATGTATGTGGCCTGAATTCCAGCTGTTAAATACCTCAAAACTGAACAATCTCCTCATGTAATCTCTAAATTTAGCCCTGTATGTGAAATAGCATTTCTTAAAGAAAAATATATCTTTCTTTACAATTCTGTTGCTATTATGAATAATACCAATGTCCCCAAATAATAACATTACAAACAAGCTGGTAGTACATAAGTAACCAGCTAAATAAAACTATCAGCCATATTTATGAAGAGAAGGACAAGACAGGACCGAACCTGTTCCACCTACTAATTAAATACATACTCTCAGTGGAACTATTCTGTATACTGGCAATCATGACATTCTGAGAGATTTGATGGAAATCTTGTATTTATTTAATTTCTACAGGTTTTTTCTTTTTGAGCACTTGATTTCTGAAAAGCAGAATTAGTGCTGGAAACTGCTTTATAACAAAAGTTTAGTCTGCTTTCTTTCAGTTACTGAAATAAAATGGAAGGTGTGCCATTGTTGTATGGGATAGACAGTTCTTGGCTCAAAAGGAAATTGTTTCGCCTCTCTAAAAAGGAATTGGAGAACAAGTAGATTTGTTTTAGGCATCCATCTTAGCCAAGACTACCATCTGACAGGTAGACTCAACATCTTGACACCTCTGTAAATGTTAATGTTAGCTCTGCTTTGTTTTGATAGCCTTGTCAGACACTTATTCATTAATAGTACTTATTTAAGTAGATCAGACTCTTGGAATTAACAAAACTACTGTAATTCCCAGTCTGAGGACACATTTTTACTGAGGTGTGTAACTTCAATCAGATGTGATAGTTGTTTTCTTCTCCCTTCATGACTTGACACGAAATCCTGTAGCTCAAGTGAATGACAGCAGTGACCAAAGCACAGCTCTAAGATTCTGGATTGATTTAGAAGTTACCTGAAGTGCAGCAGTTTGTAACATAAACCTCTGCAAGACGTCTGGGGAAGCTTTCATTAAAATTATTTTTTTAATGTTTAATTATTAAAATAAATTTCTCTCTCTTCCTATAAAGATTTCCAAATTCAAGTCTGCTATTAAATGAAGGTGAACCAAAAGAATGTTAATATAGCTGCTAGTCATTCCTGAACAATAGAAAGTGCCTTATTGATACATATTTATTCCCTCTGGTTCTACATCTCATGTTTTTGATTTATAAAGTCTTTCATTAGTGAAACGGGATGGAAAATGCAGTCCTTTTAAGTTGACAAACTAGTACTCCTGTTTATTTCAGTAGTGCAAAACTGACTGTTCAGTATACAATATATTGTTGACCCTTCTTTGACAATACCCTCTTAAAGGTTGCAACTTCAGTACAGGTAAATGTTAAAAGCAAAATTAACCCAACCAAACATAAAACAACAAACAAAACTGAGGGTACTTAGATCCTCCTAAAGTTGCATTTCTTTGTGGTAATTATATTATTTTCTCTCATAGGTGTAATAGGGCTTCTAGAAGCTGTAAGTACCAGGCATGTGTTTTCTTCAAAGTGACTATTGTTGCAGAGGTGAATCATCAAATGTGTTGTGTTTTCAAAATTCTTTTTAGTTTATAGAAGTAAAGGTTGGCACTTGCTGGGAATTTTAACAGCTCTGGAGAATTAAACCTGTGAAATACAGGCCTGGGAGTCCAGAAAATTGTTTTGAAAGGATTCAGTATTACATTTGAATAGAAGATCCACTGAATTTAATTTTCTCTTAATTATGATGCTTAATGTTTGGCCCTTTTTGTGTATGCAGAAGCTGCAGAACAGATGCAATATTTACAAAAAGATTAACAACATAGTAATATTTGAAAATGTGGTAATATCTTGTGACATGAGTGATCTTTGTAAGTTAGAAAATGGTGTGTTCTGCAGCAAACTTCTCAGCATCTCACTTTATCTACTCTTCTCGTGGTTGAGTTTTGATATTTAAAAGGATAGGTGGAGGTCCCTGGAGAGCAACTGCTTGAACAACCTCTTTGCAGAAGAGTAGAACTATATATATAAAGCTTTCTTAGGTGAGTTGTTTCTTCCTTAAAATATGAACAAAAAAGTTTTCAGGCTACAGATTGAACTTCTGTCTCTTGATCAACAGCAAATCAATATCAGATCAATTAAAAATATGTCTGAATGCCTTTTAAATTTTCTATAGTGTTTCAGTGCAACTGCTTGTATAAACACTTTTTTTACTCATTGAAAGATACAGAAGTAATTTTACTGGCTACAATCCTTCCAAGGTAAATTAGTTTGAGGTGGAGGAAAAAGCTGTGAGAGAACAAGCGCCTAGACTCCTGCAGTCTAGGAGCAGAAATGTATCATTTGAGCTGTTTTAGTTAGAGGAACTAAAGTAGTTAACAGAAGTGAGTCCTGTGAGTTAATAGGCTGGTTAAAATAAATTTTAAAATACAGGTAGGTTAAAACAGTTTTGGATATGTCGCTATACTGAGGTAGTCGCATGTTTAACAGCAGATTGAATTGAGCCTTGTGAAGATCAGAGCCCCTAAAAGTTGTTTCCAGAAATAAGCTGTGAATGCTCTTTTACCAGGCAGTGGGAGCCCAGTGTGTGTGTTAGGGCTTCACTGCGCTGTGGCAGTAAATAATGTTATGGACTGTGTGTGAATAACTGACTCTTATAAATGGAATTTATCAATGTGACTGGTTTCGAAAATAATGATTTTAAATAATGGATTTGAAGTGAGTAGTTTTTCATTTTGCTTGTGATGTACCCTTTAAAAAAGCAAGCTACTCTGATTAGAAAAAAAAAAGGTTAAATCCCAGCTTGATCTTGTTTTGGTCCAAATGGCCAACACAAAAAAAATGCTGGTAAAATCCTACTTTGAGCTATTTTGACAACATAAACAGTATTTAAGGACTTAAAAATTGAATGTGTGCAAATGCCATCCAGTATAATGTAAAACTTCATCTCCAGCTTTCAGTAGGCATTCTCAAGTTCTGTATATTGTGGCTAAATACAATCCAGGCATTTATGAGTGCAGATGGTGTTTTTAACCAGCTGTACCACTGTGATGTAAAAGGAATTCCTTGTAACATAGAAGGGCACCTCATCAGCTGAGGGGAATGCAAGGAGAAGCAATCTAAATGAGCCTGTAGAAACATCTGTTGCAGTCATATATATTTATGAGTCTTTTCAGCTGTATAGAATTAAAATTGTTTCACTAACACTTATTTTAATAAGCCATAAAAGAGATTGCATTGCAAATCATAGACGCTGACTGAATTTTAAAATCAAACTAATGCTTATTTTTGTGCTGCATTTTCATATCAGGATAACATTGTGTTTCCCTTAATAAAGTTAGAAATAAAGCAATTTGGCAAAGAAAGTAACAGGCTAACCCTGTATTTTTTGTGACGGGTCATAGTTTGGGCTAGAAATGATTGATAAATTTGAAGCATATTTTGTATATTACTCTTCACTTAAGAAAAAAAAATTAGGAAACTATCTCCTCTTTATCCAAGTGTAAAGTCTCTTTCACATTCCTGTCATCTTGCAACTAGCAAAAATGGCTTTTTTTAGTAAAAAAAGCTCCTCGTTGTCTTCAATGGTTAATGGATTAAATTAATTTATAAATTAGGTCAATTGTTTTGCAGTACTTATGGTCTTAGAGAGCTCTTGTCAATGCTGGTAAGGTCATGATGAGTTTCTATACACTTGAGAGAAAAAAAGAATGAGTCATACCCATATCCCAAGGGTGGGATTGTTTTCTTAAGTCTTGATGGCAGAATTCCCCTTCACCTAAATAAGACAAAATTCAGCCCCTTTTCATCTCTTATATTTCTTACCTGCAAAATAACTTTCTTAACATGTGTTCAAAGTTGTGCTTCTGTCAGTCCCCAGTAATTTTTCTTTCTGGTTTTTTTTTCCAGAATGATCTTGTGGTTTAAGCCCGGCCAACAACTAAGCACCACACCGCCACTTCCACTTCTCCCCTCTCCTCACCACTGCCATGTAAAGTAAGAAAACTCTTGGGTTGAGATAAAGACAGTTTAATAGGGAAAGCAAAATCTGTGCACACACAGAGCACAAGGAATTTGTTTACTACTTCCCATGAGCAGGCAGGTGTTCAGCCATCTCCAGGAAAGCAGGGCTCCATTATGGGTAGTGATTACCCGGGAAGATCAGTGCTATCACTCCAAATGTCCTCCTGTTCCTTCTTTCCTCAGCTTCATATGCTGACCATGATGTCAGGCGATATGGAATATCAGCTTTGGTCAGCTGAGGTCAGCTATCCCAAATGTGTCACCTCCCAGCTTCTTGTGCACCTACAGCCTCCTTGCTGGTGGGGTGGCATGAGTAGCAGAAAAGGCTTTAACTCAGTGTAAGCACTGCTCAGCAGTCACTGAAACATCCCTGTACTGCCCACAGTGTTTTCAGTGCGTATCCAAAACAGAGCCCCATACTGGCTACTGTGAAGAAAATTTACTCTATCCCAGCTAAAACCAGCACAAATGGCAAATTCCAGTCTTTTCTCAAGCTGACTACTTGTGTGCCCTCTTTAGAGTGGTGAACTCCATTGATGATGATTTTTTTCCATTATTCTATTATCATTTTGTTCTACAGGTATAGCTTACTCTGATTGTTGCTGCAAATACTGTTTCCACTTACTGATCGTCTTTAACCAAATGTATAATACATGCCATAACCAATCTATCTCAGTACCCTAACCAACATCCATTTAAATGCGACACAGATTTCGTGTCTGCCTGGACTTGCCAATCTAACTGACATAATTTGGATTTATTAGAAAAGTTCTAAATACTGTTACACTGTCAATTAAAAATAAAACTCCTGAAATAGTCTGAAGAACATGCAAGTTGATATTTAGCAGTTCAGTTTTTAAAATAATCCATTTAACTACAAATACTGTTATTAATACTTGAAGAGCAGATTACTTACTCGCAATGCTTAGCAGTGTATTGAAATTGTTATCTCAGAATATTTGAATAGTGATTTAAATGAAATATTGAAATGTATTAATCTTTTTACTTCTCATTTAGGAAGAATACAATAATGAAAAAATTAATGGTCTGAAATTTGTTTGTATGCACTACTTAGAGAGAAGCTTGGATAATTCCTGCTCCTGAAGGACTGTTTCTGTCAGACCTTGTTATGCTTGACTTATATCATCCTTGGGAGCTGCTCTGTCAAATTGATGTTTATTTGATATATATTTAATTTCTCTTCAGCAAATTTGTCCAAACACATGCATCATGTGCACACATGCCTTCTTGTATGCTAAGAAGATAGGCAGAAAGGGACACTGGGAGATGCCAATCCGTGGCTTAGGTAGTTGTGGCTGACTCTATGCTGATAGGCATCTTCAGCTTGAGTGCACCTTCTACTAACATTCACTGGGTCCTGCCTCAAGGTGGAGCTGTTATATTTGCAATAGAGACAAGACTTGAAAAGCATTTGCTTCCCCCAAATCCTGTTTCTGATTTGAATAGATGTATGCGTTATATTGGTAAAGAAAAACGGCAAGCAATTTTCCTCCCCCTCAGCAAAAGCTGGAGTCATCAATGTGTCACGCAGGTGGATGGGCCTGCAACACTGACTTTTATTCAATCTGACATCAGCTTTTGTAGGTTCAGGAAGATGCATACCTTTCACTTACAGTAGGTATCCAGCAGGATTATGACAATATGCGCATTCCAGCTGTCAAAAGCAGTGCTGTTCTTCTTGTGGCTCTTTGTAATTGGGAATGTTTTCCCAGAAGACTGTGTGTGTGTGTGTATTGTGTTCTAATTAAGACTATATGAGACAGTGATGGCAGGCTGTCAAATCAATGGGACGCTGGGTATATTTTAGTCTCCATGCTATAGTCTAAATAACCTTTTAAGGACTCTATTCCCTCGATGTGGTAAATAAATGCTGAATGTTTTATACTTAATAGGCCTTGGAGTAATGTGTTCCACATGGCTTTATTGCTGGAATGAGACCTTCTTATCACTAAATACACAATAGTGACATGAGGTCATTTCAGCATGAAGAAATGCATAAATATCATAGATGAATGAAGTCAGTTCATCGAGAAGTTTAGTTAAACAGGAATACCCTAAAGTAAACCTCGGTGGCAACTTTAAGGAAGATGAGAGAAACCCATAAATACTTAATCTAGTCATCTTTGACCTCTCAGTTTAATTACTATGAATGTCTATCTTAGCTGGATCTGTGAAAGTTATGCTCATTTCCTGCTTATTTTTATTTCTTTGAGTGAGAGTATCTTTATGCTGGTAACTTAGAACATTGACTATACCAAGCATTTCAAAAGCTTCTTTCTTCAGAGTGTATGAAAGACATTGGGCCGAGCCTCTCTCTTAACAGGTGTAACAAATTACCTGCTTGTAGTTCATTTTGTGTGAAGTTTACCAGAAGTGAGAAGAAATTAAATTAGGCCCTGAACAGCTTGTGCGACCTGAACTGGGAGCAGGTCTGGGGGGCTGTCTGATGGGCTGGGTACAAAGTGCCCACTGGTGTGGGGGTTCACATTTTGAAGCCAGTATTCTATACAGAGCTGGGTGACTTCTTTTTTGTTAAGACATTTATTCACTGAATAATGAGGCTTCTAACTGCTGCCAGTGTTGGTGAAATGGGATTCAATTAGCTTTGCCTGGCACAAAAATGGAAAAAAAAAGAAACATTCTTGAATGATGAAACATTTTAGTGTTCTAAAAACCAACATTTTGATCATTTGGGCCTAGACTGGGTACATGGAGACTTGAAGATAATGCACAAAACTGAAGACAAATTCCTTATTTATATTCAAATCTTGGTTTCAATGGATGTTTTTTATTATTGGTTTTGTCCATTTTGTCTAATTGCCTCCAAGTATTTTATTTCTTACCTGTTACTTAGAAATTCTTTTGTGCTCCTAATACATGTATTCATGCGGGGAGAAAATTCACTTCAGGTAAGTACCCTTCATCACTGGGACAGATTGGTAAAAAATAAAAGCAACATTGATTCGTATCTTAGTTATGTAAATGATAATTCTGCTGCAAACCTGATTCTTCTATTAAAAATTACTGGGATGAAAGTAGTTCCAGCTTGTTGAAATATTTGGTTTTCTCTAAATCATACTGGGCCTGAAATATGAATAAGAAAGACTGAAAACTGTGATAGTTTGACCTTTTTGATTGTTTGTTTGGGGAGCACTTACTAAGGAGGAGTTAAACCTTGTGTTGTGGAACTAGTCTGTTTGGCTTAGTTGGTGTTGGTTGTCTTGCGTAGTGTTTTTCAGAGTATTTAGAGACATGTTTAATACCCTTGATGAAAACAGATGTTGAAATTCTCTGCTAACTGGAGTCCAAGGTATTTGGCTGTGCAGTCAGTTCTGCAAATTTACTTCTGAGTTTTCTATGTCTTTTAGGTGCCCTGGGCCCAGTTTTTGAGTAACTTTGGTTCTCGCCTCATATGCTATTCATGGTTCTTGGATGGTTCATGTCTGTTCTGAGAAAGATAATTCCTTATAGCAATATTTAAAGTTATTTGAAACTGATTGGAGGCTGTCTGGCACTCAGAGAGCAATTTTGTCAGTTTATCCTAAGATAAATTAACTGAGAATTAACTGAAACTTTCTTTCAGACTAAGAAGCAACTGAACAGAGCCTTGGCAGTTGTCAGGACTGTATTGCAGGATGATGATGATGATTAGTACTACTACTAGTAATAGTACTATTATTGTAGGATGCGTGTATGGGTTCTTCATCTTTGTTTTATAGGTAAGCTTCTTAATTTTAGGGCTTGAGTCCAGAAGAATTAAAATTAGCGTGGAATAAACCTTCTATCCTTGTCCCATCTTTCTTCTCAGTTTGTGCTGAGAACTACACTTTCTGTCTTTCTGCTCAGCTTTTCAGAAGTACTGCAGATAGCAGCATTTAAAAATCAAACTTTCAGTTCTATCCAGTTTCAGTCCCTGCTCTTGCTTCTCTATGCTGATTCTAGCTGGCAGCTTCAGCTCAGCTCGGATTGGAGTGGCTAGTGTTGTCAGAAGCAACTTTTGTTATCCTCTCAGCAGAAATGATCTGAAAAACACGGCAGAGGGAAGAAGATGAGCTGAATAAGCTTCTAGGCAGCTAATAAGTGCATGTTCACAAATCCAGCAGGGCTTGAATGTCTGAAAAGCATACTAATGGTCACATTTCCTGAGAAGGGCTTGCTGCTGCCCTTCTGTCAGACAAAGGTATGTCATCAGGAAAGAATCCCTAAAATTTATGACCTTCAGACTCGCATTTTTCAGCCTTTACTGGTATTTTACATATACAGATAAAGTAATGAATAGAGTATTCAAAACACATCCCCATTTTCTTTAAACTTTCTGGCACATTTCAGTTATTAAAACTAAAAAGAAATCCTAGAGAATAATTTAATAATGTTGAGAGACTGAACTGTTTATAAAACTGAAATATAGATGACAGCCAAGTTGTCCTGGACTTGTCCTATCTCTCCTCTCTCAATTCAGTAGTCTCAATCCTCATCCTCCTCCAAAATATTTTCAGAGACAAGGAACTTGGAATATTTCTTTGGGATTTCAGCAAGTTGTGACACTCTACAAATATCAACTATACTTATTTAAGATGAATATGTGCTGGATATTACAATGCTTTCAGAATGTATATGAATATCTGAAAGTACTGTATTTTGTGCCCATAAGAGTGGGTACACAGTTGATACTACACATACTGAACAGATACCACCTGTATAGAAGAATAGAACCTATACAGAGCACTGTTGTGTGAACCAATTTTCCTAAATGAATGCCTTTGGCGTAGCAGAAAGAACAAGAATCTGTGGGGAAAAAGACCCTCAAACAAACATGTAAAGTGAATTCTCTAGGAAATGTGTTTTAATAGATCTATAATTTTTTATTTGTGCGTCACACATATAATGAACTTTGTTAAGTAATTAAAAAAAAAAAATTAATCTCATAGGTTATTTTTCCTATCAGTCAGGCTGTTAGAATATCTACACACTATTTAGAAGTTCTGGAAACCTTGCTTTTATAACCAAGATAACATTTCTTGAGCATTGAGTTACCCGGTTCTGTTCGTGCTCTTCTGCTGTGTCCATCACCAAGTTATTTGTTTTCCTGATCTGTTCCTATGGGAACCATGTGGTTTTAATTACATGTTATGACGTGGGATTATCTTTTTGCTTTGGCAAGATTGCTTAAGGTCATTCCATCTCAGTAATGAAAAAATATGTATTTTTCAGCTGGCATAAAAATATTGTCAAACAATAAACTAGTGGTGATACTTCCCCTAAATTCTGTTAGAGCGGTATTTTGGGACTCTTTATTTCTTCTTTGGGGTTTATTGCTGTTGTTTTTAAAGTATTCTCATTCAAAAGTCTTTCCGTACTGTGCTGATGTGGTGGATGAAGGCAGTAAATATAGTCATTGTGGAAGATGTAAGCAGAAGTAGACCTACGTTTTCTTCCAGAGGAGAAAAGGAGTCAGATGAAGCAGCGTACCATTTCGGATTTGAAAGGGTATTACAATAGCCTTTGTATTCAGAAGTTTTGGATTTCTTAAAAAACCCCCATGTTTGCTCAGCATAGTATACCCTCAAGTTGTAAAAACAGTACTGCTCAGAGCTGTTTATGAATCAGAACTAATGTACTCAGCAGTAATAACGTTAAAGAAAAATGGCTGCCTGGCACCCTATTTTTCCAGGAGGCATTTGTTTGACAGGTAGACCTATTGAGAACCTGGCAAAAAGTCAGCAGGAGCACTGGAGGAAACGCCTGGTCAGAAGGAGGCCTAGAGGCAGTGGCTCTGTCTACTGACTCTTCTTTCGACTTCTCTTCCATTTTGTGATTTACTAATCTTTTATAGTTCAGCAGACAAGGGAGCTAGCTGGCAAATACATCAGTGAGGCTTCAGAGACAATTTTATTTCAAGATGCACAAAGTACCCTAGTGGTGTTGAGGGGAGTGTGAAAATCAGAACATTTTTGCCCAGGTGTTTCTTGTATGGATTTAGTCACTTGTGTTGTCACGGGAAGTGTCAAAGCATTCTGTGAGTGCCGTGCTTGAAAAAATAGTTATGACCAGTATTATTCTGGAATGTACTGTCTGAGAAATACATTAAAGCCTACAGAAACTGAAACCCTTAATGGAACTTGTCTGAGCCTTCTAGTAATGAGTAATTTTCAAGGTTATTTCATAATATTTCATATAAAGGTGAGAGTTGATATAATTTCAGTACTATTTCTCTTTATGCTGAGAGAAATCTGCTAAAGGTAATCTGCTGAGTAAATTCTGTAAATTACTGCAGTTTTTGAAATAAATTTCAGTCCCTTTCTTTCCCCTTGTTTGAAAGGTTTTATGGCACCTCAGCATAATCCTTGTACAATAAAAAGCAAGGAATTATATTTAGTTTCTGAAGTTTAACCCCTTGAATTAAGAAAGATGTCATGGCTTTGAGTTTGTGTTAAATTGCTATAGTTTTTGTAATAAAGCAGCAAACCTACATTTTTCTGGCCCTCTTAACCACACCTTTCAAAAAAGTAACCTTACTTTTACAATACACTGAGGATGGTAGAGGGTGTGTGTGTAGGGTGAGGTAGTGTAGGGTTAGTGCATCCTTTTATGTTAAGTGTTTTTCGAAGCTGACATGAACAGAAAATTGTTAACAGTTTCTATCATAATATCAATGCATGTATTGTTGTCTACTCAGGGACAATAGAATGACCTCGATTTCTACTTTATGCCAGAAAAACTTCAACTGTAGTTTTGTAGTTACATATTTCTGATTATTTGTTAAACCTGCAGAGTAAAAAAGGCTGACATTATATCCAGATTTTACCCAACAGCCTCATGATTTCATGTCAGTCTTTAATGTTTTCATGAAATTATAGGTCGAAAAGTCAGCATTTTCTTGCATGTAATTCACAAGAGAATGAAACTGTTAATCTATTTTCTTTTGTATTTCTATTAGTTAAGTTGGAACTAATTACAAAGCATCATGGATCATGACCTGAAATGACTTGTGTATTTTTATAGCTGCTTTTTAGAACAAGAAATATTTCTGTTGAGACTTGCCATACATGTTCAGACAGAACAATCAATACAGGGATTCCTGTGCTATTGGTCATGCTTGATTTCTTAACATTACTGATCTATAAGTATTAAGCTATCTTTTACAAAGCATGGACTTTATATGGAGATGAAAGTTATATATGAATGAAGTGGGATTGTTTTATAATTACAGTGTCTTAGCCAAATGGTCTAAGCCTGTGGTGTCCATACACACACTTGCTCTGCAAACTCAGTTTAACTGCTCTTTAATTGATAGGGACTCATTGAGTACGTGCAAATGCATTTGTAGGAATTAATTGTTATTTTCTTGTTTTGTATAATCTCAGACCTCACTGACTTTAGTTGTAATCAACGATGTTCACAGTTTCTAAAGTCAGATACATCATAAAGTGTATTCCAGTACTTTCTGTTGACTTTAACAGTAAGCAATAGTGAAATCTAACTTAACAGTTTAAGAACAACAGTTGTCACATCACTATCCTTTTGGTAATCTTACTGTAGAAACTGGTTTTGCCCATGCATGTGTTAAAAGAGAACAAATTTCTCTCTTGAGCCCTTCTGTGCCACTCAATAGGTACAGAAAACCATGCCTCTGATGATAATATGTGTTTTGAATCATATTCAAAAAGGAAGTGTAGAGGAAATCAACTCCGTTATCACAAGCTCCTGTCACTTGTCTTTTGCAGTAAGGCCAGTGGAGATTGTGTTGCATGGAAAGGAAAACTGGGCTGCTTTCATTCATTTTCTGATCTAATTAATTGTAATATTGCAACATGAACTAAAGAACAATTTTATTTTAGTTAAGTACTTGTGTATTGATGGGAATGGCATTCTACTACCTTTTTCATTGTATTTGAACATTTTTTGTTAGTAGAGAACACTGTCTTCCAACAGCTTGAATATCAGGTTTGCATGCATTCTCTTCAATAAGCCAGAGTTAACGTCATCACGAAGTTCACCTGAAATAGTTTTCTAATTGAAGCTTTCTTTGTGTGCTGTTTAGTGATTTGCTTTCCTTTTGCTATTCGCATTTGAGTTTTGATTGGTTTATAATTTTTTGGAAGATTTTTCAAAACTTTGCAAATGTGCTGTAACAACCTGTAACAGTCAAGCTATTCTGTTCTTTATATTGTAAGGTTTAAATTTTATTTTCCTTATTTTTTTTAAATCAGCTTGAAGTGTAGTGTTGTTCACACAATAAAATATTTTGGGATAGCATCATTTCAGTGTGTTACTGTCTCACTTTGCCTAAGCATTTGAACAGCTGTCTTTAGTAGTTTAATGACCTCATTGCTCAAGTATTTGCTGGATTTAATTCCAAATTTCCACTTAGAAGATAACCTTACTTTGGAGTAATGCTTAAGACTTTATATGTATTTTAATTGGATCAGTATTTTAAGTCTATTCTAATTTTTCTCTAGGGAATATCTCAGCATATAAGAACAATTTTTGATGACTCACTGTAGTATAACATTTACATAGTACTAATTGAACAAACTTCTGAATCTGTAAAGTGAATGATGCAAACTACCAGACTTCTATCACAAATTTTACAAAAATGTATCAAGTAAAAAATTATTAACTTGTTAATAGCTACCTTATTTGCATGAGTGGCCTTTTCCTTTCTTCTTTTTTACCAGAATTCAATTACCGCATACCCCCAAATGAAGCTTCTTATTGTATTATTACTAAATATACTGATTTTTATTAGTTTGGGTTTGAATTGTTTTATTGAGTGATTTGGGTGGGGTTTTTTTGTTTGTTTGTTTTTTCGGGAGGTGGGTTGTGGTGTTGCCTTCATTTTTATCAGGAGCAGTCTAATCGCTTACTTTATATAAAAGTCACATTAGTGTCACTCTCAGTACCATAAATTATTTAGTTATGCATGGATGCTTTTGTCATGGATGCTCAGCATTGTCTCTTATCTGTGTTTAGAAATAAGTCAAGCAGTTTGAATGCTGTTGAAGTCAACTAATCTCCTTTCAGTTTTCATTTCTATTTTTAATAGGATACGACTTTTGCTTTGTTCCCTAGATTTTTTTGCTAGTCTTTTATTTCTCCAAAATATCCAATGTCCATACTCATAAGTGTATGGATTTCTGGATATCAGTAATGACTCACAGAATACACCTTTGTGGAAGTCAAAGTGTAGTGGGTGGCTGTGAGTTTTCTTAGGAGTGGCTTTTGGTTTGACTTTTTTTTTCTGCTGGGTATAGGCAAAACCAGATAGTTGATGCCTGTGTCGTGATTGGACACTGGCCCGACGCCAGGCACCCACGAGAGTCGCTTGCTCAAACTCCCGTGCCACAGCTGGGCAGAGGAAAGGGAAAAAAAACACTTAACTAAGGCTTCATTAGTTGAGACAAAGACCGCGAGAAAACACTTCAAGGTCAAAAACCAGGCTTAACTTAAAGTTACAAAGTGAATTTATTACTAACAGAATCAGAGGAGGATAATGAGAAGTAAAATAAGCCCTTAGAACACCTTCTTCTCCCCCATCTTCACTACGGCCTGCAGAGGAATCTCGGCTCTGGCGCTTGGAGCACCTCCTGCCCCTCCTTCTCCACTGACCTTGGTGTCGCCATCTTGTTTTCCTTCACATGTTCTTACCTCCTCCTCTTGCCTGACTAGAAGCAAAACCCAGTGACTTTGTTTTGATTTTCTTCTTAAATATGTCATCACAGAGGCCTCTCTCATTGGCCCAGTTCTGGCCAGCAGCATGTCCATCTTTCAGAGCCATCAGAGATTGGATCTGCTAGACATGGGGGAACCTTCCAGGAGGTTCTCACAGGAGCCATCTCTATGGCCCCCCTGCTGCAGAAAAACCAGGCTGAGCAAAACCAATACAGCCTGAAACTGAAGTTCTAATAAAAATCACAAGGAAAATGCCTTTGTGTATATGGGCACAACCAACGTGGTGCACTCAGAACAAATTTATTTGCCAAAATATCAGGGAGTAAGTGGTTGTTTCTGGAGATTGTTGCTCATGTATTAGCAATAACTGGAAAAGCTGGCAGTCGTAAGATAAAGTATCTAGCTACAAAGTAATACTGAAATATCCTGAAAATTATGTTTTCAGGACTTCATATACTGTGGATTTGGTGCTAAACTAGCAGTATAAGAAAACTAGATTTTTATGCCTTGATCTGAGAAACTGCTGTATTCTACCCTACATTCTCAAAGGACAAGGAGTATCTTGTCCAAGCTGAAGTATGGATGCTACACTTTGGGTCTTGTTGGGAAACATTTTCTCTCTTAGTTTGTGCAACTGGACTTCATAATTAAAACTGTTAAGATCTTTCTCTAACAAGTTTGAAAAAGCTTAATAAAAAGCTGGTGGTTTTTTAAATAATATTTTCACCAAAATAAACAATTCAGAGCTCTTGAGGTAGTTCTGTTAGATGAGTCTGAAATAGTTTTGAGTTTAAGACTTGTACTTGTTGGCCACATTATTACAGATTCATCACTATCTCATTTTCCAGCACATTCTGATTTTAACTTTATATGCTAGGTAAACGCAGAGCATGGGTAGAAGATTAGTCACTTCAAGAGATGTTGGTAAGGTTTGACAAGTGTCTGGATATAGAATGGGTTTGGGCAGCAAAGCCTAGCTGCCAGATCCACCCAAGCAGCATGGTACCAGCTGTTGATGCAAGGGGGTAAAAAGATTTCAGAAATCTCTGATATGTGGGGGAAGTTGAGTCCTTACACACGCACATAAGACCTTGAAATTCCAAGGTGTTTCACTGATGCTCTGGACTTGGCTGCCATTGTCTACTTTGTTATAGCTGCAGGTCTTCCAATGTGTATGTGGGAATAAAAAGAAGTTAAAGGAGGGAGGAGGTCCCTTAAAACCAAACCTAAAATCTGGCCCATAAAATATCAGTTGGACACTGATCACTCTTCCCTGAGGTGCAGTTAAGTTAGACTAGGTGTAGTTCCCTGCTGTTGTCCCTCAATAACATTACACTGTTTCCATGAATTTACTGTCTGGCACCTGCTCCTTTCTCGTCCTAGGTGTGATCCAGCCTTCTGACATGGACAGCTGCTGGATTGGCTCAAGCAGGGCTGTGGGTGGTCTAGCATGATTTCTAGCTAGGCGAGCGATCCAATCCTGTAATTTGTCACCTTTTGCTGGCAGTTGTAGTGAAGAGGTGAAGAAAGGCTGGAATTAAGAGGAAAAAAGAAAAGCTGTCCTCCTTGTCCCACTGGCAGCTCTTGTCAAACAGCCGAGGTGCAGTGGGAGGCTGGGCTGCCAGTACTGCTCCCTGCTCTGAGGGAAGGAAGCCCAGGGATTCAGTACCCTTAATTCAGCACTGTTATTGAAGAATTTACTGAATTTCTAAACGTGAAGGAAACTCAGTGTTCCTATTTATCTCTATCAATTTGCTCGGAAAATTTTTTATCAATTTGATAAACAACGTAACTTGGTAATATGTCAATGTATTGCATAGAAACCTGTTTTTTTCTGGTTTGCTTTTCGTCTTTTTAGCAGATCCTCCTATATTTGCTGGTTTACCTGATTTTGTCACACATGCTCTTGAAGACTTAACACAGAATTCAGCTTTACATCAGATGGGAGCAGATCTAGTTCTGTTTGGATTGGGATGGTTTTCTGAAGACTACAGCCAATGTCAGCTTTCTGTTAATACAGTGGTCTTAAGCAGGGGAAAAAGAATTCTAAGTCATTGGATATCAATGCCTTGTTGTTAATCACATCTTTTAAACCATACAGGTATTTAATTTGAATACAGAAATCCTAACTTGCTTAAAATGCAGATAAAAGAACACTGCTGAAATTACTTCTGGGCAACTTTTATTTGTCTGCTAGGTGAGGACTAGTTCTTGATGGCATAGTGGAAAAGGAATTTCTACTTTTTTGGTTTATGCACCTGGTCCTCTTCATGTGTCTTGAGAACTTGGCAAACATAAGCCTCGAAGCAGTGCTTGCATTCTCTCAGAGAGGAATAAAAGCTAAACCTTTTTTATTTTGTTTTTTTTTTAAATTAATTTTATTTCTGTAGCGTCTGTGAGACATTGCATATACTTTTGGCTAGATTACTTGATTGCACGGCAGTGGGTAAAAGATCTATCCCAACTGTCCCTTGTTGCCAGAGGTAAAAATTATGCTTGTTTCAGGAGTTCTGGTTATCACTTCGGCTAGAAAAGTAACCTTAAAATACTTTGTTCTTTGTGAACTAAATTCTTTTTTCATTTTTGCATCTTTATGTCTGTCTTCGTGCATCTGTCGTGTCTCTAGAACCAACTGCTTAACATATGTGATTTTAATGTGTTGTAAAATTACAGTTTAATATAACAATTTACTTTAATGACGTAAATATAAAGTAGTAAATAGAAAGCAGCTTCAAATGTATTCAGAAATGGCTGACTATTGTTTTACCAGAATACTTTGCAATATATGAACTAAATAGTTTTTTAAAATTACTATTTCCCATTTGAAAATTTTTGACTTTTTAGGAGAAAAAGATAGAGTTTTTTTCTGGTGCTTCTTTCCTTCTGTCCTCCCACCCCCACCAGTCAAAAGGAGACATAGAAACACCACCAAATATCTCATATCTCATATACTTGAATTAGTTCAAGTGCCTTATGTTCCACACACTTGTCCCTAAAGACCTAGTTTTCAAATTAGACTGTTTCCCATGACATGCTGCAGAGATCCCATAAGTTCATTTATTTTGCAGTGCTTAAACAAGAACAAAAAGGGTGAAGAATATTTTTTGTAAGGGACTATGGAACTGTTTCTTAACTAAATAATTTATTTTGTTATCTGAAATGTTTTTAGTTATAATATTTTGTGCTAATGCATTGTTTTAGTATTTGAAAATTTGTGGTTTCTCATAGGGAAGAACAATACACCTTTTCAGCTGTATTTAATTCCATAAGTAGTGTTTCAATGTTTCCATTTTGGTCTTGAATTTGTTATAATATTTCCTCCGTTAGCGCACAGTATTTCATCAGTCATCACTATAGCAAATGTCTTCAAAGACAGTACATTATCTCTTAGTGTTTTGGCTAAAACCATGACTACTGGCTGCTGCTTTTCATTCCGGTGTCACAAAATAGCAAAATTCAAGAAGCAATATTTCCACATACTACTATATAACAGTATGTAACAGAATAAAAGCTGCTTTGCAAATGTCTCGCTTTCCATGCAAATTAACTTATTAAAGTTAAATAATGGAATTAGTTGTATTGAACTTATTATTAGTTTGGCAGGCCATGGATTCTCAGCCCCTGAAGTTCACAGGCAGGCTTTGGGGCTGTAACCGTTCCAGTGCTTTTAAGTGCTGTATAGAAAAGAGATTTTCAAGCAGAAAAGGCTGAAAAAGCTCAGCCTCAGAGCTTTTGCTTCTCAAACTCCAGGGTTTCTGAAGGCAATACTGAGTCAAATCTGACTACTGGGACATAATCTTCTTCAGTTTAAGAAGGTCGCTATTGGCCTCAATTAGAGTAGGTTCAGACTACTAGAAGATGCCGTAGTTACACTGTGTACTACGAAGGCTTTTGGCTCTTACAATTTTTAGAGTATCAGTATTAAAACTAGGTACTATCTTATTATGTGCAACAAGAGATTTTATTGTGGTTAGAGAGAGCTTGTCTTCCTTATTCTTGCCTGTAGGTCAGATCCAAAGAATTTCTGTTGGGAATTATAAGGTTTGCTCCCAAATTCACATTTTTGAGAGTGAATAGTGTGCAGGTTAACAAAAATGTAAATTGGCAATAACCTTGTCACAGATGGGAAGCGGCTTGGATAAGAATAAAGTAGTTTTCATAGTTTTCTCAGTTAGAGGCAAGTACCTGATATTTCATTGCCTTTCTGGGAGAGAGAGATTTATGGGGAAAAGACAGAAAATTTAAAAAAATATTAAAAATCCCTAAACCATGCTCTTTAAATTACTCTTAGGTTATCAACAGTTAAGGCTTGAGATGTTGATTCTGCACTTGGCTTCATGAAGCTAAAATAGTTTTTGCTCCTTCTCTCTATGATTCATTTCTTGGAAAACAGCTGTCTTTGGAAGAACTCTTACCATTCTTGCCATGGTGCCAAATCAGTTCTCTTAGAATAAGAGATCAAGAGAACCCTTGACTATTGCTGCTCATCCTTAAATTAGGAAAAGAAGTGTAATAACAAAAGAGAATTGTATAACTTAGAATAATAAATCCAAATCCTAGATAAGTGACTGAAAGAGAATAGAGAGGAACAAAGTAAAGTCTGTTTAATAGAAGTATAAACATGTGCTAACACTTTATTTCACTGATTTAAAATATATCATCCTTTTTAGCTTTCCCATAACATTTGTACCACCGGAATGTCACAAACCCTTTATTTTAACTTTTCTGATGATCAGAAAAAATAAGCAGACTGAGAAAGAGGTGCTTGTCAAAGCACATCATAATTATTTTGGTAGCTTGCATACCAGAGTCAGCTTTTACTTTTCTGAGCGAGTTCTTCATTTGTACAGCGGCTTTTAATTTTGATCTTTTACCTTAAAATATTTTAAAGTCAAGAGAACTGGAGAGGGGTGAGGGGATGCAGTAACTGGTCACAATGAGATCTTTGTGTTGATTTACAAATCAATTAATAAATACACACTTTATTTTAGGGCACTGCAAGGATGCTTCTCAATCTGGAAGTTTTTCCAGTGATTTTACTCTTGGAAATCACAGAATACCAAGAATTCTAGAACATGAAAATATGCATCTGTACTATGATGCTGGTGGCTGGAATAGCTGTCCCTAAAATCAGTTAAGAATATTTCATCCTGGAACTTTTGAAGAACAAAAGCAACCACTATTTATATTTGTGCCATCTAATAATGAGTAAAATTTTACCTGAAACAAGTTTTTTATTTAAAACTAATTCACTCCCACCAAGCCACATCATCATCAAATCATTCTTAAACTCAAAAGCAATATAAAATAGAACATGTTTGAAGCACTAGGTTCAGATTAAAAAAATTTTGCTACTGTGAAGGATACATTTTTTCAAACGGCATTTTATATTTTCCAAAAGTGTGAAACAGACTAATGAGAAAATACGGATTGCATGAGAAGAATTTATGTTGGAAAATTTATTCCTATTTCATCTTTTATTATTAATAAGATAATATCTCATAGCAGGAACTTTGAATAAGAGAACATTAGCAGAGTGTTTTGGTTTTTTTGTTTGGGTTTTTTTCCCCTTTCCTTTCATAATTTTTTGCTTAAAAGGAAGTACATTTCAGTGTGGATAACGTAGTTTTCTTTCATATTCATATACTATCAGGTATCCTTCAAAGAAAAAAAAAGTAAAGTTGCAAGTTCCTTTAAGATATATTTTTTTACTTCCTTTAAAACCAAGTTGCCAACCTAATTTCTATTGTGAAGTAGCTTCTGTGATATATAAGAAACAAAAGAAGCATTTTTCAGCCCAAGGGGTCTTACTGTTTCTTCCATGGCATGGCTGCATTAAAAAAAAAAAAAGAAAGGAGAACACAATGCACTGACTTTCCTTCCAAATGCCACTGCATGGAGAATTATTGATGCAGGCCCTATGGACTTGAATGGAATCTCAATAGCTGTACTGTTGCATATATATGCTTATGTATCATTCTGTGCTCATCTAAGCTGGGTACCTTCATTTTAAACTATAGGCTTATTAATAAACCTGAAATGAATCAGTGTTTATGGAAGTGATATTACAACACTCCCATTACCTCTTTCCACTAATCCATTTAATAGTGTTAGTATTTTATTGTAGTTAAACAAACACTCCATTCAGTTCTATGTGATAACAAAGGACCTGTAGCCAGTTGTTATTCACATGAATTCCATACACAGCAGAACACATCTTTTCAACTGGATTCTATTTTCTGAGTTTATCTAAGTCATACAGATAGTGAGTCTGTTAATTTATAGTGCGTCTACCGAAGCATTATTCTTCTGAAACATACAGTTTCATGGACATGTATCCAATCTTTTTCAACGTAATTATGTTGAGAATTGTCTGGTTGGCTAACCATGCTCCTGATAATGTACTTGATGGCAAGTGAGGCAAGGCTCTGGGCTGAGGACATCAGCGAGGTCTCATTCCAAACGATGACATGCCATATTTACTGAAGAGACATTAGTGTCTGTATGTCCTAGAATTCAGGGGCACTACTTCAGCTTGATCATAATTCTTGGTTTTGCTTCAAGACTTCTCACTCTGTATCTCACAGATACAACATCAGCGGAAAAGAGCAAAGAAAAGGACTGAGTATGTTAATGGCAGGACTGAAGAGTACACAGGTCCAAACACATACAAAAGTAGGTGTAATGAATTTCCCAGATACTTCTAGGATTGCTCATGACTTTGTTCTAGTTCTATAGATGTTATATCATTGTGAAGGGAAGGTATTAATAAGGCTGATTATATCTTAGTGGGTTTTCCATGGAAGACTATTGGGAGTGACTCCATCAATTCAAAGGATAGGAAAGATTATGATCCTAGTCATGAAGGTTCCTCCTCCAGAAGTTAATAAGAACTGTTATTTGTAGGCATTCTTTAAATGTCTGTCAAACCATGTTCCCTTGTAAGCCTGTTTTAATATCTGGGTTCTCTAGTTTTCTTTACACATTAGTCAACACCAGAAGAAAGATAAATTTCATGTATCTACTTGATTAAGAGCATTCACCCTGTCTTTGTTTGTTTGGGAGCTGTTGTTGGTGGTTTTTGGTTTTGTTGATATTTTGGTTTTATTCGGGTAGTTTTTCGTGGTTTTTGTTTGCATCTTGTTTTGGTTTTTGTTTTTGAGTGGGATGTTATTATGGTAGGCTTTGAGGTTTTTATGGAAGAAAAGTGGATAGTGGTGAGTTAGCCTAATTAATTTAATCTACTTAATCTGTAGTAAAATTTTGTACTTTGACTTGTGTGGTCTCGGTGACTGACGAAAAAAATGTGCCTGTATCCAAACACTGTGAGGCATCTATATTTGATCTATTTTGTTTTAAATAAATTAATGAGGAATATAGTTCAGGTCTGGTTCAGGTCTCCAGGTTCAGAGCCCGGTTTTACTTAGTTGCCCTATAGTCTTTTCTTAAATTGGACTTTCACTTCTTGTCTCAAAAGACACAGTCACTTAGTTATCCAGGATTGAATCTGTGTGGGATAAGCATTACAGTGAAGAGAGAACTGCCTGGCAATGAGGGTGGGTTTGGAAATGCTTTGTTTACAACTGTGCTGAGAAATTGAGTGAAATTTTTGAGAGAAAGCTGAAGGATATTATGTTTATTAATTCATGTGTATCTGCTCTATTCCCACACACACAGCTGCAACAGATATTCCTGGTTAAAATAATTTGATCTATGTGTGCATTTACATGAACAGAACATATCCAAGTATTGCATTTGCAGTGAGAGATGATCCTTCTGTGCATGAAAATATTTTATTTCCTAACTAGCCATACTGTAGGCTCTGAAATTAAGTTATCTTTGTCTGATGAGAAAGACCACTTGTGAGTTAAATGGATTTATCATCATTGGTCTTCTTTTAAGATTCAGTCTAGATTTAGTTTCAATCTTTCTTTAGGGTAAATCTAAAGAAAAATGAAAACAGTTTTGTTCTGCATTGAATGTGTATGCATGAAAAAAATGGGTAGAAACTATTATTGTTAACTGTTGGTTTTTTTATTTCGGGTGACCTTTTTTCCTAATATCTTATATTATAAATACTTTCTTACCCTTCCTATTACAATGGTCTCTCTTTTACCTAGTATTAATAAGGAATGTCTTTTATGTCATAGCCATAGTAAATTTGTAAACCAAAGTATTATTTTCATACTGCAGGAGTTTTTTCCTATGCATGCCTGAGGCACAGCAGCAGTGAAAGGAGGAGGAAACATAATGCTTGTTTTCCATTAGACACCTTCCATATAGTACTAAATAGTTTCAGATGAGGGAAATAGCCTGTGAGTAATTTTGCTGATAAAAATCTCATCTTTGCACCTACATTTCTGAAAGACCTTCCTTTTTGAAACAACTGTTTTTACAAAAAGACAAAGAAAACACTGCTGTAGAAAGAAATGGTGTGTTACAAAATAAATATTAGTGTCTATGAACAAAAAGACATCAACAGGACACTATAATATGTATTTCCTTGTTTTCCTCATACCATTCATTGCCTAACCTTTTACTGTTTTGATTACAAGCCACACCTTTTAAAAATTAAAAGGCCCAGTCTAACCATTTCTGTTTCATCAAGTCAGCCTGTTTGAATACTATTAGAAGAACAGGGTAATGATGCATAAACAGATTGAATTGGTAGTGCAATAGTAGGTTTTTTTCAGATACAGGGCAACTACAAAATGAGGAACATATTTTGTTTATATTATTAAATGCTTCCTTAAGTCAGTGAGTGCTTCAGAGAAGAGTAGAAAACTTCAGTAATCCATTTTCAGTATTTGCCCACACAGAAGTGCTGTAAGGGCTGCTGGAGACCACAGCTTTCAGACCACAATAGCAGCCTTTCACAACAGCTTTCAATTAAAATGAGACATGTTTGCTTCCATTCCCACCACCCACTCCCGCCTCAGTACTGTGAGTGGAAGCCTGTTCCAAAATCTGATTTTTTGATAGAAATCTCCTTTTAATAGGCATTTTTCATCCAGTCTTTCTTTCCCCAGTGTTATTTTCTATAATAACTATTTGATAAATAAATCTGTTACCTGTTGTATCCAGGATTATTCTACAATCTATTTCTGGAAAGTCAGTCTCCTGTAATAATGTGATTCTTCACTTTTTGTAATAGCATTATATAGATCTTCAATATATCCAGGGTAACATATCTATGTGGAGGGAAATGGACCCCATTAAACTTCCTTTAGTACCTTTGTCAATTTTGGTTTTTTAAATTTCCAGCCTGAAATGGATTTTTTTTTTTTTTTTTACTTTTTTTTGATCCCTGACAAAAGAGGGGATGTTTTGTGTCTTCATAGTGTGAAAGATAGGTTTTCTTATAGCCACTTTTTGTATTTATCAGGTGACAGCATCTTTTAATTTGAAACCATGTCATATTAAAGTGGGTAATATCACTGCCAGGGGTAGATATACTTGTTATGGAAAACCAGGTCCTGTTAAATGGGTGAAAATTGCTTAGAAAGAAAAAAGTCATATGTGTGACAGAAAACTTGCTATCTGAATAGAATACTTAAAACATAATATGGAAGGAGAAAACTTCTTGCTCTACATTTAATAGCACCATATGTCTCCTTGTAATCACAGAACAGAATGACAGAATGTTATGAGATGGACGGGATCCACAAGGATCATCAAGTCCAGCTCTATGTGAATGGCCCATACATTTGATCCACATTCCATCCGTGTGGATCAAACCCACAACCTTGGTGTTATCAGCACCATGCTAATGTTGTCAGGCCTGTTTTTTTTCTAAATGGACCAGGTAAGGATCGGTTGAGACAACTGAAACAGGGTATGAACAGACAATAAAAAAAAAAATTAAAATCAGATCTTTAAGAACCAATATCATCTTAGCCAAATATGACTATTTGTTAATTAGCAATTTGAATTAGTTTAGAAGTAAATGTTGAGCACTGTATTAGAAGGTAATTGGAGGAATGACAGCTATATTTTTGTTAAGGACTAGCACATAAAAATGTGTAATATTTCTGTAGTTCTTCTTAATTAAGCTGATTAAGACTAATGTAAAAGTGTTAAAGCAGCTGCTGTAGGTTTTATCAGCAGACAGCCTGGAGAATTAGAGTTATAACAAGTCCCTTCATGGACCACAAATACGAAGCCAGTGGGGCAGAGAGAAAAGGTTTTTGATACTTGTCTTTCTAACAGACTTTAAAATAGGAAGTTTTAGTGCTATGGGAAAAATATATCAGAATGCCCTCCTTTCAGTACTGCGCCACAGGAGAATGTTTGATTAACGAGGAAGGGACTGATTTTGTACACGTTAAGATGATACTGTTATATTTTCTATTATTGAAAATTCAGTCTCTCTGAACCACCAGAGGTTATAGGTTGTGAATTGATACAGTTCCTCCTCCCACACTTGCTTTAATCACTTGGCTAACAACTGTAGTTTCAGTCCTTGTTCTTAACTGCTGAGAATAGATCTTTAATTTCTAAGCTAAGCAAAAGTCCATAGGTAGTATTTTTATTGTTGAGACTAAATATAATTACTTAGAAATATTTTCAGATACTTTGAGGTGACTTTTAGACCACTTTCAGAGAAAATGAAAGTAATTTTCTTACAACTTGAATATTTTTACCAGAGCTCTGTAGCTTTAAACAGAAGGTCATTTAAACCTATGAAGCCAAGAACATAAGAATAAGATATTAAAAAGTTTTTAAATGGCTATGTCAAAAGTGTGCTACTTTTACAATGAATACATGTATTACAATAAGATAAGGAGAGAGTTTTTTACCATTATGAATGTCTCTTTGTTATTAGAGATAAGCATTTCTTCATGACAGGGAATTTTGCCTGTTCAACTGTGTGTCCTTGGCCTTCACACAGGGCTGCTCATCATCTCTCTATCATAAAGCATTCAACGAAAATGGATATAGTGGCAAAGAACCAAATGATTATTCATGGATTTTCTTGTTGTTTCCCTTTTCAAATGTATACATTTCTGTATTTGAAGTTTCAATTTGTCTTTTGTTTCAAGGACTGAAGAAATGTTAATGACCTGGGGATAGTAAAAAATCACAGTGAAAAAAAATTCCAGATTTCAAAAAAGTGTATCACATGAAGAGGGTTGTAAAGGTGCTAGTTACAGAAATCTGGAATATAGGTTATTTTCCAGGAAAGTACTGGTTTTTAGTGTTTATAGAGCAAGGCAACTTAAATCTCTTAATATCTGCTCCTTCAACTCACTTCAGTTTCTAAATTATTCATATAATTTGCAATCTTTAAACATAGTTTGCAGATGCCTTTACTTGCGTTCTCTTTCTATCTCTGTGCTGTAATGGATATTGCTATTGCTGTTACTAATAACTATTGGTAATAAACTCCTATAAGCATTGCTGTTTTGGCAGGGCAAGGAAAGGACTCTAATTTATATCATCCTATAATGTTAAACATTTTGATCATGTGAGTAGAAAAATAATTTTAAATCAAGAAGGCAAAATGTGAAGGCACTCTGTTCCCTGTCATGTGCTCCAGTGCCCTGCCATGTTCTCTGGACAAAGTCCGGGGTAAAGAGTACCCGTGTGGTAGCTGAACATCTGATGTTTTGTGACGTAATAGCTGATTCTGATGAGAAAAGTTTAAAATTTAGTTAATAAATAAATTTATTTTGATTCTGGAACCATAGACTCCATTATAGCCACCTCCATTAGCAGCAACAATAAAGTGCTAGTTAAATGCTCACAAGGAATATAAACAGTGTAGCTTTCATATATACTGAAGCTGAAGAAACTTCCACTCTTGACCTCATTTTCTGAATAACAGACCTCAGGTTAAGGCAATATGTGTTTTTTACATCTGAATTCTGCACATGCATGGAAACAGAATTTTGGTGTGTTTTGAAAATTTATTTATTTATATTTTTTAACATAAAGCAGCTATTCTGCGTGGGCACTGGTTTCCCAAGAAATGAAGGCTAAGAGCATGATCCATAATAAAGCTTTATCTTGGTATTAGGGGAGTTTATTTGGGGGAACCCTCAGTACTTTCAGAAAAAAAACTAATTATCCAATATAAATATGTATTGTCTAGTGCCTAGAAGGATTGTGTTCTGATCCAGATCCTTTCCAGCATCTTGTTTTGGATTCAGGCTTTTGTAGAACTTGATAACAGATCAAGAAAATTTGAGAATGCCAGGAGTGCAACAGTCTTTAGTTGACAGACCATCAATTGAATGCAATGAAACAACTTTCTTTATTTTATTATTATGATTGTAGTTCAATTAATGACTTCTGCACAAATACCAAAGTCACGTAGTCCCAGTATAATTTTGAATTTGAAGCTAATAACAAAGCTGCAATAATACTAGCTAAAGAAAGAAAATACAAATCATCCATTCATTTGTGGAACTCTGTTCTTTTCATTTTCTCATGCTTCTGTTTATAACTCCTTGTGCAAATAGGTTAAGCAGTTTGCAGTGTGACTTAGACGATGAGCTAAATGCCCTAAAGTGTAGTTGTCAAAGAATGGCACTCTTTGCTTTCCATTCTCATGTGAATTATCCTTTCTGAGATGCAAACAAGCTTAAGCAGATAAAAAAGCTCATACATGCAACTTTAAGATGGACTTTGTGGAAGAGTCAGCCACTAGAAACCAGAATTCTGAGTCTGATGGTCTATTTCTTTAATCAGCATGAGGATTTATTTGGTACGTTTCCTGACACAGGATATAAAATCTGATAATCCTTAGCCAACAAACTGGCTGTGGCACTGTGCTCTTGCTGCTGATGTGCACTGCATACAGATTACTTACACTAAAATGATGTCCTCTTCTTATGTTCTGATGTGTGCTTTGCAGAGATAAAACCAGACTAATTCCCCTTTCCCAGCTGTATCATTCATTTTGTTAGGCATCTAACCAGAATTTGTAATATGATCATTACAACTTAGAAATAGAAAAAATATACAATATAAATACATCTCCTAATGAATAATCAAATTGAATTGGGTTAAAACACACTTCTCATTAAACATTACTATAAATGGCACTAAATGATCCCAGAAAGAATTATTACTCCTTCGCGTTACTGTTTTGACCATGTGTAGTCCCTGATGCTATGAGTGGCTTGTTTTCTGAATATGTCTGTCTGTGGTTCCACGCAGGCCTGGAAAAAGATTTTCATACTCTCTTCGGATCTTGAACTGATTAGAAACAGAAATGTTTCATTATCTTTTTTCCTGGACACATTCCCCCTTACAGAGCTATTTAATAAGAGAAAGGAAGGCAATGGGAGATGTTAGAACCTCTGGATTTTTTTCTGTAGCTGTGAACAGCCAGCCTTTGTACAGATGATTCTTCTGAGCAATTGTTTTCAGCTGTGAGATGTCAGGCAGATGGTCTAGTGAAGACGAATAGTTGTAGCCCACTGCTATATAATAAGATGACAGAATTTATCTGTGACAAGCAAGTAAACAAGTGGCAATCATGTAAGTGATTCCTTAAAACCACACTTAAATGTTGGTGGTTATTTTTGGGAGGTCAAAACACTAATTTCAGGCAATTGTTTTCTACTGAATGTGTGATGTTCCCTGCTAGTGCAAGGAAGATGCTGTAAATTTTTTGGTCCCTTTAGAAATTCTTCTTCAATTTAAACATTTTTTCTGTACTTCAAATGTGACACTGTGTACAAGCTGAGAAAAAAAAATAAAAAAGCAAACCACCATCATAATGGAAGGGAGGAAGTTATTATCCATTTGACCAATTAGACTAGTGATTCTTGAGTTCTGACTGCTGTGCTGAACTCTGGGATGAATGCCAAAACTTATCCAGCCCGGAGGCAGTTCCATTTACACCCTAGAATGTGAAAAACATTTTCGCTTGTTATTTAGAATGTGACTTTCTTTATAGTGTTCAGAAGACTAATAAATCAGCATTTCCTAGGTATTTCAAGGTGCTTTCTGAAAAGTAAAGGCTCTTATTGTTTCACATTTACAGTTTCCTACTGAGAAATCAGGAAGAGTTATGCTTATCTTTTATTAAACCTTTGCAGATACTGTATGTATGTAAAGAATAAATGTTGCTGTACTACTTTGTTACTTGGCAGCCAAGTGAAATATTTCATTTAATAATTTAGGAAAATATTTAATACTGAGTGACTATATCCCTAGTTAATAAGCTTCCTAAAGCTTTCTAATTTTCTAAGAAATTACAGCAAAGTTGATGCTTTCAAAACTGAGTATTACAAGATAATTCTAATAGATCACTAGAATATCAGTACGTTTTAAAATAATCCTGAAGCGTTTCCGAGGTTTCTATCTCAGCCTTTTCAACTCCAAGTACCCTGATTTACCTTCTGCAAGATACTTTTCATACTATTACTACCAATAATAATGTCTCAAGTCTAAGAGAGAAAACACCTTCAGTCTATAAGCTGAAATTTACTATAATATGTTTAGCATATCATAAAAAGAATAGAATATCTTTCAGAGTGTTAGGAAAATGTGACCATTACTTCTTTTTAGCTTTGTTTATGTTTTTAAAATTTTCAAGCAGTCAAGAGAGGCAAAACTTCTGTTGATTTCTTATTCTGGTTTTGATCCTGAGTTTTCTGGTTTACTTTCCGTTAACCTGGCTCTTTGGAGTTGGGAGGAAGGGAGGAGTAAAATTAACATGCATTCCCTGTACTGTATGAAACTCTTGAGTCTGTGTAGTTCTATGCTGTTACTGCTTGAGGACTTGTCCTGATGGCCATGTTACACAGCCCCTCTTTTCCAACATTTCTGAACAGTGGTTTTGGTTGGATTTCCTATTTGGTTGTTGTTTGGGTTTGAGTTGTTGCTTTTTTTCTTATTTCACTCTGAGGAGAAAGACAAAGAATTTTTGGGAAGAGTTGTGCTACCTTGTTTTAAAGACAATTGGAAAATTCAGTAGAAAACAGGAGGGTAGGTGGTTCCAAGGCTGTTGTTCAATTCTTCTTAGCAGCCAAAAAATATTCAGTGTTCTGGATCTGTGTTTCAGAAAGTACTTTAAAACACAGAATATTTTATTTAATTTCACAAAGAGCTCTTTTATTCTCAATGGCAAACCCCTAACATTTAAAAGCCTATAAAATCTGCCATTACACGGAAAATTTAGAGAAGAGAATAGTGTAGTACCTCTAAATACTGCACTGGTAATTAGATATTGGATGGCATAGATACTGCTGATTATTGACTTCTCTGTTCTTCATATACTCTTAAGTGCTTAAAGGATAACAGAAAATGTCACTGCTTTCCCTGAAGGAAACTGGAAAATCTAATTTATCTTCAGATCTTTCAGTGAAGCTAAAGACAATAAATTAGGAAGTATATTATCTACTCTTCATAGACTCTGACATGGACTCCATGTGCTTGCAAAGCAGCTGTCAGTGAAGGCAACATTTTATACTGAACAGCACATGTGCAAAATCATGAATGATATTTCTTAAATTTTACTTCCTGATAAAGAGCTGATTTTTAAAAAATACAGACTATAAATGTTCATGTAGTGGATATATTTCATGGATGTTGTAAGTCCTTCCTCATTATTGAAATACGTCTCACCCTGCCCCCAGTGAAAACCGAATTCCACAGCAAGCAGAAATTGAGTATTCTTCCAGTATAACATTTCCTCAAGTATCCATACCTAATTCAAAGTAGCAGTTATGAGATTTACATATGTATGTTGCCTTTTTAATGAGGAATCCTCAAAGTTTTTCATATGATATTAGCAAAATTTAAATTAGTGCCTGAAAGGCAGCCCTTCGCAAGGACCGTGACTGTTGTCTGACAGTGAAAATTGGAATAGAACCATTTACTTTTTTGTACTGAAAATACAGATAGCTGGACTGTTAATGGGAGGCAGGACAGACTGCACTGATCAGGTTCAGGGCATGGCTGGACATGTGTATCAACCAGACCTGCTTACAAGCAGAGAATAGCTGAAAGGAAAAAATACTAAAATTATGAAGTAACAAAATAATTTTTGTCAGACCTTTGGAAGAATGACAAGGCTGGAATCTGAAGGACAATACATCGGTGTTCTGCAATATTCATAAAGTGTGGGACAGAAAAGATTAATTACGTGTGTGTGTGTGTCAAATTTGTATTTACTGTGCCCTGTTTGTTTTCTTTTTCTTACATTTATAATCCTGCATTTTCAGGATGCTTTGCACTATGTGGGGAGCTTAATACTGCCATTTTATGTACAACAAATAACTCTGTCCTTGAGTATCTCCTTGCTATCAAATCTCAAAGTAACAACTATGCAGATGCTATAATTATTTGAAAGGCAGCTTATATCCTAGGATTTGTTTTTTCCTTCCTCTGCTGAGTGAGAGAAGTTTGTTATAAGTGCTGAAGAAGCAAAAAAGTGGGTTTTATTTCCTTCTTATGAAAAATACACCTTTTAGAATTACATTATTCATAATCATAAATTCTTAAAATACTCAACACTTAGAAGACTACTGAAGACCAGAAAGTTATCTGAGAATATATTGCATAAAAACAGATATATGATATTAAGGATAATTTTGCACTGATGCTTTCTACATTTTTCAATATATAATCTGATAACTATGACCATCCATACTGGGAAATGGCTCATAATTTGTAAGTTGTTTCTATAGTTTTGGCAGGACTATGTTCCACTAATTTAAGAAAAAATACAATAATTAATCATTAGTTAATTATTTAAATTTTGGCTAGCATATAGTATATACAGAGGACAGCTGAAAGAAAACAGAGATAAGGAGATTCTAATACAACAAAATGCCTTTTAACTCAGGGCTCTGGAAGATTATTAAGAGTGGAATAAAAAGGGTATGAGATTAGTTTTCTGCAATATTAATGTTTGCTGCAGAAGAGCTTTTATGGTTTTTATGCATGTGTGGAGTTGGTGACTTCAAAGTAAGCAATGTGATGAGGACTAAAAGTCAGGGAACAGGGATTGAGGAGCTGTGATGCCATTATGCTACTTTTCCAGACAGAAGTTGTGGGGAGCTGAGTAAACGGGGGAAGACTAGGACAGTCCAGGGGAGCTTGCTGGAAAGAAAAGTTGACATGTGCTACTTCTGCTGTGTGGGGAGCCCAAAGAAGAATTTTCATGAGATTACACAAAAATGAGCAGGTCACTGAATTGCACCTCGCCAAAATTCAGACTAGTTATGAGCTTAGTGGAAAGCAACCCCTCCATCTCTTCTCTGGACTGTATTTCTATATCGATAAATTTACATGCCTTTATAGCACACGTTACATAGATAATTTTGATATTTCATCAATGAGTTCTGTTAAAGATCCTCAGTGAGTGCTGTCTGGTGCTGGTGGTGTGCTATCCTTTGCTTGGCCTGTGTGTACTCTCTTCCGTAGGATTCCCAAGTTAGGACCTTGATGGTTTCTTCCTCAGAGAACCAATTCCGAGAATTCACTTTGCTTCTTCGCATTAATCTTGTCTTTTCCCTGTCCTGTCTTTATGCCACAAATACCAATTGGCATTGTAGGCAATTTGGCAGGCTCTTTTTTTTCCTGAGGTGTTAGAAGGATATAGAACTAGTTTTGATCCCTGTATCTCCTTGCTCCTCAAACTCTTTTTTCACCCTTGCTAACTACAATATTCAATTTAATCTGCTGAAGTTTATGATATTTTCTTTGTTGTTCCCTTGGTTAAAATTTTATTATTTTAATGTTATCTTCTCATTTCTATTCCATACATAGGATTCTAGCTTTTGTGTGGAACTATTTCTGGGTAAATTTCTGTAAACCTTCCCCTATTAAATGAAAATTCCAGACTTCAAAATAAAAGAAATGCTCTCAAAAAGGACAAGACCAGCTCTTTATTTTGAAAAGTATATGAAATTTCCTGTCGAATTTTATGAATAAGGCCCCTTCCCTACCAAAACTACTCTGGGTGTTGAAAAATTTTGCAGAGGAGAAACAAGCAAAATCTAAAAATCCATAAGCACATAAGCTAAGTGTAATGGCACAATTTAAATTATAAAAAAATTCCTTTGAAGGAAAGTAACTAGAGAGAAAGCAAGTGATGCAAGCCATAACCTTCCAAAATCACTTTTTTGTCATGGTGCCTTTTTCCCAACTTCATCCCTCCTTGAATTTTAAAATTTCAAACTTTTTGAAATTCACTTGCTAAACCATCTTAAGGCTATTTTTGCTATTTCAACAATAAATAAATTTCAGCACATTTTCCTTTTGTAGCATATCAAAGTTGGCATGGGCTGTTAAGTATTTTTCTTAATATGCTTAGAATACTTTTTCAAATAGTTTCCTGTACACTGACATTCCCATAATTTTAGTTTCAGAATGCTGAAAATTCTCAAGTTTATTATCGTTTATGTTTATATTTATTATATGGTAGAAATGTAATAGTATGTTAATAAATCCTGCTACATTTTCATAACTAATCCCAAGAGAAAAATGTCCAAGACAAAGGCATGGGTCAAAGCATATTCCTTTCTCTCCTACTTTATTTGTATGTGCCCAGACAGTTACCGAGTCTCTTTGCAGTGCACTGGATTCATAGCCTGAGTGACGTAAATTACTGCAGGAGATGGAAAAATGCAGTGAATTGCCCTTTAAGACTGCAGTAACCTTACTTAAATAGGACAGCTATAGCTGTCCTATTTTTATCATCTTAGAGACTGTTTCTCAAGCAGTGAATGCACTTCAACATGTTCACAGTATGATACTCCTTATCTGTAGATCTTTGGGGCTAAAGGGTTCTTAGAGTGTTCTATTATTTTGTAAAATAGTACTGAACTAGATGGTGATGTGAATAATGCATTTTATGCTGGAGACAAAGCATATTTCCTGGGTTTTGTGGGACCCATATTGCTAATACTGATCCACTTGTACAACAATAGGGAATTCTGTTTTCTAGGGTTGAAAAATCCGAGTTTCTATGCCATCCGTGCTAGGAAATACACTGATAGACTGCACAGTGAGAAGAATTGCACTGTTGTCAAGTAGTCCTAGTGGTGTCTGAAGACTAATGTTACCTGATTTCATTAATATGCCTTGCAGTTTCTCATATCTGTTTGTCTTAGTCTCCCTAAACAATGGCAGAAGACAGAATCACTGTCATTGTTTAATGAAAGAAAGAAAGAAACCCAACAAAATCAAACAAACAACAACAAAGAAAAAACCCCCAACGCCTCCCCCCCAAAACAAACAAAAAAACCCCAAACCAAAAAAGAACAAACCCCAAAAACCCCCAAACAAACAAACAAACAAAAAACCCCCCAAGCTAGTCTGTCCTGCTGAAGTTCTGGTTTCTGGTCAAACCCCAAACTCATCACACTGAAAGCATTAAACACAAACACTTCTTGAAAATGTGCCCTTTGCACTTTTACGTCAAAAGGGTTTTGTCAGATCCTTCATAGATGCTTAAAGTTTATAAAAAGTCGTATGACGAAGACATATGAAGTACCTTGCCTTTGTTGTTGTGAATTTAAAGTGTAATACTTAGAGGACCAGTGCATTTTGTGCATTGTAGGTGAATTCAGGAAATGGAAGAAGTGTTTACGATTAGTCTGAAGTCCAAGCTCTGTAGTATGAAGTAAATAAGTTTATTTCTCTTATTCAGTACCCAAAATTTTAAAACATTCTTGGCAGAGAAATCAGCAGATAAACTATCTTCTTGAAGAGATCTTAAGTGAGAACACTAGTTAAACATGTGAAATGGAGAAGACAGAATTTAGTACTATGAATGAAAAATTCGCTGTTACTCAAGTGTTGCTCTTTTTATTTTATGTACTCGTGTATCTTTGCAGGAAAGAGAGACAATCATTGGCAAACCATTGGTAGCCATTCCCTAGATATTGCAAGGTACATTTTTTATGTTCTGAACAATTGGGATTGGATGTCTAAGGAAAAGGAAAACAGAGAGGATACATTAGTATTATGGTTTTCAGGGACTAAAATGAAACGTGTTAGAGCATTTTAATATGTTTAGGCATCCTGAATTTTTGTATGAGGAAGCTTTTCTGCGCCAGTGCTGCAATCTTGTGTGAGTATGTAAAGGCTGCCCCATGGATCCCGTGTGCCTTTCAGCTTTTAACAGCACAGGGCCAAAGTATGTTTCTGGATCATGTGTTGGAAACACCTTTAACTTTCTAGCTGAGTATCTAGGAAGAGCAGTTCTCATCTGGAGAATGAAAAGACAAAGCTGAAACTTAGAGGACTGCGAACAAAAGTTTGGCCAGATGGGAGAACTGGCAGAAGCTACTGTGAAACAACTCTGATGTTTTTTGGAGCAATGATCCATGCGCAAGGGAAGGTACAGAAGAAAGCAAGAAAATGTGGGAAGGCAATATCATGAATGTGAAAGAGAAACTGATAAGAACACAACAGTAATAAAACATGAGTGTGACAAGGGAGGCTGAGTTATAGGAAAGTGAAGTTTGATTTTGGTTTGCTGGCCATTTGAACTAATGTTAATTTTTCTTTTCAGTGCACTTTGGTTCTCCCTGCTTTAGTTTGGTGGTAGGGTTTGTTTTTTGTTGTTGTTTGGGTAGTTTTTGGGGTTTTTTTGGTGGTGGTTTGGGGTTTTTTTTGGTTGTTGTTTTGTTGGTAGTGGTTTTTGGTTACCTGGGGGCTTTTTTGTTTGTTTGGGTTTTAGTTTGTTTTTTGTTTTTTTCTCAAGACACAAAGAGTAGGGCACAGCTGAGGTGTCTCTGGAGCTTATTTGGGCTCTGGTCATCTCAGAAAGCAGTAGTATGGTACATGGCTCTCCACTGCTCCAGAAGGAATCCATGCAATTATTAACTGTGCCTGGAAGAAATTATGACCAAATCATGAGGTAGGACAACAGTCTTTTTTTTCACACTCTCATTATTTTTCATTATGGAATACACTTTTCTGCCTGCTGGACTGACGTGTGTATCACATTTCCTTTCACACACTTGTGTGAAAATGTTCAAAGAGTCCCGGTTGTGTCTTAAGCCTGAATGCTCAGTGAGGCATGTATTGCTACTGAAAGCTAAATATACTGGAACGTAAGAGGAACTGAAACCCCAGAATGGTCTAGCAGGATGCCTGTGCAGCATTGGATACTGAAAGCCTGACCCTGTGACAGCCTTTGGCATGGACTGCAGATTTAGGAATGCAGCTGCTGAGGAATTCAGTAAGCAAGCAAGCTATAAAAAGCAAGGCAGGATTCTGTTGACTTTTTTTCTGAGGAACGTCACTAGAACCAAGCATTCTCCATAAAATATTGACCTGGAAAACACCAGTAAAAACATACCTCCAAATTTTCCAGTTGACTCTAAAATCCAGAGTTATACTTCTAGTATGTTGTGTTACTTGAGTTCTTGTTATCAAAACAATTATGAACGAAGATTAATGACCAACGGCTGATTTTCTGAACTCTCTGTAAAGGCTCACTTTAATTTTCTTTATTTTTTAATGCATTGTCAAGGATAAAACTGAAACATAAGAGGAAGTGTGTTCTTTTTCCTCAAAACCCAGAACTGCATTTTCTTCAGGTGGGACTAGTTTGCTTGGGATAAGTTCATTCCATTGCCCTAGATACTGAGGATTGGGTGAACTGACTGATGCCTTGAGTGGCTACCTAGAAACAGAGACTAGACAGGAGTAAGGGAATAAAGGTATTTATTTATTTGAAAGGCCTTCAAAGGTACACCCTAGGGACCCAAAGGCTACATCCAAAAATGGACTGCAAGATGGACAACGAGTCACGAGTCACTTTTATAGGATTGGTTCATTTGCATATCAGCATAAATTCGCCGATTAAAACTTTAGCTAATGATGTAATTTCTTCAATTTCTCCACCTCTCTAGGGGCTCTAGTTTACACTTTTTGAGCCTAGGATGGTCTGAGTGTCCTTGAATAGCAAACTCGGAGAGGCTTTGTTGTGTCTATCTGGCCTAGGAGAGCAGCTAACAAGCTATAAGAAACTTCAGAGTTAAACACTAGGCAATACAGGATCTGAAAAATATAAAAGTTAAAACCTAAGGCATCATAACAATACCAGTAATAGAGACCATAGATAAAGGTTTATCTGTTCTACTACTATATAAATATTAGATATGAGCCTAGGTATCTGTTTAGATCTGTTAGATATAGTTAGAATGCAGATATATCTATAGCATTGTGGGAACTTTCTTGATCTAAGTGGTAATATTAAAAACAATATATTAAAATCTTTTCATTCTACCTACCTAGTCTTTCAATTTCATAAGGATGCCATTAGATTTCAATATGGAAGATGCAAGAAGGAGAAACCTTTCGGACATCATTTCTTTACAGAATTTGGAACATTAAGATTAAACTAAGTTATGTTGAGACATTTATAATTCTTCAGGCTTGCCTTCATTCCAGTAGATCTTACTAATTTTAATGATGCCAGTGTCAAACAATCCTCGCAGGTGCTATGCACATAAAATCCAATTGTGAACACTTATCCCAAAACACATGATTCATGAATGCCACGGGGAGCACCAATTAGGCAAACTGTGTTCCAGATGGTGCATTCTCTGACTTTGGATATTTGCTTGAAATGATACAGTGTAAAAAAAATAAAGTGGAAACCTTGCTGCTGTCTAAATATAGTATCTAAAAAGCGAAGGACCTCAGCAGTTTGCGTGGGCTTTAGTTTTAGAAAGTGCAGGCAATGAATTGAGTGAATTCATGATACTGAAGCAGTCATGGCAAGTGCACAGTAGAAACACGTTGTTTCACAACTCTGTTTATAAGGATCAGTTCAGCAGCAATTACACAGAACACTCAGATTGCCTGAGTGTGAAAAAAGGATTATGTACCTCTGGTATGCTTCATCATTATAACATGATTTTAAGACTATAAAGATGTGCATCTGTGTTTTAGTCCTCTGAGAGACGATCTTCCTCTTTCTACACTTTGACCAGCGTTGTGTAGTAATACCATCTCTAGGTGTGGATTTGAAAAGTCCTCTGCTAGAATAAGCACAGGGCAAAGATCAAACAGCACAGTGTTAAGTTTTCCCCCTCATTTCTTAGTTTATTGGCTCTCAGAGTGAAGCACATCAAGTGTGAATGTGCATCGTTCAAATTTGTGGTTTGTTGCATGAAAATTCTTACTGCGCTTGGTTACTTAACGTAAAACCACAAACATGTTTAGAACCTGTTACAGAAACAAAGGGAAGAAACCCACTGGATAAGAAACAGTCTGCTTATGTTGATGTTATGCTTTAATGGACAGAGGGAGAAACAAACTTTTTTTCCCCCCTTAGGTTCTGTGTTCAGAAATGGCATTTGTAGAAACTTTTTAGTGCTGTGAACCATCACTGAATGTCAGCTGGCTCTTGTGCTCTTTCTGCTTGGAATGTGCTGAACTTTTGTGAGGGAGACATTCAAGGGGAGCCTAAATTTCTACTTCTGCAGGGATATAATGGTGTTTTTACATTTGATGGAAGTTCTTTCCATCAGAGGAGGGAACTGATTTTTGTCTCCACAAACTTCTACAATGTTCAGTTCTTTGGGCTGATATGAGGAAATATATTTTCTTCTTCCTATCTCCCTAAGGAGAAGTAATCTCAGCACTTCTCTGGTTTTCCTTGTCTGACAACTTTGAAGTAAAATTGTAAAAACAGAGATGTGCAATATAATACAAAATTACTGATGTTCTAATTTTTTTCAATGGAAACTTTTTTCCCAGTGAATCAATCTTCCTGTAATATATATCAGTCAGTATATCTCTCGCTCTACAGAGTTTAGACAGATTTCTGATTTTCAGATTACATTGTAGAAATATATTATAGTTCACTCTGGTGTGGTTTTGGGTTGGTATTATTGACAGATCTGTTCTGAATGTTACTTTTCATGTGTTTATAGTTTATCAATATTTTAGTTTATCCCAGTGTTTTTCTGCATATTGAGCTTAAAGCATTTGGTTTACATTTGTATGTCCTTCTTCTCTCATTTTTCAAAAGTACCTTTCCTGTTTGACATGGCTTTTTAAAGAGAACTACTTATGGCTTTGAGTTTTCATTGGCAGCTTGATACAGTATTCTAAAATGCAGCCTATCATGTCCAGTCCTTCTGAAAACCTCTAATTTATCTATATTTGCTTCAACCTATTCTCTCCTTATCCAGTACTCACCCCTTAAACACAGGTGTGAAAAGTGATAGCAAGCAAATAATAGTTGACTTCTTAATGCATCTTGATGAACATGAGACAATAAATACTTTTAAGTTGTGTTAGGAGTTTGGTTTTAAAGTGGATTAACAGCCTAAATTTAACCTCAATTCATCCAAGACATATTTCTTAGAGATAAAAACTGAAGTTGGTAATTAACCTAAGTCATATAACTTCTGTCCCCTTTAAACCACAATTCTCTTAACTTGACAAAGAAGCTGTGTACCACCCTCTAGCACATATTCAGATTTCACATACAAACTCAGTTTGAGAACTACTTTTTTTTTCTGCAGTCTCAATATTAATGCAGTTTTGAATTGTTTTTTTGATCAGTTAGATCAAATAAGTCACATTTTTCATTTTGTAAACTAGTATTCCTCTTCTGGTATTCATGGAATGGTTTTAGAATACTTCATTGCAGTATACCAGGATTTGAAACATATGACTGTGTCAGCATGAAACTGAGTTTTTTCCTAGCCTGAATCTTGCAGTACTGTTCTCTGCAGGTAAATTCATAAAAAGAGATAAGGTCCTGCCCTTTAGATTTATCACATTTGGACTACCATTTTACTATCTTTCCTTAATAGGTATGAGTGTCTACATAAGGTTCTAGGCAGTAGTCAAAGTCTGTCACTTCCTCTAAATCATAGTCTGACCTTTCTGTTCCTTTGTAGTCATGTCCTTCCTGGGAGAAGAAATTACATTAACTTTGCTAACTTTAGAAACTTCTGTCATGATTGGGGGCAGATGTGTTGCGTGTGGGTGTGTTAACAAATATTGTCAATTACATGTAAATTATATAATTCAGCTTAATTTCTTTTCCAAGCAAATTTAAAAAAGTCTGTGAAAGTAACACTACAGCTTGAGCAGTGTTGTCCACAAGATGTACTTACACCAGTTTCCACTGAACTGTTTCAGAGCTTAATGAGCTCTGTTTTTTCAAAGACATCAAGACTTCTGAAATCTCTCCTTGACATTTGATCAGTGTTGGATGATCTGAAAAAGATGTTCCATTCATAGCTGTGCAAAACATGGTGGGTTTATAATTTTTTTAAAAGACTTTAATGTACTTGCCTTTATGTTCATTGAATTTTGGTTTGTGTTTGGATTCAGCTAGGTCTCAGAACTCCAAGTAAAATACTGGTTTCACCCAATTTCACACTGCAGCCATGCAAAACCCACACATTTCTGACAGGTTTTGATGTAAAACCATAACATATCTTGGTCCAAGTTCATATGAAAAATATGTGAACCTCTCAGTTAATGTGGGCTAGGTTCCCAGTTTGTAATGAAACATTAAACCAAGCAGGTTTTTTGCATGGCTTTGTATGTGTTGTACAGGTTTTGTTTAGAGCCCGTGTCAAAACATTTCCGATACCCTAAAAGCAAGTCTGTTCTTCTATAGCCTTCAATGTATAATTGCTTTTTCAGTGGAAACCGGAGGATGTTGAGCTGAAGCCCTTTGAAGGGAGACTGCTGCCAGAATGGCTCCTATTCAGTTACTGTGGATCAGAATCTTATTCTCTCTTTCCTCTTTATCCAATTTGTTTCAGCATTAATCTTTGTTCATGGTTTCATAGGAAAGAGAAATAGGGCCCTGGATATTCTACTGTGGTTTTGGTTCAGCTGTTAGTTGGGTCATGTCCCACTCGCTGCTGGTTCAAGGTTTTAGTGGGACAGTTATAAATTCCTGCTTATTTTGGGTCCAGTGCATCAGTAACTAAAATCTTCTTTCTGTTATTACAAATGTTATGATTATTAAGTCTGGATGGAGAAGTATTCTTATGGAGAGTGGGTATGTTTCCTTTTGTGGAGAAAGTAGTCAGACAATGGGCTTGGATTTAGTCACTATTTTGTGATCCAAACAGTGTTAAATCTTGCATATAATATCAAGGTAAGGCGAAAGTTATAGGTATTTTCATCAGTGAAAAAATATGATCCAATTCTATGTAGAAGCAAGTATTTTAAGAAGATATTCAGTTATGTAATCATTATCTAATCATTATCTATATGTCCCTTTTATTTTTTCCTGTGCTGACATGTACAAAGATTTTGCTGACTTTGAAATATATTGTTGTCTTTGTTGTTTGCTTTTAAATCTATGGCAGTATTACATTCTAAACTAATAATTCTGCTAAGACTTGTATAGAAAACTGTGCCAGTCTCTACAAATCTTGTGGCACTTATATTTGATTGAGTAAGGCTTTCCAAATTTACAATTGTACTCAGTTTAAAAAAGCAGGTATTTGTTTTAGCTTGCAAAAGTGCTAATTTTTCTTCGACTCAGAACAGATTTTTTTTTTAAATTACTAGGGATTTTTTGCAATTTCCTGTTGGTCTGAAAATAAGTAAAAGTGGCAAGCATTTGTTATGAAAAAAATCGGTTCTTTTTATTTAGGGAAATCTCTTCTCAAAGCTATCACTAATGGCAGTTGTGACTGAGTGAGGACTATAAGACTTGACACTTTTAGTGCTTTTCAGCTCCAGAAATCCCCAAATACTTGAGAAGTTTAATTGTCCGTGTGTGGGACAAACAGAATTCATAGCTCAAAGAGAAGTTTTGCAGTGGTCATTATCCACCTTAACCAGACCCTTCAGTAGAAGCATAGGGAGGCGTGGGACTTTGCTCTTTCTATGCTTCGTAGCAGGATAGTTGTACCTAACCCAGCCCACACCTTAATAGCAGTGAAAAAGTGGGGAATGGGTTACATTCAACTCATCATAGGTACCCATGGAAGCCAGTGCTGTAATGAGCAGTGAGTGCACTGTGGGAAAGAAGACATTTGCTACAGCAGCTGCATTCCAAGCCAAGACTTGTAGCAAGGCAGAGAAAGGAGGTGGCTTTGGGGTGCCATGGATTTCATGCTTTGTCTTGCTGGACATTTCAAACTCCATAAGATGGCATGACAAAGATTGTTAGAAATCATGAGTTCATGTAGTCAGGGAAATGCAGAAATGTCTTAGCTGAATTTAATAAGGCACATATAATTTGAGGACTCTATTTTTTTCTCAGCCTTTCATACCTCTGGAAATGCCTTTCATAGTTTCCAGTCTATCCTGAGTCTCATTTTAGGCTTAGATTGTGCACTACTTGGGGAGGAGGCAACTTTGCTTTCTTGTTTCTGCTGTTCCAAATAGAAAGGATCTCAGCCTGTCACCTGTTCATACATCCATTTGTAATCATGTAGTAACACTTGCTAAATTCAGCAAAACAAGAAGTGAGCTTAAAAGCACATAATAGGGGTTTCTAAGGGTTTGAAACAAGCAGTGGTGAAACCTGCTTATCTTTTAAATCTCTTAGCTAAAATAAAGTCAGCATTGTTTATAAGAAGGAAATCATGTTACTCAGAAGCCTTTATAAAAGTTTCTTATAAAAAGCTCAAGGGGGTAGATTGCTGTTACTGGTTGTAAGAGGTGAGGGTTTCAATTGTGGGGTCTATTTATTGCATAGCAATGGAGTTTGAGTAGCATGTAATTATGAACCATAAAAAACATCTAGCAGATATTTTTTCTTCTCTCTACCAGCAGGTGAGGTTTCATATACTTTCTCATTTTTGATGAATGCCAAGATTACTCTTCAGTGCCATTCATGAAGATAATTTACACGGGTCTTGGTTGCTTACAGCAGTTCTTGGGGTAATACTGAAGTTTTTTGCTTCTGTTTTACTAAACTTTCCAGTGTTATCAGTAAGTCTGTCAGTAAGAACATTTTGTTCTAATTGATCTCTCATTCCTATATATCACCATAAACATGTATACTTATGTCATCATTTGAGTTGATATGGTTGCTTTTCTTCCTGTGCATCAGAAAGCTGACTCTGCTCCAGGTTCAGTGTAAAGAGAGTTTTAATGCTGTTTTTAGTAAGTGGTATCTAATATCTAATCTTATAATATCGTTTATAGTGGGCTAAATCCCACCTGAGTAGTAGTCTGTGGTAAACACCTGCCACAGAAATCAAGGATGTTCTTCTTTGTGACATTATTTTGCTCCTGCAAAGAGAAAGAATGTAGAGGAAAGTAAACATAATGTTCTTTATTTGCTCAGGTTAAATACTAGCTATACTGCATCAAAAATGTATTGTTTTGTTTTGATGGCATTTTGATTGAATTCCAGGAATTTCCTATTCTTTCTTTGACCCAATTTTTAGAAGGAAGATAAAGGAGGATGGAAATAACAAAGTAGTCAGCTATGCCAGCGTCATGAAAATACAGATTTGCTTCTGCTAACTAACTCCAGTAGCTCTTTCTCAGGCCTGTAGGAACAATAGTTCCTCACAATTCCCTTGTGAGTACATCTTTCAGCACTCTCCCTGTCGCATTTGCTGTGCAGGAAAGCCCTATAGCCTGTTGCCATCTGCATTATCTTTAGCTGCTCAAATGATATAGTCAAGGGGAGACCTAAAGTAGTCAAATTGGTTCCTCTGCTCACGTCACCTATTTTTGATATAATCCCTCAGCATTTATGTGAGAGCTATAGGGAATGACAAGCTGCAGTGAATGATTTCTACAAGCGGTAGAGCCAGAGGTAAACTTCATCCCTCCCGAGGCTACACTTTTCCTCTCCCATACTGGCGCAGTAGGATGCATGCACAAGCAGCATCTGCCCTTCTGAGGCTGAACAGAATTGTTGTGCCTACTCTATACTGTATGCTATAGATCGTATTCCAAACATGCCTTTCTGTTGTACTTCTGTTCCCTGGATGACTATTTGCAGTTTGAGGGTGGGTTTGGGTTGTTTTGGGTTTTTTAATTGTTATTATTATTTTTGACCTACTTTATTTATCTCCTATAGCTACCGTTTTTAAAGGCAGACACAGCATTCTACTGTATGTAGCATGTGAACAAACCATAAATAGATAGATATTTAATGATAATTATTTCATTCATCTTTAGTAGAACTTAATAATTATTGTGATTATGTTATTAAATGGAACTCTTCAGTTAGCTCATAATATGTAATATGATTTAGATATTCAGTAAAGTATCGGAAAAAAATCACAGCATACCTTCAATGTGTACACAACTCTAGTTTGATGATTAGTTCTCTTGGGATTGCTACTGGCTGGAGCAATGTACTGTGATTAACTAAATTATAACCAACCTGAAAAATGTAATACTGAATTATCTTAAAATAGTATAAACCAAAATCAATCATGCTGAGAAACTAATAGGCCAAACCAAAAATTATAATCTGCTACTAATTAAGATGACATGGAGACATGCAATTAAAAACTAATTGCTAGCTGACTTTTTCTTTTTTAAAAAAGGTCTTGATGCAGTTCATTAAAACTGATTTTGTTTTTGAATGTTTACTGGCATTTTGTTAATATCTAGTGTTAAAGAAGAGAATTTAAAGGTTTAAATCTGGCACACCACGATTCTTTGTTTATTTCACGCTAAATTTAATTGCACATGCGGTATATGACAGTTATGGGACAGAAGCTTTGCTAGTAAGTTGGCACATATGTTGTATTTACTCATTTATTTAAAGTGATAAATTAAGTTTGGAATTCTCTTTGCCAGCTTTGCTCAGAGCAGTAGCTAATTGAAACTTGGCAGTAGAAGTATGGGTGAAACATTGGTGTGATATCCTTCAAAATTCAATATAGGAGTATAGTGCATAATAAAAGGTGGAGTTGCTTGCTTTAGGAATTAAGTCTTAGTTCTCTGCTGGTTTTTATTGTTTCATTCAACCTGTTACTCTTAGTGACATTAGTTATACTCATAATTTCCTATAAAATAAAGACTTTCTAACTTATCCTCTCTCATTATAAAATATTTTAATGCATTTATTGTGACAGATGATCAGACTTCTTGTCCAATAGATGTTTTTACATGAGGATTAAATATCTCTGAAATGGTGAATGGCATTTCATAGCTTTTATCTTTTAGAGTGGTACAGAGATTTTTATTCTATCAGCTTCACGTGAATAAGGAAAAAAAAATATAGGAAACATTTCTTCAGGTGCTCAGTCTATTTTAATTGCCATACACCTAAAATTTTCAGGACTATCCTCAGATACTGGTACAGACACACATTGTTACCTGCTATTGATGAAAATTACAGTTGTTTTCTGGCCTGCACACACAAAGAACTCAAATATAACCAAGAATTGATAGAAGCCTTATCTTCTGTGGTGCACAGATTCCAAGATAGATGTATTTGCAGAGTTTGAACACGTTCTTGGCATTTTTGAAAATCAATGAGCATTTCTGAGTGTTTATTAATCATAAAAAGACAGCTCAAAAATCACAAAACTACCAGTCAGAAAAGAGCCTATCTTTCAACTTTATTTATAAAAGTTAAGAAATCAGAAATTAAGAATTTAAAAAAATTAATTTTCCTTTACTCTTTTAAAATAGAGAATTGAAATATGTGGAAGAAATTGTATGTGTAAATATGCACATATATATGGTCAAACATAATATATGCAGAATGCCTTTTTAAATTTGAAAAACTTTGTTTAGGTGTTTGAAATTTTCAGTCCATAAGGCTAAACATTTCAGCTCTCTGTGGCAAGATGGTACAATCTGTCTAAGAGAAACATATTAAACCACTACAGCATACAAAATTCATCTACTGTAAGCATAATTTTAAAGCATTTGTTTTGAAATCCATATATTCTGACAAAGCCAGTTAAAGCAGTGAACTCTGCCTTTCAACAGTCAAGTAAATAACAGTAATGATGATGATAAGAGTGTTTTAGCATCCGTTCTTAGGCACTGCATCAAAGAATCATAGAATCATTTAGGCTGGAAAAGACCTCTAAGATCAAGTCCAAACTAACTCAGCACTGCCAAGTCCATCACTAAACCATGTCCCAAAGTGCCACATCCACACATCTTTTAAATACCTCTAGGGATGGTGGCTCAACCATCCCTGGCATCCTGTTCAACTGTTTAAGCACTCTTTCAGAGAAGAAAAAATGTGTCTGTGTGTCTGTTGTTCTACAATAAATACCAGATCTGCACAGTTGTGAAGCTGTCTATTGGAGAAAAATAATTTGGAGAACAAAAATTATGCAAGCATACAATCATTAAGGTTGAATGGGACCTCTGAAGATCATCTGGATGCACCTTTTTATAGTAATTTGACTTTGAGAAGTAATGATTTTTCTTGAAATTTAATCAGTCTCAAAGAGTAGCTATTTTACATTTAGCTATTGTATGTTTATAGTGAGTCAATAAAAGATAGATAATATTGAAATATGCACTGAAGCAGTTGGACCAGTATGAATTCAGTATCAATCAGAGAGGAAATCAGGCTTACAGTGGATATTTTACCCTTAGGTGCACTACAGAAAAAAACAGATAAAAATAATCTTAACTTGGTCTTGACTGAAAGACTGAAAGAAGTGATGGATATCAGAAAATAGATTATTAGCAAATTTGCTACGTTTATGAAGAAGAAAAAAATTAGGTTTTTAATATTTGAGATTCATCTATCTACTAGAGCTTCAGACGTATGTTTTCAGGTAAATACAGCTTTGCGAGAATGTATTGTTTTGTTAAAATATACTATCGAGATGTGTTTTTTATTTTGAAAAGGGGAAGGTAGATACTGGCCTGCTTTCTGGTCAAAGATTTGCTTATTCAAGACCTTACCGTGTTTGATTCAAAATACAAATCATGAAAAATTGTTGCTAAGCAGGGACTTAAACCCGGTGTATTCATTTTGCCTTAATCACATATGTAGTCTGATTGGGGAGGGAGGGAAAAAAAAGGCGAAAGTTTAATTACTTCTTTCTTTGGCAAAAATGCATAGATATATGGTCTAATCAGTTGCTGCCAACTGATTGAACAATTGAGAGAGAGATGCTAAAAGAAAGTTATGTTGAGCAATCCCTGTAGTGCAGGTAGCTCAGGATGCAGCTGCAGATTGAGCCGTGGGTGAGGAGAGCCCGAGGCACGAGGCTGTGACCTGGCACTGACCCTTTGAACAAAGGGCACGGGCGCCTGTGGCCCAGCCGAGTGACTGGACACTCAGAGACACAGCAGGAGCTGGGGACCCCCAGAATGTGGCACACTCAGGCTGTGTGGGTACAAAAGCCCAGGAGTTCCTTTGTTCAGAGTCCCTCCTCTGAGGCACCAACTCAAGCTCTTATTTTGTCATTTAGTCATTGAACCAAGATCAAATTATTTTAGGAATTGGGATGTCTGGGACTCTACTCTGGGAAATCTGGGGCTGAGGCTGTAAGGAAACGAGGTCTGACTGTGAATGGGGGGTGTGTAGCTGTGAAGGGGCCTTGGTCCCAGCTCAGGTGGGTGCAAGAGTCGCTGCCAGAGTGGATCCTGAGTGGTCGGACAGCGAAGTCTCCTTAATAATTAGGAATTTACAGATATACTTCTACTTCCACAAAAAAGAGTGGCATGCTGGATTAGAGTCATGCTCTTTATTTCGGAATTTGGAAAAGATGGGACAGTTTTTGGGTTTCAGTGGAAAATGGTGACAGTATTGTGACCTCATAAGAAAGATGCTTGGAAAAAAGTGGAGTTTGAGTTTGTGTGAAGGGCTGAAACCAGCTGAAACCAGCTGAAGGAAGTTTTGTGCTTAATACAATGACTGTGGCTGCCTCCTTGCCCAGTATTCAAAATATTCCTATAGGCTGTACAAAACAACTGATTAGTTAATATAGGACTTTGGATTCTGCTGCAGTGCTTGTGTGACTTTTTGAAATATTTTTTTTTTCCTTCATAAATACCAAGTGTTGATGTAATTATGCTCCTGCTGAAGTTAGCTGTGCCGCCAACTTTGGGAAATTTAATGTCTCTGAAAATTCCCTTGTTATGATACTGTTCATGTTATATTGAGTAGCATTTAAAGTTAAATATATTAATCTAAATATGCCACCAGTTTTCTGTTTTCAAAATATGTGAAAATATATGAAGAGAAAGTGGGAATTTGTCAGTGTATGTTAACTTACATCTACGTATGTAAACCATATTATTTTACCTTCTCTGTCTGTTTTGAGGAATTCATTAGTGCTGCCTTACCTATTTCACTGCAGAAGTAACCAAAGTCAACGTGCTTTGCTTCTTAGTTGCTGCTTCCTACCCCATTTATGTTTCTGCTTGATTGTTTTACCCAGCCTAAGAACTAATTATGGCCATTGTCTGAAATGTCCAATATTTCAAAGGCAGTTTGAGGAAAGAAATACACATTTGCCAAGCATAAATTATTGCAACTTACAGCTTGATTAGGTGCCAGAGCTGGGGACATGGAATATTAAACTCTACAGTTTACTTCTTGCCAGTTGCTTAATGGATCCACACCAGTCTGCTCCAGAGGAAAGATTAGTTATTGTAGTAAATGCAATTCTCCCAATTTCATTGATGATAGAGCCAGCGTAAGCCTATTCCCTGTCCTTAAATTTTACTTCTCACAGTTGTAAGTTTGGTTTATAAGTGAACAACAAATAATGGGTGCCCTAGCTCTTGTGTAAAAAAACCCCAACCAACCGCAGATTATTATATGTAGCATAATTAGTATATGTATCTATAGTGAGAATCATGCTGCTTAATCAAACATGCTAAGGCACTGTTCTAATAGTGAGAAGTTAAGATCAATAGTTAAAGCCTTGGTATACTGTATGGGTATTAGGAATACTGTGTGGAACAAAGGTTTCTGCATGGGCTGTGAAAGACTAAGTGAAATCTTGTGGTATTCAAAGCAGCCGAAGCACCAAGCAATCGAGAGTTTTCTTTCCCACATTTAGAGCTAGCCAAAAGGAAATACAAAGAAAAAAAAAATCCATTTAAAGTCCTTATTCAGAGGTGGAGAAAAACTTCTCTCTGTAGTCAAGGTAGGTACCACAAACTTTCCATCAGAAAACTGAACATGTTTTTTTATTTATTTTCAAAAAAAAAAGTGCTAATTCTGCAGGTGTTCTGATTGAAAAAAAAATCTAACCTGCCATTTTCTGTCATATACTTTACAGAAATGAATCAATCCCCATATCAAATGGGGAACTGAACCTTTAGCGTGAGTTACTGCATAGAAATATGCCTACCAGGATGCAGAATTTCTTTTGAGGGAGAATCTTTCTTGACAGGTTCAGCTTGATAATTGAGCAATGGTGTTTTCATTAAAACAAATACAAATTGGTTGGATTCGTATAGAAGGTAGTCTTGGAGCTATTCATCTCAACCAAGGTTCTGGAAGCTTAGGATACTCTTAGAAGCATAATAATAGGCTCTAGAAAGCTTTGAAGTGGAAAACAAGAGGATCTAAAGAGTTCAGACACTTCTATGGCTAAGCAGCCACTGGTGGGGAGTTTACAGGATCACAGGGAGTTTTTTTGGGAAGAGTTCGCTGCCCAATGTCAAAATAAGTATGTGCCTTTTTAAACTTATTTGCCTGCCATCCTTTATTCAGATGCTCACATAATTTGTTCAGCCAAAGAAAAAAAAACCTTTAAGACAAACTGACAAGAGGAGGGGTGGAAAACCAAAAGTCACAAGAAGTGATGGATTTTATAATTGCTAAAGTTTGAGGAGGTTGAATAAAGCATCAGTAATAGGGGTACAGTTATGGTCTACAAAATGCATTGACTAGGAAAACCTGCTAGTATTTTCTTACTCTACAGCTGTCTAATCTTATGATTTATCTTTGAATTTTCCTGTATGTGACATCAACCTACTTGTCATTGATACTTCTACTTCTTTTTGTTGTCTTTTGTTTATCTTCTTTCAGAAACAGTCTTGAATTTTGCCTTGGTTTAACCCTTTCCTTTGTTTCTTTTCTCACATCATTCTATTCTTCAGATGGTGGACAATTAGCTTTGATATGTACCTAAATATGCTCATATTAACTTTTTCTATGTCCTCTGAAATAGCAAATGTTGCCATCCTCAAAGATATTTACATACTCGCTGAGCTTCCATGACACTTTTATGTGATGTAGCACTGCAAAAGCTTCAATCATGGTCTCATCTTCTGCCACCTGGCTTCATTTTACTGACCTAATGCGATGTAGTGTGATATAATTCCTCAGTCCCAAATGCTGCCTCTTCATATAAACATGAAAGCAGAAAACCCCAGCTATTGGCATTGTTATTTAACCAAGCACTTCAAATGATACACCAGAAACAAGCTTCTGCTCATTAATTCAGTTAAGCCCTTTGGACTTTAAACAGAGAATATGGTGTTGCAGTAGCAGTTGTTTATGAATCACAGCTAGTTCTGAACCAGAGAATCAGCGTCTTACAGTGGGAGTGCAAGAAAGGGAGATGTGGCAAAAGTTTTCAGAGCAGCAATCTAATGGTGCCATGGTTACATTTAAGGAGCTTGATACTCTTTGCAGGAGCTCATAGTGTTTTGAAAATACCTCAAAAGGAACCAAATATTTCCCAAAATGTCATTACACATTGAAATACAAGGTTAATGACTCCCAGCTTCTCAAATGTGTAACTGTGTGTGTGTGCTTTTGTCTATACTTTGCAACTGTTCTGTTCACTTTCAGGGAATCTCTGTAAGTTTCGAACAGTAGCATTGAATACTGTGCTGGCAACTCTCCAGATGCTCGAGGGCAGCAAAAATTTGCATATTCATTTGAATTATTTTACATTTCTAATACATCTATTTGAAATCTCCATTAGATAGAAATGAAACTTTACCATTAATGCATTAAGAGCTTTCACTATGTAGTAATGGATGGGAAAGAAGAGAAGAAAATACCTGAGAGTGTGCTTATTGTCTTTGAAAGCTATGCTGTGTATTTTTCTTTTCTCTGGTGCTTTTGCAGCAGTTAAAAACAAACAAACCAACCAAAAAATATAGAAGCATATCCTCAAAAAAGTGCTGTAGGTGGTATTGATGGTGATTTATCTTCCATTTTTTCCTCATTGTTGAATTTTTTTCTTTTATCTACAGTATCTCATTTCACCTCTCTGTTGAACAGTTTGTCTTCCTCACCTCTCCTAATGACTTCCTCACTTCTTGGGGTTTTTTTTTGTTTTTCTTAATACCTTTCTTTATGACTGTTGCAGAAATGTTTATAAAAACGATATATTAGATCAGTTGGAGAACTTTTCCCAAACTAGGGCTGTGGTTCATATAAGCAAAGGACCCTAAACTATCTATGACTTTGCGTAAGGTCTGAAGGCCTCACAGGTCTTTCTAACAACCTTTATTACAAATGCTACCTAACAGAAAAAAAAAACAATTAAATTTTGACAGTAAATACATATTTTATAAAGAGTTTGGTGGTGCATATAATGTGTGTGATAGGAATTGTATGTATACAGAGAAAAAACATTAATTTTGTAAGATCTGTGTAAGTAAGGTAAAATTTTTTATGAAAACTTTGCTTTTTATTAAACTATTTTTAAGCCAAACAGTGTGGTCACAAGTGATAACAGATATTGCTGATTTGAGATAAAATATCAAACATTGCTGCAAAGAAAGTGCAAATAATACTTTACTGATGTCAGTTTTCTTTCTCTCACCTCATATAGCTAATTATGGGTGAAAAAGAAGTAAGTCCACTTTTCTTGTAAGGTTATTAACTTGACAGTGTTCCTTTAAGATGTGAGGATGTGCAGAGTAGTTAGGAATGTGAGATACTGTAGGGTACCAAATGCGTGATGTGATGTTGCTAGGCAACTCACTTATTGTTTTAAACAAACCACGTAGAGCTGGCAACAGCTGCCAAAGCTCTTGGCTCTTGATAGTAACACAGACCTCAAAAGAACTTAGAACAAAGATCTTCCAAAATAAGCTCTAATATATAACGCAATCCCATGGTGCTAGCAAGTGTGTGAACCTGCTTCTTAAGTTAGCAGATACAGTTACCTTTTACAATTCTATAATCAGATATTTCTGACAACTATGTAATTTGTTTACATACATTTAAAAAAAAACCCCTGACTGTTAATCTATCAATTTGTCTTTTTAAAAGAATGCCTTTCACAGCTGTCAATAGTAGCAGATATGTTTGCATGTATTCAACAAGCATTGTATGTATGCGGTCAAGAAATGCAAAATGTTACATAGAGAATAGCCATGTGTATGTGTCTGTGGATTTCTTCCTTTTCTCTGCTGTGGAGCTGTATACATTTTGATATGTCAGAAACAGAGGTGAGATCAATGTTTTCAGTATTACAGTCCGTAAAAATAGATTTAGGCGTAGCACTCTAACACCTATCAATATGGCAAAGCTTTTAAAATAGGAACCAGCCCCCAAGACTTCAAAAGAGGGTCCAGATCTGTACTGAAATAACCCAAATCTGTCAAAATTTTTCACACTAGGAGATAAGTAGGTCTGTAAACAGCCTCTTTTCTGGAAATACATCTGGAATGCAAAAAATGCTCCTTATGAGTTTTCCCCTTCCTCCTGACTGCTTGAAAACAAACCAGCTTAAATCCATCAGCGGGGCAGTGCTGAGCTTCTGCTAGTATTCCTGTCTTAGTGCAGCATCACAGTTCATATGCAGCATCACATGAGCTTGTCTGGCTGGCTGTTGCATTATTCACACCCCACCAGAGTGCAGGTGAAGTCAGCGTCTGAGTGTCCGGGTAGTCTCCTCACTGCTGTGTGAATGATCTCACCATCACACTACTGGCAGCAGCCTTGCTTTATCTCTGCTTGTAATTGTTCAGTTTTCTCTATTCTGGTCAACAAAACACAGATTTGAATGTCTAGCTACTTAGAGCTGTCACAGGAATCTTCTGAGCTCTAGAGACACTGTCTTTGGCAAAATGAATGTTTAAATACAGAGAATAGCTGTTTTTCAAGCTGCTTCTCACCCTACAAATGACAGACTAGCAGAGATTAAGCTTGACTGCCCTAGACCCTAGAATGTATGCTTTTCTACTTTGTTTGGTGTTTTTCTGTCTATCTATGCAGTTAAGATTTTAATTCCACCCTGAAGGGAGAATTTTTTCCAATATAAATTTTGTCAAACCTCAGCCTTGTTTTTTGGAAAATTTCAGAGCATGAAAATAGCTTAGTGGTTCAGACTATGAGTCTACGTAGCATGATATCCTGACTCTAAGGCACGCATATACTGATGCCCAAAGAAGAATAAAAAACTTTCTCAAGGTATTCTCTTGTTCTCTGACTGTATCTTGGCGAAGAGGATTTCCTGAGCTGTGAATCATTTAGCTATTTAGGTATTTAGTGTTGACACGGTTCCTATTTAGTAACATTTAATAGTTCACCTTGCACACTTTTCCTCTGAATCCACAAAACTCTCTGCATCCACAATGTCTTCTGACCAGGAGTTACACAATTCAGTGTAGAACTGTGCAATGAATCACAGCCTTTTGTTTGTTCCAAGCCTGTACCTCTTAGTTTAACTTGATCATGCCCAGTGCTCATGTAGACAGAGGTAGTGAATAATCTGGTCAGCTCTCTACCATGTCTATGCAATTTATGTTTTTGTAGGCTTCTAACTCCTCTTTACTCAAATTAAACAATCTTGGGCTACTTAGTTGTTCATATGGAAAGCATTACTTATCTTTGCTTGGCTTTTTGCAGTTTCGTGTCCCTTTTTGGGAATAGGAGAGCAAGATATGCAAGGAGTACAAGAAGGGAATTTTTTACTGTGGTGTAATTTTTTTTCCATTTTTCTTTCATAGTAATTCCTAGAATTTATGTTGCTTTTTTGACTACGGCCTAGTATTAGTCCACTGTTGATAGTGACAAATTGCTGTTTTCCCACTCCAAGCCATTTCATTACAGAAACAATGTTCAGTTCTTCCCCACAGTACAGATTTATCACTTTTCCAGAAACTTTCTCTGACAACAGCCAATCTAACTGTTCATTTGTTGTTGTTTTCTCTAGTTTCAAAGAGAGTGAAACATTTTTTAAAAAAATTAAGTATTGATTGAGGGAAAAGGAGATCATCCAAATGTCTTTATCTGTCAGCTGTTATCTGTGAAGCAGGGTTTTCTCTCAGTGAGATCAAATGGAGGGCAGCAATTCAACCTGAAGTCTCTGTGGGAACGTTACAGAATATTTGAACATCTGCTTTGAGAACCTACTTGAAAAATAACCGTGCACAGTAGAGGAGGAACATATGGTGCTGCATGCTGAAGACCACTGGTAATACTGCTGGCACAAGCAAAAAGAGCAAAAAGCTCATAGAGGTTACAGAGAAGTTCTCCATTCAATAATATATGTAATTTTGCATTTTTTAAATAATAGTATAGTAGTTATGAAATTATAGATAGGCAAATGATCACTATAATGTGAAAGTTGATAGAAATTTAAGTGCCTTGAAAATTAAGCAGAAAATACCCATATATAATAATGTTTTCTCTGTTGTTTGTTTGAAACTAATACTGTGGTATTTGTATTTATTTCTGCAGGAAGATAATTAAGCAAATAGGAAAAAATGGAAAAAATACCACAATTCATATGTAATGAAAAGATGGCTATTACCAGATGCTCTCCCAGTATAAACCAGAACATATTTTTCAGGTCTGCTGAAATATAGAGTTCTGCTTCATCGCTTGGTTTTGGGTCTGCAGCATAGACAGAAGTGTTGAAAATTCTGGTATATTATTGGAGTCTGTCTATATTGCTGTTGCATGAGTTGGCAGGCTGATGGACAAGAAAATGTATTTATGGTTTTAATCCTGTGTACTGTATTGTCAGTGTTATGCCTATAGATGTGTCAAGTCAGCAAATGTTGGTTTTATGGCCTGAGTCATGAGAGAGCCCAGTTTTCCCTATGTTAATTGAGACAGTTTTTGAATGTATTGCAGTTTAGTCATTCATGGTTTGTAAATATTAAATTTAGTTTAACACTATTTTATTATAGCTTCAGAAAATAATATGTTTTGGCTTTATATGGCACTAACACAACTGGACACCATGTGTAAATTATATGGTTCTAGATAGTTAATATATACGGAAAATTGTACACATACATTGAAATTCAGTGTCTCCTTTTACAGAAGTTGAGAAAGATTTTTCTACACCTTTTTTTTCTGTGATGCGGAGACAGTTATATGGGGCTTAAGGTCTAGGCTTCTGACTTTGAAGGACTGGGTACATCAACAAAAGACTGAAAAGGATCACAGGCTAATATTCTCTCCGAGAAACTTTTAGAGTTTTAAGACCACCCTGAGCTTACGGTCAATAAGGAAAAAAAAATCATTTATCTAAAAAACCAAGTTACATTTATGTCTACCATCCTTCTTACTGGCCCAGTTTTCTATTTCCCAGCATGAGTTAGAATCAACATTAGCACAGCCATCTCAGGAAAAGATGTACAAGATGACACTTTAGCCATTCTATTCTATGCTACTCTATTTAGCCAGATTTGTTGTTTTAATACTTTATATTCATTTCTGTCATGGTTGTAAAAAAAGCGAAGACTGGTAGTATTAAGCTGTGAAATACCTTTTTGCCTAGAGCACATGCAACATTACACGTTGTCAAACTAAAGCTTGATAAGTAGTGGTGAATTTCATTACATGGAAAAATTACGTGAACTCAAGTATCTTTTTCACAGGTTGAATTATCAAATAATGATCATCTTTTGCCAAATTCTATTTGAAAATATTTAGATTTCTTTACACAGAGTTTTCAGCAACTACATTTTTTCCATTGGGTTAAGTAACACTTCCCTATGCATGCAAATCCTGCTTCATGTAGTAGTAATTGTGTGAATAAACTATCCTGCTTTCTCAAGTAATTTGAACTATTAGTTATAAATATCTAAACTCTTAAGATTTAACTTATGAATTCAAAAGGAACATCTGTAGCACATACAGGATATTGTGCACTGTAAACTTGTCCCATTAGAAAAATTCCAAGTTGCATATAATTAACTTTGGGTGAAATGTAATTCAGTACACTCAGAAACTTGCTGTTGCTATCATAATAATGGAAAGAAATTTCTGATATTTACCCTTACTTACATACTTTGTAGATTGCAATAAAATCTTTAAAATGTTGATCGCATTCATAGTCGCTTGGTAGGTAATAAGGAACAAAGCAGAACATACTTGTGTTTCAACATCATTTTTATAGCTAGATTGTTACAACAGCTCAAGATCGTTTCCCCATAAACATTACTAATACCTAGAGACAGAAGGGTACCATTTAATGTGACACACCATTTGGCTTAGTTATGTTCTATTCCTCTAAATGCTATCCCTGAGCAAATTGCTTTTTCAAAGAAGAAATCTGTGTCAAAAAAGCTTGCAAAATCACAGCCTGAAATTTCCTTTTCTAAAAAAAAAAAAAAAAGGTAGCAGGAGCCAAGAAACTTCAAAGGATCAAGTTTGCAATTATGGCAAAACTGTGGAAAAAACGTAGTATGTAAATTTGATGTCTACAAATGTACAGTGCTGTGAGGAAACCTACCTATCTCTGGGGTACTGTGGTTCAGCAGAGTAAAGATTTAGCTCTCCAGCTCTTCACAACTCATTTTACTTCTGAGACAGTACTGTGACAGAGCAGTTCAACCGACTAATTACACTATTTTGCATGCAAGTGGTGAAACACGTAGGTAAATGTGGATTTGCCACATTAGCACTTCAGAGACGAGTGATTTTTTGTGAGGATGGGAAATGGAATGAATAAGAGTGTATCAGATTTTATTTTTAATCTCTTGGTTTTTCACCAGGATCATTAGGAACCTTCTAGTTCCAGTTGCAGATATTGATGTACTGAGTTAATCAATGCCATATCTAGGAGGTGTTGATTGCTTTGTTCAAATTTAGTGAAACTACAGCAGTATGAATTTTCACCTATTCTTCAAAAGCTCATTCATCTCCCAGATGCCTAAAATGCTTACCCTGCTTCAGAGCTGCTAGTGTTGAACTCTTTAGACGAGAGAGGGCTTGGATATGCTAATCAGATATCTATCTGCAAATATTCGATCCAGCAGCAGAGAGTAAAGTGTGAGCCTGTCAGCATTTGTAGCTCTCCAACACTTAGGGTATGAGTAGCCACAGCAGTAAAGCTATTCAAGTTGAAAACGTGGGTGTTTGGATGCCAAAGTACTGCTAAAACTCCAGAGATACAACTCAGCTATGCTGTTTTGAGATTTGTCATATATCTTAAGTTTTATCTGCTTGGTACTAAACAGTGGCAGTTAGACATTCGCTAGTAGGAGCCCAATAAGGGACAAACCATGAAGAAATAAAATGGCAAAACAAAAATTGGTTTTATTTTGAGCATTCTCTCAAATTAAGATGGTTAATTTTCCTAAGACTACCTGTAAGTACTAAATCTGAAAAATAGGCTGTTAGCAAAATAAAATATATAAATAAATTCCCAATACGTGGATGGACAGGTAGAGGAGGACACTGGAGAAAAAACTTATAGAAGGAATGGACTTTTCCCACTATCTGATGAAGATAAATTAGTGACCTGCTGAACTGGTTTGTTGAGCCTATGAATAGTGAGTGGAGTTAGGTGACACAAGGAAATATTAAGATGTATTGTCGTATTGATTCTTCATTCTTAAATCAGGATTTATGAGAAACAAATGTAATTATTTACTTCAAAACAATTACTTATAAGTCATTACAATATCAGAGGATTTTGAAAGACAAATATTAAGTGTTGTACATGGCTACATCTCAAAGAGCTAATTTGGATCTTCTGACCTTAAGTAGCATAAGATTTGAGAAGCCAAGTCTATCATGTACTAGTGTATTTGAGCAGAATATTTTTGTGACACCTTGTCCTTAATGACATTATTATCCGTAGGTACTAAATGCCTTTTAAAAATCTGGCACTTGCTGCTTGATGAGTCATCACAAAGAAGCCAGGGAGATGGAGGGTGTGAAGCTGGCTTCCAAAATGTACCGATAACCAGTTTCCCTTGTTGTTTGTTTGTTTGTTTGTTGTTTTGTTGTTTGTTTTTTTTGTTGTTCTTCATCTTCTTTTTTTCCAGAAGTGAGGGGTTGTAGAACCAGTATGTGTACTAATAACTACAGGGGGAAAATCACTAAAGAGGATCTCATGAGTGCTGACAGAAAGACCTGATAAAAGCTCCTTACCTCACTGTCTAATATTGCATTTGTAGGATTCCAAGAGCAGTATGAGGGCACTGTCTCCTGGGTTCATTTACTGTTAGTCTAGCCAGTGTATTTATTGACTCACATTAAATACGTCATTATTTGCACACATGTAAATTAAAGCAAACCAAAGCCCTTTATTTCTAGTTGTTTATTGAGGTCACTGGTTGACAGTGAAACACAGTGGATGAAATAAAACATGTCAGTTACTGGAGGATGACAGAGCATGTGCTGATGCAGGATTGTTTCATTGCCTTTTACTGCCTAAAAGCCTGTAACTAAGCTTTGTAATCATTCTGGGCACTTATCAGTTAGGTTCTGCTGGGCTGGTACTTCACCAGAGAAAACTGATGAGAGCTATGCTATTCTAAGTCTCAACATTTCAAAAATATGAAACTTTCAAAAGAGAGACTATTAATAACCCTGGGATACATATTTTGAAATGAATCATTATACAGTTCTAGGAGCATATTGGTTACCATTTCTGCCATATGTTTATACATTCTTGATCCACATCCATCTGGCACAGAAATCTGTCAGAATGTGTTGAAAAGTGATTTGAAAGATCTTAAAAGCCAAGTGCAAATTTGTACTCTGGCTTGTGTAGACTACAGAAAAAAAACTTTTTTCAAAATTCAATGTAGTATTTTAAATTAAATAGATTGCACATCTTTGAAAATTGTCATTAAACAAACAAAAAGAAGCTGAAGTGATTAATTAGCTATATGCTTTGAATCACTATTTGCAAAGCAAGTAAGAGTAACTTGAAAGTGTCTTTGGACATTTCTCAGCACAGAGCAGCCTTGTCTTTACTTTTAGTTAGTATACAAAAATAGTATTTGATATTGAGCTTTAAATATTTAAGACAAAGTTTTTTCTTTACAGAGGAATATCAGGATGTAAAATTACAAATGATCATACTTTTTCCATATGCCAATCAAATTGAAACTAGAATTGACTAATCTATATACAGGCATGTATTTTAATGTATATGTACTATAGCACAAAGTTAGATTTTTTTCCCCAGTGGATTTACAAAAATCTTTGTTCATGGTCAGTTCAAGTTAATCGAAGTTTTTTTAGCAGACACATGCATTTTTTATTTAATTTTTATGTTCTCCATTCTGCTTTTAGGGGTTTATGCTTTGAATAACAGAAAAACAGAGTGAGTTCATGGTCATTACAAACATTCTCACAGATCTATTGGATTACTAAAGAAAGACTGTCTATCTAAGGTACTAAGATTTTGGAATCATGAAAAGAGCTTGAGCATGAAGCGCTTTTTTGAGGAACTCACAGAACAGGAGCTTTCATGATAAAAAAGTCTGGAACTGGATGTGCTTGGTGTTGAGACTTTTTTCAGATGCACTTACCTAATCAGTTTTCCTCTGTCAGTTTCAAAAACATAGTCTGAGCTACATATTTGTGTTTACAGGATCCAAGTTACACCCAGCATTCACTGCAAAAGTAACAGTAAAAGTAATTACCAGAAGACACGAATGTAAGGAAGCATTATTAAGAATAATTAAATTTAAACATAATTTTACTACCCCAAGAAATCTAGGAGCTAGAATGTATTATTGTCTATTTACTGGTGTAGTAGTTCTGCCTGAAAAACAGAAAGGCAGATATCTGTTCTGTAACTGTGCTACATGTTTGCTTAGAGGACAGCCAGGGAATAGGACAGTAGCAGTGACAAGATTTTAGCTCCTTTAAGGACTATTTATGTCTAGTGTCTCTCATTGCCAGACTTCAAACTGAGCTCAGGAATAGAATAAGGCCATATTCCCATCCCCACTACTGAGTTAACAAGCAGCTTAAAACAGTATTCACGTTGCTTATGATCTTCTGAGAAACAAAAATGCCTCAGGAATCCTATGTGAGCTGGCAAATCTGAGGATGACACCAAGTTGGGTGAGAGTGTCGATCTGCTGGAGGATAGGAAGGCTGTGCAGAGGAACCTGGACAGGCTGGGTCAATGGACCAAAACCAATTGTATGACACTCAACAAGACCACATGCTGGGTCCTACACTTTGGCCACAACAACCCCATGCAGCTCTACAGGCTGGAGGAAGAGTGCCCGGAAAGCTGCCCAGTGGAAAAGGATCTGGAGGTGCTGGTGTAGAGCAGCTGATAGGGAGACAGCTGTGCCCAGGTGGCCAAGAAGGCCAACGGCATCCTGGCTTGGATCAGCAATAGTGTGGCCAGCAGGACCAGGGCAGTGATTGTCCCTCTGTACATGGCACTGGTGAGGCCACACCTCAAGCCCTGTGTTCAGTTCTGGGCCCCTCACTACGAGAAGGACACTGAGGTGCTGGAGAGAGAAGCTTCTCTGGATGCTGCCCTAGAGAAGGGCAGTGAGGTTGGTGAAAGGTCTGGAGCTCAAGTCTTATGAGGAGCAGCTGAGGGAGCTGGGGGTGTTTAGCCTGGAAAAGAGGAGGCTGGGAGGGACTTGACTGCTCTCTACAACTACCTGAAAGGAGGGTGTAGCCAGGTGTGGGATGGCCTCTTCTCCCAGGCGACCAGCGACAGGACAAGAGGACATAATATAAAACTGCACCAAGGGAGATTTGGGTTGGACATTCAGAAGGATTACTTCACAAAAAGGGTGATTAGATATTGGCTGCCTGGGGAGGTGGTAGAGTCACGGGCCCTGGAGGTGTTTAACAAAACACTGGATGTGGCACTCAGTGCCATGGTGTAGTTGACATGGTGATGTTCAGTTACAGGTTGGACTCAATGATCTCAGAGATCTTTTCCAACTGAACTGATTCCGTGAATCTTAAAACCAGTGTTAAGAGCATCAACCAAACTTTGGATCAGTGATGACAACATCTTGTTAGCGGTAAATTGCAAGTGTCTCCAGCTGTATTCTTCTTGCACTCTGAAATGCTTCAGATGGTATTTGTGAGCACAATCTATTATGGAAAGGTGCATGATGAGTGTGTAATTAGAGGTATCTATGCCACTGATGTACTTATGCAACCCTGAATTCCAACTGTCTTCTCAATTAAATACAAATAATTAAAATGCCAACTATTAGCATCCTGTAATTATGACTCTTACCAATTCCATCATTATCCACTCATTTCCCTACATGATAATACCCACCTGGAGAGAACCTTGTATCTACAGTCTTCAGTAACCAGCAGGATGCTGGGTTTTTTCTTTATTTGATAAAATAATAGAAAGTTAATAATCCTTCAGACATGCCTTGCATGTTTCAATTCCAGAAACTTTTTCACTCTAAAGCAAGAAGAAAACATGTGTTTGATCCAAAGCTGATTTAGCGAGTTTTAAATAATGTTACATATGATTTAACAGACTATCATTTTAACAAATTCTTATCCATTTTCACATGTGCATATTCAGTACTAAGAGAGGGTTATTATAGTGAGAATAGGGTGTTTTTTACTTATGTAGTGGGTGGTTTAAAATTAAGTACATTGGATGTAGTTTTATGCACATTAAAATTACACTGCAATCAGCACAAATGTTTTGAATAACCTGAAAAGAACATGGTTATTCCTACCCCTGCCTTTAGTTAGAATGTTGATATTTAGGGTTTGATTAATATTGCATTTGCTTTAATTCTGGAATCTGACATTTTCAACTCAAGTTGCTTTCTTGTCTGATTTCAAGTGTTCAGGTGCTCTGGTGGAGTGGAACTTGTCAGGGTGCTGCTTGCTAATCAAGGCCTGCTGACCAGGGAAATGCCACATTAACAGTAGAGGAAGTTATATAGTTCATCTGCCTAATGAGCCATTCAAAATACCAACCATCAATCCCAGCCTCAAGCTCCTGTGTGCTGAATTTGAATAAGAGACATGGCCCTACTGACTGTACTGATCTTAAGGGACCCAAACAAGAGTTGCCTTGTTTCCATGTGCTTATGCAGGTCCTTGGGCAGTGCCCTTCAGGACATATCTCCTGTTCCAGTGTCCACCTCATGAGTGTCACACGTGATATGCTAGAATTAAGAACCTGAAGTTGCCATTCAGCTGGGACAGTTCACGTCTGGAAGCAACTGAGTCCCTCATTATCCCACACATGACATCTAGACTGTGTCATGACACTCTTGTGCCACCTTTACCTTTTGTCAGGCTGCAGCTGCTCCAAGCTGTCACATTTTCCAGAATATTCCCTTAATTACCAACATCCATCTTATCATACCACATAAAAGGTGTCAGGTAATCCCACCAGCGGACACTACTGAAAAACACCTAGAACTGCCAAAGGTGGGGTGAGTTCAAGCTTTTACTGTCATTCTTCTGTAGAGATTGTTGTAGCAGAGAAAGGAATGTTATTAAAATACAAAGATGATAAAATCCGTAAGTAGAAACAGTAATCTTGTGCTTCTTTCTTCCTCCTAGTCTTTCTCTGTTTCTTTTTGTCCCTTCTTCTCTCTTTTTTCTCTTTCACTGTCATTGCAAATGTTAAAAAATGCTAAAATATGAAAGGCCTTGTTGAATTCTGGGAAAACTAATAAACATTTACATAGTAGCTGGACAACTGACTGTATAAAGCTTTAGTGTCATAAAATGTACTTTTAAATTAGTATCAAATGATATATGAATACCACAGTTTCCTAAGTATCTCAGAAAGCATTAATCAGCACAGCCTGAGTAGGAACAACTTAATTGTTTTGTCTGCAGTGCTTTATCTGCTTTAATTTGGTCTGTACATATTACCAAGACAACTAAGGGAAAAATAAACTCTTAAACCAAAATTCAGTGAAAGCAAGACAAAACAACCTGCTTTGATGCATTCTGCTCTGATAAATGTCAGTTTGGCAATCGGCTGTGAATATTTTTTTTTCTGTAACAGATAGAACTTTTCTTTTCTCCCTTCAAAAAAAAACAAAAATGGGGCATTTATGGAAATTTGGGGTTTTGTTTCTTCACAGGGTTTTGTTTTGAAATATTTACATTTATAGATTTTTCTTCTTTTTAATGCTAATGATTGTTGTCTTGGGTTTAAAATCCTTTCTGCTATATCTGCTTTATAATCTGTCTTGAAGAGGTCTTTAAATACTACTGAGCTGAAAAGATAAGACATAAAAGTAGAATGTTTTGTGCTGCAATGTTATGTTTCCTTGAAGAGATGCATTTTAAGTTTGCCTGGGGTGTCTTATATTTCTCCCAAATAAGTAGATCTACACCCTCTGGAAAAAAATGGAGATACTTCTGTCTGGGAGCCTCAGATCCCACAACTCACTGCACATTTGCTAGGTACAATTTTATTGTGTCTCCATACAAGCTTACGGCACATGCATATCATTGTAGTGTTTCGTCTTTGATTCTCTGTGATTGGTATCTATTAAGCAAGCTTAAAGCTATAAACCTCTTGTATACATACAGTTTCCAAACATGTGGGAAAGAGGAAACCACAAAAATAGAAGTAGTAAGTGAAGCTAGAATCCAGGTCCTGACTTTGGGGTTTGAAAAACTACCTGTTTTTAAAGGTAGTGGTGACATAAACTGTTATCTGTCGTCTGTCACAGAACCATTGATACTGGCCTTTGAGTTAAATTTTGAAGTTATGTGATTTGGAACAAACTAGCCCTGGAAAATAAGATTGCTGGTCTGTGAAATTAGTTGTCCTACTTAAAAAAAGGGAAAATCCACAAACAAAAAAACCCAAACCAAAACAAAACCAGGTAATTTGGGTAGATCTTCTGACACATAGAAAATTTGATATATTTGGGTTTGAGAAATATTTTTCTTTAAAAATATGAATTGCTAGTTGCTCAGATGACCTTATTATTAAAATCTACAGAATATGTATTTTTGGGAAAGAATTTTCTTTCTTCACATAAGTGTGACTGCAAACAGCTTGCTGTGAAAATTAAATATTGATTATTTGACATCCTCGTTATGCTTGGTAGTTCTGACTTCTTGCCTAAATTATATGGTACTACTGCTATGTAGTTACCTGATGCCTTCAAAAAGGACTTTAGATATCTACAAAAGAAAACAAAAAAAGAAAAAGTCAGCAACCTCCCCATAACTTGGGAACAAAGAATTATAGAATTTTGTACTCTTTTGTACTTTTCATTGTTTTCTGATGACAAAAGTGTTAAAATTAAACTGCTTTATGATTGAATTTGTGAATGGATAAATTTTTAAATAATTTTGCTCACAATAAGTATATTTCCATGTAAAGTATGATGTCAGATTGTTTTTTGGTTTATTGAACCATATTTGATGATGTGGTATTTTCGCTCACTAATTTACCACTGTGTGCAAGTATCTTCCTGCCAAACCTGCCTTATTCATGTACATAGATCCATCTGGGTTATAGAGTTTGCTTCCAAATATAAGAATTCATCCAAGAAGCAGTGCCTATTCTAAGGGAATTGGAGTGTGCTCAGTGCAGGAGGCAGGAAAACCCAACCCTGAGCTGTTCTTCAACATTTAGATATTGTTTCCTAGAGGTAAAACTTGATGAACGTTTTGTTTTAAAAAATTAAACAGATGAGAGTTGTCCAGGGAAAAAATGAATTCATTTTAAGTTCAGTAAATAATTATTGTATGATGTTGTTCACTGAGCCTCACAGATTAATTTGGCTGACTTGATCTTTGAATATATTTCTCAGTAGCCTCTTTTTGCTGTACTTTTTTGTGTCAAAAATAGCTTTTTAAAATAGTTCGGTCTAATCTATGTGAAAAGCCAGGAAAAACAGTTTTATGTTAGCAAAAAGTAGTAGCAGGCCTACATTTGCCGTACATTTGAAAGGCAAAGTGCAGCTTTTGCTTAAAGCTGAAAGATGTTGAACCTGTTGACCTCCTGCAGCAAGGGCCTTGACCGACCAAGCGATTGAAGCCCCAGTCAAGGGGTGGATCTTGCACATGTGGATGATCTGACTGCCTTTGCTGGGATTTATGCCTGAGTTTCTACGACAGAGCGGATTGCTATGCTTAGCAGCACTGTGAGACCAAGGCAATTTAGGCATAAGGGGTTATTGTTTGTGGGTGATGAGAATACACTTTGGCTGCTGACCAGATATTGCAAGGAGAAGTTGCTGGCTGCAGGCTGGGCTGCAGTCCATGTACCCATGTAAAAATAAACTGCTAGATACTAAAGACTCTAAATCCCTATTCACAGTGTCTCTTAGGGTAATATGACCACATGCCACAGCCGGTTAATGCACAACCTCAGTTTGCATTATGCATTATCTGCATAATTGGGCTGGGCTTTGCTTACCTAGAAGGCTTTAAAAAAAGTATTTGAGAACTGAGAGGGGCACATGGGTGGCATTCAAAGTATAGTCACCTTTTGTTGCCTTTGGTTTGTCCTGGAATTTATTAATAGACATGCTGAGAGTGTTTAATTGTTCATTTTATTGAGAACAAAAGTCTCTATGATTTATTCAGATTATTTCAGAAGATAAATATCTATGGCTGTTTATAAAATTGGATGTAAATTATATGTTGGTTTTTAGACCATTAGCATTTTAGATCTTAAAAAATAAAACACATACTGAAAAGAAATTGATTTTTCTACACAGTTTCACCTTGTAATTTTCTGTGATCGTAGTAAACATATGCAAGTCTTATAATGCATTTTGGTTTCTGTAGAAAAGCATCATCCGTAGAAGTATTACAGGCCAACATAAAGTTAGGAAGGACACACCTATTAGTTCTTGTTATTTCCACTATAACAAGTGTTCTTACAGCAAGCACCTGCATGTCCTGGGTACCCTTCAGCTCTGTCCTTTGTGTTCTTGGAATTTAGTTGGGGCAGCCAAGCTGTGTTTCAGAGGATGTTGTTTTGGTTAAGTGTGTGGTTATGTTTAAAGGAAAAAGCAACAGGTAAAGCAGCATCCTACCTTTTGTTTTAAACTGTGGTTAAGGCTCAGGTGGTGCGTAATCATACTCTGCTTATGATGATTGCCTTGGGTTTAAGTTGGGATTTAAGGAAGATAGAAATTGTACCTTCTACACTATTATAATGCATTTCTGGAATTTTCATTGCTGGCATCAAGGCTGGTTAAACTCTACTCTTACACTGTCACAGCTGTGATTCCTGGGCTATGTGCACCTGGTTAAGAACAAATAAACTGTACCCTTAATCAAAAGCCATAACTTAACATGCATTATATATACATGGAAGTAATAGACTGCTATAAGCAACTGTCTTTGCCCTACTCTGCAAGTGTTTGGAATCAGGATTTCAGCCATAATCTGGCCCACTGGAAGGACTAGAAATAGGAGGGAAGTTGAAACAAATCTAAAAACTATTTCGTCTTTCATAAGGTTTTCCATTAAGAATGAAGAGTGTCCCATGTGACCTATAGCACGAAAATTATTGAGGAGTTTTGGTTTGTGATTTGAATTGCCTTCTTCTAAGTGACTTCTCTGTGTAAAAGCAATTTGTACTTAGAAAATTATTGTGAGCTGTATAGTAGAATGGAAACTATAGGGAATGAAGCATATGTGTCCTAAAAGGACATAGAATTGGAAAAATTATGACTACCAATATCTACAGAAGGAGTAAAAAAAAAAGCCTAACTGGTTCAAAAAGGAATGAAGTCCGTAAAGTTTTAGGCTTAATCCTAATTTTCTATAATTGTATTAAAAGGCCAAATGATTCTGGCCTTTTTTTTTTTTTCCCTGCAAGGGAAGGCGAAGCTGGCAAAATGTCAGGTAAGTTATTTTATATGTGCAAAACACTATTTAGAATTTCCAGTGCTGCAACAACATATGGGCTTCTATTTGGAAAAACAGGGAAAGATCAGCACTGATATTTGGAGAGAGCAGCACTGATATTGTCTACTATTGTTAAAGTTGTTATGATGGCTAAAAATACCACCAGTTGCTATAGCAACTGGAATTTGAAGGCTCACATATTCCTTCTGCTTCTACTCCCTTTCAAAAATTCATCAAAACAAACCTTTTCTTGCCCATAAGTTATAATCTTTAGCTGTTATATTAGCTGGTTTACATAATGCTTATTTCCTGCCTGCTCAATTATGAGTTACTTTAGGAAAAAAGCACACTGGAGCATACTTTGTGAACTATAAGCTTACGTAGGTTGCTGATCAATGTTAGGGTTGAGGACTAAATAATTTCATCAATCCAAAGAATTTCTTAAGCACCATAATAAGCACATGTTGGCTTTTTGCTATTAAATATACTTTAAAATGTTGAATATTGAAGGTGTGATATAAGGTAAATGTAAACATCCAGCATCTGTTCTCTTAAGTTTATTTTTCAGCTCCACAGATTAATTCAAGTTGTCTTTGACATTCTTCAGCTTAGCAAATTCTGATCCCTTGGTTTTTGTCTGCATTTTGCTGACTGTGTCCTGGGATAGCTTTTTAAAAAAATTCTGTCTTGGGCTTGACAATATTTAATTAGTATCTTTGGCAATTTCTTTCACTCTGATTTTTCTTAGGGCATGACATTATACAGTAAACTAAACAACATCTCTCCGAAAGGCAAATCCATCTTTATCAATTAATAGCCTTATTTTTTGTAGCGTGCACACATCGGTGGTGTCATTTCTAGAAAAACAATTCCCCTTGAAATATTTCAATACTTCCACTTGCTGTTTATCACTAGTGGTGTCTGTATGGAATTTCAATCAACTTCAGCCGATGATTGGTGGCAGTAAGGCTTTGTAGATTGAAGTTGGCTGTAAAGGCAAAGTCTCAGGCCAGTGGCCAAACGATGGCATGAACAGTCCAAGCCAAACAAAACTCTCCCTTCTGTGTCTAAAATAAATCAAAAGATTGTGTAGTCCAGAGTAAGATTTGCAACCTAACGAGCATATTGTGAGACCAGATATCTGAGCTTACAGTATCAGGATGGGTTTGAGAATTGTGTCTATAGATTTGGATAGCGTCATAAATTGGATTATATTTTTGGCTGAATTTTTAACATCTACCAATTTTATTTCATCCTGAGTGGATTAAACATAAAACTGCAAATAACCAAATTTCCAACCTTGGACAAAATTCTCTGTATGATCTTTTTTATGAAATTTTTTTTCTATTTGTTTCTATCTACAAAAGGCATTAATGAATATGGTGCCTATTTAAGGCATTAAGCTCATCCCATACGTAAGAAAAACTCAGGCCATTTTTCTATGTAAAATTCAGAGGCGTTCTATCTGCCTGCTGCTTACGTCCAATTTGGTATGACAGAATGAAATTTGCCCAAGAGCTCAAGATTGTGCTCTTACTGAAGTAAGAAGTGCTGCCCTTACTGAAGCCAGAGGTGCTTTTGCCACTGAGAGACAGGATTAGGAGCAGATATGATCAAACATAGAGCCCTTTAGGAGGCATTACGAAACCGGTTTCTGGCTTTTTTCGCACTCTCAGCTGGTGTGCCTAGGAGCAGGAACAGGCTTGCCGAGGCTGATCTCCTTGTGCTCTGTGTGTTGCAGCAGCAGCAGTGACCAGGCAGAGCTGTGCTGGGCAGGCAGGAGGGGCTGGGGTGGGCTGAGTTGCTGCCCAGCGCTGCTGTGCCTGTCCTGTTCCTGTCCTGTCCTACGCCGAGTACTATCAATTCAATTCCCATATTAAATCCAGGATGTTGTACATATCTGTAGTACAGGCACATCATGGTTTTGCTGGATAAACATAAATTAATATTGAATGAATTTTAGGATTAATTTGCCTGTAGTAAAGAGGAGAAAGCAGCAAGCATATAGTTTTTGTAATCTTTATTTGCTGCTGAATGTTTATAAAACTTGAAAGAGATGTGCCATATAAGAGTGGTGCACATACTGTGCTTTGTTTGCAGGACTGGTCCTAAAAAAAAGAAAATAAACCCAAACCATTTTAATTAGCTCTTGCTGTTATCTTAGAAATGAAGTGCTTAGAAGAGCTCAATGAATGTGGGGATCTTAAGTGTTTTATCAATGACTAGGAGTGTATTTGGTTTATATTGATTTATATATGTGGGTAATTCTCTGAAAACATCAATCTTTATTCTTTTCTTCTATATTGTGACTGAGTAATCATATATCGCTTACTTGTTACTAGAGTCATTAGCATATTCTTCACCTTTCTTTTTATAAAAAAATTAACCAGAATACATCAAATCTCCATCTTATTCAGGATTTAAAATATCCTTCCTCAGGCAAAACTAACTTTTAATTTTGAAAAGGAATTTAATAAATTGCTTTTCTGTTAGCAATCAAGAACTAAAAGTATTATTTTTTTATCCCTTAAAATTGAATAAATGTGTAGTTCATTAACTGTGGTTCTAATTGGATGAAATAGTTTTTAGAAGTTTTTTAAGACGTTTATGTATCATCTGGTAAGTATTTTGAGTAAGTTGATTATACGGTTTAGAATAATATCAAATGTCACTGAATCTGAACCCCTCCACCACTGTGGAAGGAAATCTGAAGTTTGATCTATCGAAAGCCAGAAGACACTTGCATTTAACTTCAGAATCCCAGCCAGGTACTTCTACAAGATTTTGGCCTAAATTAACCATGATCTCTTAGGGATGGGTTGTTTTAATGACTGAGCCTAAAAAGTTCCAGTTCTAAAACAAATAGATTGATAAAAACTTGAAAAATACATCAGGGAGAAAGTAAAAATGAGTTAGTGGTGAAATATAATCTCTTTTATCCAACAAATTTAAACCAATAAGTTAAATTTAAAACGCTTACCATTCAGATGCCATTTATTTTTTCCTTTTTTAGAAATCATCATCATTATGTTCGCAAATTTATATTGTATTTCATATACTTTAGAGCACATATGAACTTCATTTTGTTTGAGGGTTGAGTTTCCATTATCCAGCTAGTAAAAAACAAACAAAATTTTGAATGTTATCTGACTGGGGGGTGAAGTACCTTGCCTATTTTGAGGACCACTGTGGTTTCCGCAGTAACAGAAGAGGAGCCTATCAGCATGCAGAGCTTGACATTCCCTTCTGTTTCTGTTCTGTATATATTTAATAGTAGGACACTTAGAATTATTTGTAGCTCCTTAAATATAGATGTCAAACTGCTAGTATTTGCACTTCTAATTACTATGAGAATCAGAACTGTACCTGTAAATTGCAGATCAAGCCGACAATCATCAATATATTGACGTTTAAACCACTGTAATTGGCATTTCTTATTGAACCATGTGATATCTCAGTTTTGGTGTAAGGTTCAGTCACTGAGAACATGTAGGATTACTTTGAGCATGGGTAGACCCATTGTATGCACAGTATTTTAGAATCTATTACGCAAAATTAGAGATCAGATGAATTTCATATGATGGGACATGTAACCTCTGTCCAAGCTGGCCAGAGACACAGAATATACTACAACAATAGACTACACCTTGAGAAGTGAAAAAGATTCAATGAAAAAGGAGAAAAGTTAGTAGAATTCTTCCTAGAAGGAAGAACTTAGTCAACTGGGCTTATCTAACCTAAAGAGATGAGAAAAAAGACTTTCAGAGAACACCACTTTTTTCAAATACATAAAAGGCAGCAGGAAAATTGAAGGGAACTGTTCATCATAGTGAGGTAAGATCAGGCAAGAATTAAACAGCTCAGATTTCAGCAAGGAAGTTTTCTACTACATGCTACTGGAAACTTGTTAAGGGTGAAGATAATAAAGAACTGAAATAAATTGCCTATAACAGTTTGGAGTTTCCACTTCGGAAACCTTCAAGAAGAGATTGCTTGTAGATCTGTCAAGTTGATTTCTGCCTTCAGGAACAGTTAAGTACAAAACAAGTGTTTTAATTCCTATCTGCTATGATTCCTGGATCATTTTCTTTGATAAATTAACTGTGAAACTTCTAAATAAAGTTAATATATTTCACCAGTGAGTGCTTCAATATAAGCCAAGAGAAAATAAAGAAGCAATATTAATGAAAGGAATAAAAGAGAGAGTGGTTCAGAAAGTAGGATTTATCTCAGAGCTGTTGTTATACTTACTACTGCTACTACTACCTTAACAAAAAATGTTAAGGTTTTGCCAGTGAGTTTTATGAAAGATAATCTAGTACTACTAAAATTATGCTTTTAAAATGTCCATTTCTGACAACATATACTATAATTCAAAATACTAATAGAATAAAATAACATTAATACCTTTCAAAATTAAATTTATTAGACAGCTATTTTACTATTTTATTGAGAGATACCTCCTAGTTTTGTTGCTATTGTGTATTGTAGGTTTTCAGCAATACATATATTGAGGTACTTCAGTACAAACAATCCTCTTTCTTCCACAAGATCTTTGTATATAAATATGTTCAATGTCTGTCACAAATTATTCACAGATTGCACTGGAAGGCAACATCGCTTGATTTTAGAATACACTTCAGAATCTGTACAGCAGACATTGCAGGTCTTGAAAATGAGCCATTTCAGATGTCATTTCCTAGTTATTGACTTCTCCCCTGCTTCTGAAACCTATAAAGAGATTTCTCTGTGACTGTTTTTCTCTGTGAGAATTCAGAACAGCACACTAGGATCTGAACATGCATATAATCTCCCAGTCACACTGTTGCCTCCTCATAAACCCAGCTAAACTAGGTAATAGTGCATCTCTTAGCCAGTTCTGTCCTGCTTAATAGTCCACAAACAACTTATGATAACACAGTTGAAGCAATGAATAATAAAACAGCAGATGGAAATAAATGTCAGTGCAAGCAGAGTAATGCTCATCTAGGTAATAAACTGTAACTGTCTACTGCTTTGGGAAGGGGTGTTTCTAGAAAATCTTTTTAGTAAACAGAGCAGAGCTAGTCAGCATTGTTACTAGTTCTAGTTTGTGTGGGTCACCAGAAAACTCATTCCTCTGTGCTTGATTTCGTGCCTGGTCTTCAAATGATTCACATGACCTCACCATGACTGATTCTCTACTGCCTTGATACATCTCAGACAAGAGATAGCAGAGCAAATGGAGTAGAGAAGAGAATGAATGAAGTATACACAGCTAGGGAAAGAGTTTTCTCTCAGACACTATATGCTCATAGTTTCTGCATTCCTACAATTCATCACTTTGTGACTCAGGCCACATGACACACATACACTGAACATGATACCTTCTTTCTTCCATCCCAAATCTTCATTAATGATTTGCCTTGGTTGTGTGATTTAATCACCATTTTGCTTTGCTAGGTATTGACTTATCATGGTCATGGTCTTTTTCAGTTTTGGCCACTTTGTCTAAATTTCTCAATCCTTCGCATCATGCTTTTTGAAGCTGTGGGGAAGTCAAGACATGTCCAGCAGAAGTAGCTAGAAAAGAGGGGCTGGGTACCTAGAGAGCAATTGGTATTATTATTAAAACTGAGGTAAAGAAGGCATTAAGTACCTTATCCTTTGTCATGGTGTTGCCCCCTGCATCCAATAAAGGATGGAGATTGTCCTTAGCCCCCCTTTTGCTGCTAATGTATTTATAGAAACATTTTTATTGTCTTTTATGGCATTTACCAGATTAAGTCCTAGTTGGGGTTTGTCCCTTCTAATTTTCTGCCTGCATAACCTCACAAGATCCTTGTAGCCCTCTTAAGATGCCCGCCCCTTCTTCCAAAGGTCATAAATTGTCTTTTTTGTTTCATGAACTCCAGCCAAAGATCTCTGTTCAGCTAGGCTGATCTTCTGCTCACCATCTCATGTTTTGGCATACGGGGACACCTCAGTCCTGTGCCCTTAATATTTCCTTCTTGAAGAATATCTTTGAAGAATGACTCCTGTGCCCTTCAGGACTGCCTCCTAAGTCACTCTCCAAACCAGTCTCCTAAACAGGTCAAAGTCTGCCCTCTATAAGTCCAAGGCAGCAGTTCAGTTGACCCCCCTCCTTACTTCTCTGAGAGCTGAAAACTATATCTCGTCATGATCACTGAGCCCAAGACAGTTTCCAACCATCACATCTCCCACCAATCCTTCTCTGCTCACAAACAGCAGGTCCAGTGAGGCACCTTCCCCAGCTGGCTCACTCACCATCTGCATCAGTAAGTTATCTGCCACAAACTCCGGGAACCTGCCGGACTGTTTCCTCTCTGCTGTGTTGTATTTCCGGGAGACGTCTGGTAAGTTGAACTTTCCTATGAGAATAAGGGCTTGTGATTGTGAGACGTCTGCCAGCTGCTTACAGAATATTTCATCTGCCTCTTCGTCCTGGTTGGGTGGTCTATAACAGATTCCCACCAGGATGTCTGCCTTGCTGGTCTATAAATACTCAACCCTATCATCACCATCATTAGCTCTAGACAATTAAAACACTCTCTAGGATACAGGGTCACACCACTGCCTCCTAAAAGGTAAAGTTTGGAATGGAAAAATGAAATGATAGCTTGGGTCTAAATTCAGAAATGTAGGGTTCTGATTGTATTATGTTTTATTAGAAGTGGCGAGATTCTGGGTTTGAGAACAGAAAAGTCTCTCTTATCAATAATCTTTAAAAGTGATTTAAAAACTATTTAAAACTTTAATTTGTTTTCTTACTCATTAAAAATCAATATTCTTTGTCTTGACTAACTTGAATAATTTTGTATCATTGCTTTTTGAACATACTAGTCACTATCATTTCTAGAGTGATTCAATTAATGAATATTCATTAATAAGTATGCTGAACCACACTGACCCTTTCAATTTTCCAAAGGTTACTTCTCTCGACCGAGAAAATTATCAATTATTCTACATTTCTATCTCATGTCTTTCCCCTAGTTATTTATTCAAGTGAGAAACACAGACCTGGTTTGACACGAATCACTGAAGCAAGATGCTTAATAGTATAAAAGCATTGCTGCTGTGGTAGAGTTTATTAGAACTGCTCACTCTGCCTTCTCATTATCCACAGAAAGGATTAATGCAGATTTACCTATTGTAAAAATTTCATGCCAAGATCATATAAGAAAAAAAAAAAAGAAATTTCCCTTTAACATCTTCAGTGCAGTGCAGCTTAGTGTGACCTCAGTAACATGAAAAGTGTCAAAGTGACATTAGAAAATATAAGTAGATGGCAGTAGTTATTCACTAAACAGTTCTGACTTATCCCATATCAAAAGATTTAGCAACAGTTCTCCCTAGAACAATATGAGCCAGGACAACTAAGTAACTTGTTCTTCAGGATTCAAGAATAGCTCAGAGACGTGTCTGTAAAGAATGCTATTTTGTTATACTCTTATGTCTTTTGGCTACCACTGAAAATGAAGTGAGAAAAGAAACCTCCAAGACTGAGACAAATGCAGATATTGTCACGTTCAGTTGAGTGAAATGAAGTGGCCAGGAATCTCAATAGTATTATGGTAAATAAATTAATGCATCTTTAATGCAAGAAAACCGCATGTGAGCTAAGTCATTGCAAAATTATTTGTTCTTCCAGTTTGATTTTTTTTTTCGTTCTAGTCCCAGTAAAATGTTTTGGTTTCTGAGACTGCTAGGAATATACTAACTTTATTGTGGAGTAAATTTCTTACTTTTTACTTGCTGCTGCTTGAGGGTTAATGTGAAACAAAAATGCCCCAAATCTGTGAGTGCAGATTCTTAAAACTTTGCTTGAGTTTACACAGCTTACTAAATCAATAATTAATTCTCAGCATTGAAACTAAAACCAAGGTAAAAATAAAAGCAAGTGATTTTGTTCCAATTATAGGTATAATATTAAAAAAAAAAAGAAAGTTGAAGGACTACTTTTGCTAGCATACAGGTAAAAATTGCTGTGTAAATAACTATGAATATAAGGAATGATTCATAGAGAAGCAGGAAAAGCTGCTGATAGTAGAAGGTAGATAATTGTAACAATCTGTCCAAATATTTCACTATAAATTAACTGAAAAGAAGTTGTAATGAAGAAAGACTAGGATCACAGTTCATTGAACACTTCAATGTAATTGAGTTCCTGAAGTGATATGGTATGGATTAAGGGCTCAACTTTATTGGGTCAAAGGATTAATTGTCCTTTTAAGGTGAAATTTCATGAGGTTGCTGAGCCAATTTAACAGAGAGTGGATTGGGGGAATGAGTGCCACTTTTAGCAGCAGCAATTGCCTGTTATCTGGTGAGACTTCCCTTTTCTAAAACTTTAGCTATAACGCCTTACAGCATCTAGAGAGAAATGGGAAAACTGTGTAAGTGAGGAGAAAAATCCTCACAAGATTCTGAGGGGGTAGAAAAGGAGAATTTATTTAGCCTAAGTGGGCACCGCAGCAGTTGAAAACCTCACTTATTCATCACTTAGTTAGTTTGGATGATATTCAAAGGTCTTGTTACGTTTGTAGGTAAAAAATATATTTGTAAGAGATTTAATTGTGCAGAAAAAAAAAGCAAACGTCTGCAGTGTCTCTCTTAAGTTTACCTTATAGCATTTATAGTATTTGTAATAATTTGTAATGATTTGTAACTTTACGGCATAGTGTATTTTTAGGTTCTTTCATTTATTTGACTCCTTATTCAGACAGATAACCATTGGACAGTTTTAATACTTGAAGAGAATAAAAAAAATCCAAATGACCTTGCCTAACACCACCTGGTTGTCACACTGATGACCAAAACTTAGGTCTTCTGACTGTCAGCCAAGTACTTATCCCTACCCTGGTTTGTTTCTAGGTAAATTTAACAGAACTAGTCCTGTTGTGAATAACGCAGCAGCTACAGAACTCTTACAAAAATAGAAATGTAACCTTTACCAATACTGCAACTGTTGATAATGGGAACAGAATTACGGCTTACAGATGTGAATCTCAGCTTTTGACATTATAAAGTGCGTACACAGGCAAAGAATTTAAAATGTAAGATTTCCTTTTTCATTCCTTTGTAAAAGCTTCATCTTGTTTAGTGGCATGTATCTTGTGGGTCAGAAGATTCTCTAAGGGATATCTGGTGTTTTGAGATCTCCAAGTTATGATTCCAAGAATTTAATTTCATATCTTTTCTAGATATACAGCTTGTATGTTCTGGTTCATGGTGGAGTCTTGGTTTTGTATGGATTTTTGTTCTGTTTGTGATTTTTTTTTATGCTGTGCGTTTTGCTTCACAGTATATTAGTATTAGTAGGGGAAAATAACTTTAAAACTCCAATTTGCCTGTCTGAAGTCCATGCCATATAAGCAACTCATTTTGACTCACATCTGCTTAGTGTTTTCACCTTTTGAGAACAGGTTATTAGAGCAGCTCCAGCATATAAATGTCATTTGTGGAGAAACAGGGGAAAATACCAGATGGTATTTTGCTGTAACAATGTGGTCACTTCAAAGCTCATGACATTACTGCTACTGTGTAGGATCCTGGTCATGTAACTAATGGCAGCACAGATCCCTACTGTGCTTAATTTTTCTGAGATTTCTATAAATGGTGCAAAAAACTCATTAGAATTACAGTGTTTTGTGCAGGCCTGAAACTTTTGTATACTTTTCTTTTTTTTAATGATCGCTTTGTGCAAAGGTTTTTAATACTAGATGTACACGTATTTTTTTGATGTGTGTACTGTCTAGTGTATTTACATTACATGCTTCCCAAAATCACTTGGTAACACTGCAAGTCAATCAGTACCTGTAAAGTGGAAGACCAAGGGAGCTGAGTTTCTCAATGATAGAGTTAAGAGGTGATTTGATAATACCTACTGACGACTCAAGCTCACAGTCTCTATTTCATGCCATTCTCATCTGTATGCTCTATGCTACTCTCTGTGCTCAACTATTAAGAGATATACAAGATTATATATTAATGCTTTCAAAACTGTCTATATTGAACTATTTTAGCAGTAGAAATGTTAAATATTGTCAGCCAATATAGTGGAAATAATGTTCTAATACTACTATGATTGAAATCAGGTTTAGGACCTAGCTGTAACTCATCCCTGTCTAAGACTTCAAATGCATGACACCTTAGAAGGCTCTCTGCCTATGGCTGTAGTGACAGAATTGTTTTAGAGACGCTCTCAGATATTCAAGGCACTTAAGATGATTGAAGCATTCAATGTAAATCTCTTCAGAAGCTCCATGTACAACTCTTCCTTTCTTTTGAAGATTTCAAATACAATTTTTAATATCTTTTTCGTATACTATTTCAAATGCTAGTTAGAAGAAAAAATGCCTGTAATTTTCTCATGAAACCACTATTTCTTCTTTCTGTATCTTGAATGAAGTCACTGGTGTTTAAAGTGAGCAATCCCCAGGAGGCAATCTGCTTTTTCCTTGCACTTAATATTTGCTTAAAAGTAATTTGAAATAGGCAAATAAACAATCACAAAATTTCAAGTAATTGCTGCATTTAATTTTGACATTTCCTATTAATTAATAAGACATAACAGATTTCCATTTGTTTCATTATATTTAATTTTAAAAACTTTTAAACACTGGAGAGGTTTCTGAACGGAGTGCTGTTACAACCCGCCCCTGAAGATGAGGGTAACTCAGGTTCTTGTCATAGATTCCTCAGAGGAATCTGCTAACCCCTTAGGTTTCCCTTAGAGTGAAATGACACTGAATGACTGGTGTTTATAAACATATATATATGGTTTATTTTAGTACAGTTTGGTTGCAATGGAAAGCAGGTGTGTAGCCATTTTGGTTGTTATTATCTATAGAAATGCAACGACAAAAAAGAATAAAAATAACACTTCAGAAAATGTATGAGGAAAAGAAAGAGAAAAAAAGGATAAGAGTAGAAAGATGTCACCAACCGTTGATCCAGAGATGAAACTTGGTTATTGCAGTTTCAATGTCTGTTGGTCAAAGTGATGGCTGCAGGGTGGGGGAAATCCCATGAAAACAAAGTCCAATTAGCTAAAATATACTCAGGTTATGTGGGAACACCCCTGTACCTCCCTGTGGTGGAAGTTTTACACTGTTTGTTGCAACACTGTGAATCATGCACAGTCCTCTGCTGGAAGGCCCCAGAAATGAGTCTGGGGCGCGCTTTGGGGGTCTTTGATGCTTTATGAGCCCTTCTAAGACATGAAGCTGCCTCTCACATCAGTGCAGTTGAGCCGCTTATGCCCTGTGAGAAGTGATGAACTTTCTCAGGCCTACATGTGTGAATGTAAATGTCCCATATGGATGTGACCATCCCCAGGGTGGGGTGGGGGGAGGACATTGCCATGATAGAAAGCACTGTGCCACCTCGCAGGATCTGCTCATCATCAGCCATTTCCCTTATCTGGCTCAAACCTCAGAGCCTCTGGTAGTGGGTGTTCACCCACTCTGTCTTACGCAGACCAGAGGCTTCACCACTACATGCTCCCCTCCTGCCCCTCTGGGGTTGCAAACCCGGCTACCCCAAAGCACCCTGCTACCTCCAAAAATGGCCAAATATTTGGGACATTAATCATTAACATCTCAGTCTCTCACAAGTGCCAAGTCCTAAGCATTTGAGAATGACAGATTATACACTCTTGCTTTTCTGACTTGCTATACATTGTATACCTTGGCTTATTAACATATAAGCACGGGTTCCCAGCATTTTAACCATAAAATAATTGCATAACAAACCACTCAAGTAGTTCAGGTTGACCTATGAGTACATTCTTTTCTGGTATTACATTTCTTATCCAAAGCCTCTTTAAGTCAAAAGATTCTTACTGACAAGGCTATTTTGGACATGAGCTAAATGTAAACCTTTCTCATTCCTCATTAATGTTGTCGTTGAAATCAGTGAGGAATTAGTCACTATTGCTGATTTTCAAAACTGGAATGTAGTTCTACTCAGTCTTGAGAACCTGAACTTCTCTGAGTAGGATTCTTGCTGTCTTTCAATGATCTGGAAGTTAACCATCACTGTTTAACAAATATTTAGACTCTTTCTCTGCTTCTTGTAGATAAATATGCACTTCCACCCTAAGACAGGAATGTAAAATAGATGGGCTGATTTAGAAGAATGTAGATGATTAAAGATCATACTTAGGTAAGACTGAATCTCACTTTTTATTTAAATTGTCATTGTTTCAGCCCAGAAAGAACCTCTGACTACTTCTGTAAGCATATGGTAAAGTAAGTAGCTCACTATGGATCTGTCAGTGAGGAGTTCTTGAGATAGAATGTACAATAAGTAATAGCCATTGGAAATATTAGAATTCAAGTCTCTTCATTCTGTATTGAGTGCTCTGGTTGCCAGCTTGTAGAGATATTTATGTCTTTACTTTATTTAGCCTGTAATTATTCTGTACATTGAAAAACAATTTTCATAGGAGAGCGCCTTGTTCCAGACTAGGTCATAGCCTGGTGATCAAAGCTCTTTTTATGAGATAGTTGCATATTTCCTCAGTCAAAAGATGTATTGAACCTTACTGTCTTCTATGTTAAAGGAAAACCTTTCCAGAATTACAAAAAATATAAGTGAAGCATCACTACCACTTAATGTACTCAGAATTCTGGCTGCCTCAAGAAAAGTGCTATCTGAGCAGGGTTTTGTAAGATCTAAGTTGTATGTTTGAGAACTACACTGAAAATTAAGTGTCGACTATCTCTGTGCATCTGGCACGGTGTTTCTGCTGGCTTGGTCATCTGCCTCTTTCTCAAGATTTTTTCTAAGATGTTTCCTCACCTCTGTAAGTTCCCCAGGGAAAGTTATTTGAAAATTTTGATTTTAAGTCCAGCAGAGATTCAGTACTGGTAAGGATATTTCAGAGAGGTAACATATTTTCACTGTGTCTCACAACTAATGGGTGATTCTTTATTTATATCTTGATAAAGTCTTATTTCCTCTGTCTGTGTTAGGATTCAAAGAAAAATTAAAAATCTAGTTCAATGCTTGATGTTTAAACATGACATTAACAAAATTTGTCTCTTTCTCGATACAAGCTCTTTGTAATATAGCATTGAATGTGTTTATATTTCTGTTCTATTTTTTATGAATAAACAGACAAATAATAACAGATAAGTAGTGGTAAACCAAACTGGAATCTATTGTGATAGACTTAGATAGCACAATAGTACTGCAAGCTAACCGTTAATCTTTTCTTCCTATCTTGGTATTGCAGTCTAGAATACCCTCTGGAAGGATCACAATAAGGCAGGTTGGAATACAGAATTAGCAGAAGGAAATGGCTTATCTTTACTTTATGATACTACCCTAAATTCTCTGCCCATTGACTGTGAGGCTTAAACTGGATTTTTCTTTCTCAGATACATATAAGACTATAACTTCTGTAATGATTTTCTTATTCTGAAGTCTTTGTACCCTGTTTTTAAGGTCTATTAAGTAGCTATTTTTGCTGTTATAACCATTTTAAAAAATAGTATTTTCATCATCTATAACCTTGCAGAGTGATATTTGCACCCATGTAGTTGTGTGACTAAATGTATTTGGGCGCTAATTTAATTTCTACTTTTCTAAAGGTCTAACAAATAGAAAAATCTCTCTTGGTTTGAATTCTGTATGTATTTGTGTGTACTTCCTTACTTTCTCTGAAGCCTATCATGGACAGCTTAAATATGTGTACCAAATTATTTATACAGAAAACTAGTACTACAACTTTGAACTAATTCCCATTTGCCTGCTAAATGGGAAGAATAATTGGGCATCTCGATAAGGTATTATTTACCACTGAGGACAAAATTTTGCCTCTCCGGGGTGAACAAATCATTAGGCTGATTTGAATAGCATCTATTTCACTTGCAAATCCTGAATGGGGGTCTCCTGTGTAAATAAATGAATGGCCTTTCTAGAAGCAAGCGTATATCTGTGAGTTGTGTCAAAGCTCATGTGTATGCTGTGTCAGTGTATGTCATATTTATAGATGGGTATAAGATGATGGAGAGCGAATAGCTGACTTTGTGTTGTGGCACTTTTCAGTATGAAGTTACTGATTCATGTTGATTGAAAGAAACATTAATTTAGCAACCTCAGCTTTATAGAATTGCAATTTTTTAGAGGTTATAGATATTTTTCCAAAATCTCAGCTTTTCACTTTCTCAACCTGCCATGTCATCTGCAAGATACACATTTTTCTTTCTTTTATTCTGCACTAAATTCTCCTAAATGTGTAATTCTTTTAAATGTAGTGGCATACATAGGCTATTACTGTGTTCACTTGGTGCATGAGTGCTTGTTAAGTTGTGGCAACCAAATTATGTGCCTTAGACCTCAGCTTCTTTAACAATTGTCTTTTAATCGGTCTCTGTTTCTGGATTTTCAAAAGTGGGATAGTTATTTTGCAGGAGTGAAGCAGAGGAGTGGTACTGCTACCTTTTTGTCACGTGTCTAGAGTAAAGGAAGTTTGTTCCAGTGTCAGAGGACTACTTGGTACTGCTTGAATACAGCTGGGAACAGTATTTGATCACATATATTTATTTCTTACTTATATGACACAGACAACAGAGATGAATGTATAGAATCCATAGTGTAAAGACAGAGTTTTGGCAGGCAGGAGGATCTATGCTGCTGAGTTCTATGGGGGAAAAAATAAAAGGAAGATAATAAATACTGAATTCTCTTAGCACAGTGTAAATAAGTAAATAGGGATAGCAAAATCATTCTTTTAAAATCCCTTTAGATAAACAGAATATTTTACTCAGTTTTATCCCTAAATTTGGCTTCTGGTACATCTGAGATGTTTTAGATGTTGACAGATATTTTTAGCAAACTTGTATATGTAATTTCACACATGACCAGCATCTTATAGCCATTGAATGATGGGCAAGACAGTGTAAGATGCATAATAGACATTTTACAAACCAGATGACCTCTTGCTATAAACATCCATTTCAGCTAATAACATAAATCTTACGAGGAGACATTTTCTAACTATTTTCAAATTATAGTAACATTTCCGGTACTTTCCAAACAAAATTTTATGGTGATGTGTGAAAAGGAAGAAGACACTCAAGAGAATAACAGTCTAAGATAAACTGGCGTACGAAGGGAATAGCTGATCTCCCTTGGATGTTGCAGATGAATGCACATAGAGAAAAGAAAGAACAATGGATTACACTTGATTTTTGAAAAGATTTGACAAGCTGAATATACAGGAGCCATATAGTATTTGTTATTGCAAAAAATCACATCATTTATAAATGTTTAAGTCTTGAACCTGTGATCAAATTGGATAATAATCCAGTGTGAACATGCTTTTTTATTGTTTCTGTGTGCCACACAGCTGTAAAATTGGCCCAGAAATGCTATTTATCAGACATGAAAATATTCTTCTGAAAACTAATGAATGGAGCACATAGTGTAGACAGCACATTCAGTGATAAAATGAAACGTTTCTCCTTCTATGGTTCTATGAAAGTGGAAGAGATGAATGGAAATATTATGCTTCCATAGTGCTAACATAATTTCTGTAATCACCCAGGATAACTATGTTTTTGAATATCTGTATTCCCCAAAGCTTTTTAAAATACAAAGAAATTGAAAACAGGAGTTTAAAATTAGGTTTTGTGATGTTCAGGACACTTAGCTGAAATTTTACGTTCTATTGTACTACAAATGATATTGCTATCTAGTATGTTACTGAATTTTCATTTAACATGAAAATGCTTTTCAAACATTGCTGAAGTAGGACTTAGTAGTTACTTATCTTTAGTTCTCAAAATAGTGAGAACAGTCAGCCTTTCTGTGATCGCTCTTAATATCTGTGCAATTAACTGAAAATTAATCTCAAGGTTTAAATTCAGTCATCACCGTAAGTATTGGGATAATGCACTTCATTCAAATGTCAAAATTGTGAATTTTTTAATAAAAGTTCTCCTTTAATGGTTATGTATATCTCTGCATTCCAAATGGGATATAAAATCCAGTATTTAGGTTTAAAGTTGCTACAGAAGATGAGTATGAATCATAACCCAATAAATAGGGACAGTGTGTCTTGAGAGTCTTTGCAGTGGTCAATACTCAAGTTATATGATGGAATATTTGGTATCTCTCTGATTGAATTTGAAGTCACTGCAAGTTGCTGTTCTGTGTCTAACAGCCACATCAGTTTATTCAGCTGCTGACTTCTATGTCTGATATTATGGGCTACTGCAAATTGGATGAATCTGGAGTTTTAAGTCTAGCATGAGCTAGAGAGCTTCCCTTTATGGCTTGAAATCTTCTTAGCATTCATCTTTCCAGACGAATTTTCTCTTAGTTAACTAATGTAACAATGCTGCCTGGTCTTTCTAATTCACAGACACCTACTAACCCCTGTTCTCCTTAAGCTCTGCAGACATTTTCCATTCAGTATGAGGGTGAAGCTTAATCTATGATTTCTCATTATATGTCTCTTGGAAGTACTGTGGTGATTTATCACGTAAGGCCTGACTCCATAGGAAGCATTACAACCGTTTATGCTCCTACCAGATGTTCTGTACATACTTTTCTGGAAACTAACGAAGTAATGTAAACAGAAAAGATATTGTCAGTCCTAAAAATCCATATTAAACCATTTGCTGCTCTCTCAGTTTGTGAATCTGAATGATCCTTGTGATGTTACTAAACTAATTTTTCTTGTTTCTTGTACAGCTGCCAGTTAAGTTGAACAGCCTCAGGTACTAAGCAAAGGAAATAGTAAAAAATATTTAAATCCAGAATGTCTTCTGTAGTTGGCCACATCTTGTATTGTCTGTGAGACTATGACACGTCCAGTAATTTATATTTATCTTAAAGTTCTGTTGGTTAGATTTACTTCAGATGCAACTTAATGTGTCTCTAAATTCAAACATATGGGTTGTAATGATATCACAAGGAATTTTCCACACAAGTTGCTCTAATGCTTTTTGATAGTGGTATTTATTGCATTGTGTGTATATTCCACAGCAATATCCTCTGTCTTTACTATACAAATACAATAATGCTTGGGACCAGTTCACAAACCAATTTCCTTTAATCTGTAGGATGCCTGTAGACAACATGCACATGGCTTTCTTCTTGTTTTATTGTGTTACCAGCAATCATATATTAAAATACTATAGCAATAGTGAGCTGATGCTAAGCAGCCAGTAGTAAAATGATAATAGCTTGAAGAAGGAGGTAGGGATTTGTTTATTTATTTTTTACTAAGACAGGCATCATAGAGTCCTTTCAACTGTCATTACTGAGTGATTTTAATGCAGGTGCCTACCATCACAAGATGATAGGGATGTTGATGCCATGGCAAGATGATGTGCGGTCATGCAATGGCGGCTTGCCATCCATGTTAGAGGTGGCGGGAAGGTGGCAGAGAGATTTATTCACGTTGCAGCCTGTCGTTATCTGTAGTGCCTTTGGGAAGAGATTGACAAGGAGGACGCTGTGAGCTGTGTGAGCTGTTCTGATGACTTATTGCAGTTTTCAGTGAGGAGATCATGCGATTCTTCTTTCATGTAATCTTGGTACGTGTCTGCCCATCTGTAATTCAGCTATAAGTTGGTCTTTGAGGTTTTTTCTGCCATTACTCTGCTCTGAGAGCACGTCGTGAAGTTTCCATGTTAGATGATTCCTTCATCGTTCCCATTTTCCAAGAGCATTGTTCTCATTGGTGTCTCTATTATGCTGCTTTTTCTCTCATTATATAAAGTTCCATATATTCCTTTCTCTTCTTAATGTGAGAAAGGTCATAGGTACCCAGCGATGTGATATCTCTATAACAGTAGAAAATGTAAATGTGAAATAAAGAATTTGTCTGAATTAATATCCACTGGGGGAATAAAGCCTGAACTAGGAAAACTTGTGACTTGTAATGAAAATCATGTTGTTTATGTTCGTTTAGACCAAATTCAGCCTTTTGGCACTGAAAACATCTGCGGCTGCAGTTTTTGCATACTATAAATTGCTGCTTGTATTATCATTTCAGCCCTTATGGATCCATTTCCATTTATTCTCCAGAAAATATTTTGCTTTTTGTATTGAGAGTTTTCAAGCTCACAGTTTGAGTCTTATATCCTTAGATGATGACTGGGCAGAAGGCAATAGCATGCCTTTTAATACTCTTTGTACCATTTGGTACTTTACATATTTACCTGGGATTTTGTATTCTTAGCATGTTTTGAAAACACGAATTATTTCCAGAACTCCTTTTTGGGAAATTGTGTAGTATTATTACTATTATGTGGACTACAACACATATTAAAATAGAAGTGGACATTTTCTCACATGGAAATCGCTAAAGTTCTTCAGGTGGTGGGTTTTGAACTTGCGGAGTTGGTAGCCTGAAATCCTTTTCAATAGATTGTTACATCTAATGGAATGAAGTTTGAATAAAAGAAGTTCCTCAGCATTCTGTAGTGGTGGACTTGTGGCAGAAGTTGAAACTATTGATTTGGTGGCACTTTAACTTGACAAAGAAGGAGTTGAGATACATCTATAAAGTCAAATACACGCAATCTGCAAGTGGCTTCACATATATTTCAAGAGATCGGGATAGGTGCCAGTTTTCTTCTGGCAGCTGTGTAGGATTGTACAAAGCCTGAGCTAAGTCATTCATCTTTGCATCATGACCATGTGGGCATGTCTGCAAAGAGAAGGGCTTGTTTACAGGGGAATGGATTGTACCCAGAGCAGTAATTAACTCCAGCTAGGATCAAAGGAATTTCCTATGTGACACTGAGAATCATATGTGGCACAGAGTTAGTGCTGTAGAGAAATTAATCTCCTTGGCAGTTCATCATTGCAAAACTCTTCCTGTGTGTTTTTAGATGGCTGCATACTTTACCACTATTACAGGAATCTGCTGCATCATTAATCATATTTGGATTTTTTTTCCTGGAGCCTTGGCTGTCTTAAAGTAATGAAAATACCTGATAAAGTATGAGCACATCATCCATTACTGTTCTAATATAAATGGTTTTGATAATGTTTGAAAGAAGATGAGCCAAAACCCCCTGTTGTATTCTGCGAAAGTGCAGCTTTCAGGTAACTCTGGAAAGAACACCCGGAGTTTGCATATGAAAAGAAATGGTATTTGTCAGCTTTTAAAAACAGGCATGCAATTTTGTTAAATATTAGTGACAAGCTCCTACCTATGTCAACAAAGTCATTTCGTGTATGAACAAATTGTTCAGATTCCTTTTTGTGGAGCACTTTAGAACAATAACTTCCAGCATGTAAGGTGTAAAAATGTGCCATCAGAGACCAACCCTTCCTTTGCTGGGGAGCTGTAGGAGGAGCAGCTGAGGTCACTTGGTCTGTTCAGCCTGGAGAAGAGGACCCTGAGGGGAGACCTCACTGAGTTCTTCAGCATCCTCAAAAAGGAAAGCAAAAGGACAGGTACTGATCTCTGGTGACCAGTGACAGGACCCAAGGGAATGGCCTGAAATTGTGTCAGGAGAGGTTTAGGTTGGATATTAGAAAAAGATTACTCACCCAGAGGGTGTTTGGGTGCTGGAACAGCTCCCCAGGGAAGTGGTCACAGTACATAAGTGACCACTGCTGGAGTTCAAGAAGCATTTGGACAATGCTCTCAGGCTCATGGTGTCACTCTTGGGGCTGCCCTGTGCAGAGGCAGGAGTTGAACTTCAGTGATCCTTGTGGGTCCCTTCCAACTCAGCATATTCTACGATTCTATGAAGCCAGTCACCTTGATCCAAAAATTAGAATTCATAATGGAACTTAAAACATATCCTTATTCTCAGTTTCTTTAGAGCCCCCTATCCTGTGAGCAGGAAATAGGCAAACCTTCAATATTTAAAACAATACTGCAGGGTTTTTTTCTCTATATGCTGTACAAACGAAATACTTGAAAACTCAAGTTTGTGTTAATTTAAAAAATCTCACAGGAAAAGCCATACGCTAGGCTTCTTCCAATATTTCAGGTGAAATAGTGGTAAAAAATAAAATACATAAAGGCAATAAAAATAGGGAAGTGAAATTTTGCTTCACGAGCATGTCTTTCTATTTTATGTGCCTCAAATATCCAGTCTCAGAGGCAGTTAAAAAGTCAGACTGTGGCTAATTCCTGGCAGTGATAAAAATGCTAAGGAAACAGATGTTCTGATGCCACTTGTCAAAAACATGAAGACACTGATATTTTGGATAAAAGCCCATGAAAAGGACACTGGTTTAGCAACATGAAAGGACAAAAACTAACATTTCCTTCATGTGGAATGTCACCATTTTCCATTAATACTAATAGAATCCAAAGACATTCTTTGAACAATTCCTAGTTAAAATATGTATTTTCCTCCTACTGGTAGCATCATACTGGTTGTATGTTACCTCAAACTACTCTGATTGACTGACATGTTTCATGCTAACTCCTTAGGATCCTATTTATCAACATGCCTTCATTATTTCTGTGATGGAAAATCCAGCAGACTCCATATGGATGATTGTGCCTAAGTGTGACCTGTCTGTTTGTCCTAAAGTGAAAGAACTGAATAATTAATTTGAAATCAGTGGGAATTATTGTATGCTGAAAAGGAAAAGCAGGATCCAAGTAACTTAAACCTTCATTTCTGGGATCAATTCAAGAGTTGGAGGTGGAATAATGGTATGGTAGAGGTATTGTGTCCAAATGAATTAAGGAGACAAGATCTTCATTGCTTTTTATGAAGTTGTAGTTAGTATAGTTTCAGTTTTACTGTGACAAATTTGTTCCCTTATTCTGTATGGATTTTAAACAAATCAAAACAAAATGTCTAGACAAGCTTTTACTTTTAGTTCTGGAATAAGGCACAAGCAAGGCAAAGCTTTTACTTTTAGTTCTGGAATAAGGCACAAGCAAGGCAACATCCCTGCCCAGGGATATGCAACTAATAAAATTTTTAATAATCAATTGACCATTAAAAAACTAACAACTGTCATCAAAGTCAGGACTAATGTATGACAGAATAAATAATTACATTTTGAGCTTAGATATAGCAAATTTCTTATGTTTTTGTGGATCTATTTTAGTTTTGGAAACAGGAAACATTAACGTGATAGTTAGTCCAGAAGATGACACACCACTGCCTTGCCATGTTCAGCAAAGCGCAACTCATTAGATAAGTCACAACTATGTATATATAACGAATGCTTATGTAGCTTACTGCCCACCAAATGCTGGGTAAGGGAGAAGAGTGAATAATGAAGAGTGCAGAGTTAACAGTTTCCAGAGAAAACAGACAGCAGAGTGATAAAGGGACCATAGTGATAAAGGAACCAATTCCACTGCTGCTCAGCGAGTCTAATGCTGGAAATGCATATTTATAACTAATATGGAAATGAAACAGCCATCGTTGGCTCTGACTAGGTATAAAGGACTGAACAAATGGAGGATTAAAAATGAAGGCAAATACTCTTTATGTTACAAAATGTCTTTTAAATAAAAAAAGCTGGCAAAAATACAGTAGTATAGAATGGAAACATCAAGAGAAATGCTATTTTTATAGTGATTTACTGGAAAATTCCTTGAAGAAAAACAATTCCTTTGCATAGAACATTTGATGCTAATGCCACAAGAATTTTCTTAGCTATGGAGTTTCCATTGAGGTAACTCTCTAAAATGTTTCATTTCAGTTACATTGTAGACAACCCAAATATGGCAAAGGAGGTTATTACAATTTTATTAATAACTCTAAATAATACTCAGAGAACAGGAAAGATAAATCTCAGGGCTAAGCAAACATTAATGCAGTGAAAGATATTCAAGGCAGAAAATAGTGTGAGGTAGGATGCCAAAGACAAATACCTCACAGGGTGATTATTCTTTAAGCAGATGGTGCATAGAGGACTAGACTGGTTTTTTGTGGCGCAGTAGGTATTGCACTGCACATGTTGCTCTAAGGATAATGAAGACATTTGCCATCCCCAAAATTAAGGGGAATATGCTATAACTAATGAGCTGTCTGAGTTATTTTTGACTCAGTTTATTAAGAAAAGATTGGAGCAAACCACAGCAATAAATCTCTAGGACACATACATCCCAGACTGATTTGAATTCAAGGTCATGACAAAGTTCAGCAAAAATGCAGACCTGAGCAGAACAGCTCTTCATGTATCACGGATTGCTGTGTTTCTTTTCTTTTTAGGCAGCTCTGAAGAATAATGATGATTATTATATCATAGTGGATAAAATGTTAGGGACAGTATGTACTTGTGCATATTTGTCTTTCAGTGTTTGTCACATGCCCACTTGTAGCTTTCCAGCTAGAGTGGAAAACACTCAATACTGAACTTCACAAGTTTATAAAAAAACCCTGAAATAGCTATTGAGTCATAAAGAATAGTTTTTCTGAGGAGACATTCACACTTCTTGATTTTATACACCCAACAAAAATGCCTCACACAGAAACTTATTTTCCTGTGTTATGAATGAGAAAAAAATTTATTTGTAGTTGTAGTTTTGGTCCTGGGAGCTCTTCATGTATCTGACTCTGGTGTGCATCATCACTAGATTCAAACTCCATTTCAGTCCTCTGATTTCTGTGGCAAAACCAAAGTACTTAAAATAGGCTTCAGTTCATCTAGGATCTTAACTTCCTCCATTAATTTTATGTGGAGATAAGCATCCCACATTAGTAATTTTATTTAGGTTTTAAGGTTAATCAATTAGACATTTAGATACCCTCTGAGCAGTAGTTATCCATATCACAAATCTGGATAATTTAATTTACGTGTGATTTTAGGTGGCATAATTTTATATCTTTTTATAGTTTAATCAAGGGATAAATGGCAGTAATGTAGATATACTAGAAAGTAAAATGTGAAATATACCAAATCTCCAATGAAACCTAGAGTGAATTTCAGGGTTTATTGAAGTAAATTGGCTTACTTTTTAACATGCAAACCCTAATTTATACTCTGTGGCTAATAATTAGTCTGCTTGTCTCTCTGGAGTTCATCAGTGGGGCCCTCATCAGCTTACTGATGCTAGTTTATTGTGTGATAACTACACTGTGTCTTCTTTTGTTCTATTTTATTTTTATGCCTGGCAGTATTTAGCTTTTGCATTCCTGCGATTGTAGTCCTTGGATAACAAGGTTGCAGAGGATGAGAAAATTATTCTTCTCAAATAAGATAATCATTTTCTACTTACAGGAAGAAACAGTACTGCAGAGAGACCACTAATCTGATAGTTACCGTATATTTTTATGTAAATATAAATATATTCTGCCTTGTGAAGCAATCTCAGGAGTCATTCTCATTATTGCTATTGCTACTAAAAACTTCTGGAAGAAAACCAAATAATTAAAACATCCATCAGCAATGAAATGTCTAGTCATCTAGTCTCTGCGTTAGAGAACACTGACTAAAGACGGCGGACACAAGACAGTGTATGAGGCTAAGCCAATTTAATTCATTTCAAAGATACTCCTATAAAAATGGAATGAAAAAAATGAGATTGAAGCAAAAAGCATGACATTTTTTTACATTTTTTGAAACAGGGAATAGAGATGGATAGATTCTTTTTTATTCAAAAATATCAAGCTAACAGTAAAAGAAAGGAACTAATGGTGGGCAGTTAAAAAGAATGAAAAGCTTTTTTTGTCAGTTACTTTGTTTGCATTCAGTTAAAGTTAAAGCCCTTAGATTTGTCATGTACAGCAAACCCTAAAGGCAGTTTCCTTTAATTCCTTCAGCAGGTTTTACTTTAAGAGAAAATTCTTATAAATCTTGAGTCTCTCTTGCTGCAGTGCCGAAAAGATACAATGTGAACAAAGGCAGACGAGGTGTGGTGTGTCAAATGAATCTGTTTAAGTGTTCCTGTGCCACTGTAAAATTGCTTTTTTCACATAGGCTGATTATACAGTTTGCATATTAAACATTGTCCTGCCAGTAGTATTTTGCTGAAATAAAAATTCCCCCGGAAAAGCAATATATTTTGCAGAAAATTTCCATTTAGATCTAGGTCAGGTCAACGTTAATCTCCCTGTCGCCTGAGACACTTTGTTCTTTTACATCTGTTGCATTATATAGAAACCAGAGGGCCCAGATGCCCCACAGAACATGTGCCCAATTATGTCCTGCCTCCATGTTTGGGTAAGTGGGAATGATTGCTACCATCATCACAGATTGGTTTCCATGGACAGAAAATCTACACATGAAGACCCCACAGGAGTGTGAGGTGCTGGAACTGGACCCTTGATTAACCGAGTGTTGTGCTGTGACAAACAAGCCTTTACCCTCAGTAGCCTTTTAATTCTTCCCTTTCCATACATATGTTTCGGAAGAGGGAAGAGGTGCTGATCATTACTTTGCCACCACATGTCAGCATGGTCTTGCATGGCTTATGTATTACTTACTTGGGTAGAAATAGCAGTGAAGATAGCTGAGGATTGCTTGTGCAAGCTAGCAAGTGTAGGGTCTCTGGAGCACTGTTGCCAGCCTGTCTTCATTGCTATTATCTCTGCTACATAGATGGGAGCTTCCCTGAGTATGTCTGCGTCTTTTGTAGTTATGTGCTGAATTTCTCCTGAGCCATATTGATCTCATCTGTGTTTGGCATATTTTAGTAGCTAGAGTGCCTCAAAATATTCCACCTCTTTTTCTTCCTTCCTTCTCTACCAGTGGTGCAAATAGGAAACCTGGTCTGGCTGTGTGATTTTGCATTGCACTACAGCCTCACTAATAAATCTTCTGGAAACTACAGCAGCAACCTTAAGGGCTTATAAAACAAGCTGGACCGAAGGTGCCACTGTACAGAGCCAAGCTGGAAGTCTTAACACGTGCGGGTTGGATTAACTACTCAGGAATATTTCAGAGCTGACTGTATTTTGATTTTTGCAGCTGTAACAACCTAACCACCACTGCAAGTTATGATACTGCAACATACCACTCTATGTGAGCTGAAACAATCCCTTGTTGTATGGTAATGGTGAACAATGCCCTCTGGAAGTGTGAATTGGAAGCAGTGTTAGATGAAGTAATTTCATTTTCCTTCGTTTTGCAAATTTTTTTACTATTACTCATGAACTAGTCAGGGTATATTTTTTTTTTTATCATGTATTTTATGTCAGCTGAAATTTAAAGTGTATAGAATTAAACACAATGAACAGAAGACAGGAAATCTTACTAATACCATCATTCATTCCTCACTGTTTTCTATTTCAGCAGGTAAAAGAGAAAAGTTGTAAATATTAGACTTATTTAATAATTTAAGCACCTCAGAGAGCTGAGGCTGGGTAAAGGTGAATATACTGAAGACACAGTTCAAAAAAACCCCCCAAACACTCTGTCTGCCACTACTTCTTTGAAGTGACTGCACACTTGAAGTGTATAATTTTCAGCAATAAAAGCCTCTAGACATCTTGCTGCTTTTGGGAAACTCTCAGGTTGCTTTGGGTTAAGACATTTAGCACTTGTCTCCCAAATAAACCCACTTAGAATGCAGATACTTCTGCTTCTGTGTATAAACATGTATTCATACACACACTCACATATATATATATATCTATTAATTATTCATTAGATGGAACAAATAAACATTCCTCATGGCAGAGAGAGCTCTTCCTTTGCAGCTGAGATTGCCACATCCAATATAAATATATAGTCATGAAGAGTCTTGTTCCATCATTGAATCGTAGCAAATCTTGTTTTACAGAGTGGCATGGTGAATACTCTCCAGAGGCTCACTGCTAGGATAACCATGTGAAAAAGAGTGTTTAAATGATCTGATGATCAAAATAATTAGAAAGACAGAGTACATTTTCAATATCTATGGGAATGAATACTTTATCAGAACTGGAAGCACAAATAGCTTATCTCTGTTGGAAGCTTATTGATATAAAAGTTGTTTTGCCTTGGTTTAAAAAAAGTGAAACCAGTAAGTAGGATATTTTTATAAACAAGCTTATAGCAAAATCCTGCCCCTGTGGGAAAAAGCTGTATGGCAATGAAAGAAGCAACTCAGTAAAGTGCTATTCTCTTTCTCTCCAGTGTTTGTTCAACAGGATCAATGCAGTTAATTACCAAAGGCTTCAGATGGGCTGATAAACAGGGAAGTATACGTCCCACAAATATAATAGCGAAGTTTATGTGTGCTTATGCTAAGTTTAGGCTTATATATGAGCACTATTTTATCATTGTCCAGACAGTTCTTTCCATGGTCCTTGACATGGTAGCGGCCTAAGCGAAAAAAAAGTCTTCCATTAACACTCAGGTATTATTCGATAAATATTCAAAGTGTAGCTGCATTGATTTGAATCTAGGCATGAAGATGGGCTGGTAACTGCAAGGGAAATAAGCAAAAAATGAGGTTTGTAAGCATAAGAGATTTATTTGCATCCTTAATTTCACAAAGAAGGGATAGAGACAAGAAGATGAGGAAGAAAACCAGAGGGAACATATGAATGAGGGAAGAACTAGGAAATGCTTGAGATTGGAGGAGAGGATTTGGAGGTGAGGAGATAATCTTTCAAATTTCTTATGGGAGAATATGCTTATAATGCTTTAAGGGATTGGAAGGAAGAAAGTAAAGCAAGTTGTGTAGATTAGGAAAGTGTTACCTCATTTTACCACCTTTCTCTTTAAAAAAAATAGCTATAGTCATTACAGTGTTATAAAAGGAAGCAGGATAAAGGGATAGTTTGAGCAGTGAATCAAAGGTGACAAGAGGCAGCTAGGAACAGTGAAGTTGTATTGTCAACTGGAACAACAGAAGAACCAAAAGTAAAGGAGTTTGACTCAACTTCAAAGCAAATCCACTGAAAAACATTTTTTTTAGTGAATAGTATGTGTGCTTAAAGTATTAGAATTATTCCATTTATTATCTTAATGCTCTCCTTTAAGGTATTCTATTTTCTTCCTTTTTTTTTTTTGGTGCAGTGTGTATCTAGTGATTAAAACTCACAAACTGTACATGTGCATTATCATGTCACAAGTCTCATGTCAGTCTACTTGAGTCCAGTCTTCATTCAGGTTACTAAGTTTTCTATTTTGATAACATTGATTTAAAAAAAAAAAAAGCAGACCTCTTTTAAATCCTGATTTTGTATTTTTTTAGTCTTAGAGTGGAAAACATGGAATAAGCTGTAAGTGGTGGTGCTTCCTGCATCATCTGTCTTTAAAATACAGAATGGTGTCTGTCCTTCAGAGCCAATTTGTTTCCAGGGAAAGTCAGAATATCATAACAGAGTTTCTACTATTCTGAGGTTTTATGATCACTATTTTTCCGATTAGTTTACAGCTTATTTTTTTTAACTTATTTTATTTGTGTAATAGGTAGTATTTACAGACTGCAGATTGTCTTATGAATTAGATTAAGGTCCTTCAAGGTTATAGAACTGCCTTAGCAACACAATTTCCCTCCTAAGCTGTGTTTCAGAGAACGGAAGAAATACTGCAGCTGTCATGGCTGCTGAATTCAGTGCTGCCAGCAGCTCTGAAAGCCTTTGTAGAAAACAGCAAGGCAGTAGCAAGCGCAAGACAGAATATACATTTTCAAAGCAAGTCCACTAGTAGCAAACTGTGAACACGCAGTGCAAGAGAGACAAAAGTGTGTTACATCATGAATCACATCAAAACTAATAATTTTGGAAGTCATCAGTAACAGAGGACTGTGATGAAACAGTAAGATAGGGAATGGCAATTTCAAAATAATAGCAGGTGCAGTAAATTAAACTGGAAATGAGGGAATCCTAAAATATTGTGATTGGCTTCAATCTCAGATGCTGGGCTGCACTCTGAATTTTCAGCTTGAAGACAAAATGAAACCTATGAAAAATAGATACTAAGAACTGTAACTTTTTGGTAGGTGGAGAACAGGAAGGATGGAAACACACTGTGCTTTATAGGAGCTTTTTTCAGCTGTAGTTAAGGCTGTAAGTAATCGATAACAGGTGACCTAACTCAACATGGAGAAGCCCTAACCCAGTTCTGGGAGAATTTTGATAACAACTTTTTTAAACGTACATTGAATTCAGGAGTAGATTTTTAATAACCAGTTGCACAATATATCGCCAACTGTTATCAATATGGAAATTCAATTAATCCTAACACAATTGGAATAGTTACAGAAATGTTGTAGCTGCTGTAAGAACTCAGTTGGACACAGGACATTTTCTTCTCCAGCTGTCTCTCTTCCAATATGCAAGGCTGCAGTACAGATGGAATTACAGCCAGACCAGGCTTGGCTGTGCCCTTGCAGAGCTTCTTGGCTACTTGTGCCACAGGGAGGAGCTCTGCAAAAAGCCGTGTTGAGGACTTGTCAGCACCACCATCTCAGTGGTGAAGTGCACTTGCCTCAAGCCCCGGGTCATTATTGTGAGAGCAGAGGCTATCCTGAAAGAAGGTGCCTAGCAAGTCAGAGCTGCACTGGTGTGACATAAACCTGCTTGGTGCTGGGAAAGAGAACCTTCAGGCTGTGTGTTTCCCAGAGAAGTGTTACAGAGTGGAAGCTGTGCCTCTTAGTTTGTCTGTGGTAAGAGCTAGCTCCATATCTGACTTACATGAATTGAAGGTAACCTGTATGCTTCCTTAAATCACAGCCTGCAAGGAACTCAGCCGCTTCCTTCAAATTTCTCTGTACAGAAGGGCCAACATTTGGCCCCAAATTTGCCATATCAAGTAGATATCCATGTACAAAATTTTTGCCTGGAAGAAGACGAACAAAACACAACTGGGGAAAACAGAATAGCATGCAGTTGACTGTTGCCAGCACCGAGACTAAAATAATCCGTGTCTCAATAGCAAACACATGATAGACATGTTCAAGTGAAAGGGATTTGTGCAGTGCATTGCATACATTTATGCTTTAATGAGGAGATTATTATGACTAATGTATCATGTGTATGGTCTTTTCAGGCCAAAAGATATGCACTGAGTGAATAAAGTAGATTTATGCTTTAATAGTCTCTTTTGAGGACATATAACAAGAGAAATTTGGAAAATGTAAACTATACCATCTCCAGATCAGTAACTGTAAGAAAAAAAAGAGAAGTTTCAGTTCTGAGGAAATTTCTGTTATTTATTTAAAATCTATAACCTTAGGTGTTACTGTGAAAAAAGTATCAGAGCAGAAATCTTTAGTACATTAGCAGTATTTCATAAATCACCAGGTAAATAGAGTATTTCAGCTTCTGGAAAGTACAAACTTTGCCACTAAGAAAAAAACCGCATTGCATAACAATTTACTGTGCCCTTAATAAAACTGAAAAAACCCAAACATTTTTGAAGATCAGTATACAAAGTAAATGTATGACCTCAGAGCTGTGGTATGAGAAATGAGGAGCTATAAAGGTCTATCCACAAACTTTGATAAGGAATTGGAATTCTGAAGCAATTTTTAAAGTTGAATTGCAGTTTTTGACGTTTTGCATCCAAACATTTTAGCAATTTTCTTTTGCACTGGTATTACTGTTATTTTATTATAAATCAGAATTCCATGTAAGGATGGAGCTTCACTGTGCTAGAATTTTTGCTGTGTTAAAGTAAGAGTAATGTGCAGCTGTCAATTTACAGCCTTTAGGTTCAGGTTGGTAAAAGCTGTGCAAAAGTAATCTGCAACTTTGTGATTGCTTGAGTCCAAAGCATGCATAATTTGTAAAACTAAGAACTAAATATATGTGTGATATGGTAGTTCTGGGAGTTAAGGGGGAATAGGTGTTATTGCTAACCAAAATAATTTTTCAGGACACTCAAAATAATGCGTATAGGAAAGGAAAAAAATCCATCTTCTTAACTTTTGTTTTCTGTGCCATATTTTTAGTTTATTTGCAAAATTATGAAGCTGTTGCCATCACAGTTATTAAGAATGAATAGAAACAGAGACTGGTCAAGAAATCACAGTATTCAGGAATCACAGAATTGGTCAGGTTGGAAGGGACCACAATGGGGTGATCTGGTCCAACCTCCCTTCTCAATCAGGGTCTTCCTAGAGCACATGGCACAAGATTGTGTCCAGAGGGTTCTTGAAAAACTCCAGTGAAAGCAATTCAGTATTCCATGAGCTGGGACTTCCTTTCTATGTGGTGGTATTTTTAGTTATTTCTGAACCAAACTCAAAAATTGGCAACATAACAGACATTATATTCCAGATATTTCAGGGGGTATGTCACCTTCTGATCCTTCCCCTAATTTCTAGGCCAAGTAAAAACTAATTTTGGTTCTGAAGTCAAGGGAAGTCTACAATGCAGTGGGGAACTTGAATTACATCTTCATTCAAACCAGCAGGGATAGGTAATGGAAGCGTCAGCAGAAATTTTGGTGTGGGCTGGAAAGAAGGATGTTTGTTTCCACACACTTCTCTTGGCCATCCCGCAGTGAGGCTCGAACAGGTTGGTCTGTTCCTGCTGACATTACCCTCCCTGCCCACAGTGCAGTCATGCCTTGACAGCAGGGTGGCAGCAGCAGTTCTAAATCTGCTGATGGACAAACAGCCCACAGTGTCTACTCTGCCACCTGGGAATCCCAGCAGTCTCTAAGTGCCATCCTATTAAACCAAGTCATGTTGTTGCAAATCCTGAGCCTAGTAACAGGAAAAGTAGCCATGGGGTTTTTTTCTCAATATAATTTACACTTATAAACAGTTTTTAATATGCTTTTTCTATGTGCCTAGTTTATTCAGTGCTTAATGACAGTGAAATTCTTCCTAAATATGTTTGAAATTGCACGTTTATGAGGATATATATCTCAAAGTTTTCTGTTTAATTAAAGCCCAAAGAGTCTTTGTTCAGTCTGCATTTATTTTTCAGTTGTGTGTGTATGCATGTATTTTCCTTAAATTGCATTTGTGCAATCTCATTTCTTCAGTGAAAGATTTTGAAGCAATAAAATGTTGCAAGTGTTACCATAGCGGTAAAGATCTTAGAGTATCAAAAACAGTATCTTGTTAAATCCCACTGTAGAGTTGGTACCCCTGCAGTTCCAGCATCGCCGTCTTTTACTCAGTGAATTTTCTGTTTTTTCTTTGAAATATGGAATGAGTATGACATCCTATGGTAGTCATATATGAAATGGACATGTCCATTAGCAAAGGTACTTCGCGTGAGAGTGAAATGTGACTGGTTATGAGAATAAAATAAAGCATCATTCCAAGTCCCAGGAAAGATACAAGATGTGGCAGTTTTCTAATTTATGCTACAGGAATCTAAAAATAGATACGTTAAGGCCAAATTAGTTGTGCAGCTGTTAAATGAGTGGAAGAGAAAGGAGAATATTAGCAAAATCTTATGATTCCTGCAGGACAGTTATAAGTTTTAATATTAATTAAAATCTTCCAACAATGAATATACTCAAGTAGAAAGCTTTGGACAAAACCATTTGAACATTCAGCCATTGATATTAAATAACAAGGGGTTTGTAACACTGCAGAGATATTACGCATGTTTATATCTGATTCCTTAGCATCAGTAGTGACAGGATATTTCAGTGTACCAGAAGGCTGTTGTGCAAAATGATAAAACTTATTTTAATAAATGAACCCCTTGTTTCAAAAATTAATTTCCAGATGTTGGACTTGACATTTGAAATTTGTGAACTAAATTTTGTATCAAAAGATAATTAAAGGACTCCTAGTCCTCCAAGTCAACCTGCATATGCTCAAATTTGATTTGAGGTCTTTTGTATTGTGTAGAAATCACTGTACATGAGATGAATGTTATGCCGTAGTAAAAAATACGTCATATTCACAGTAGGAAAAAATTTATTTACATTCTGATTTAATTTTTTTTTACTTTAAATGCTATATATTGAAAAATTTTCAGTTTCCTCAGCAGATTTTTAACTCATGCATAAGTCTCCAAATACTGAGGTTTCTGAGACTGCCCACTGTTTTTCTTGCCTTGTAAGCCAAACCACCTTTTCTGCAACAAAATGTAAATGTTTTTATGTTTAACATCAGGTTAAGGAAAAGTCAATTGCCTCAGATCTCTTCTTTCCCCATACCTTTCTGTCTCCAAGTGGTTTTTGAAAGTCAACCTCTTTTCATGTTTCCTCAGGTGCTTTGTAACACAACTGTGAAAACAATGTTGTGGTTTCATTCATAATGCATATCTCAGATACTTTACTCTTTTCCTGTGGACAAAATTAAAGATAAAATATGTTGGATTCTGTGACAAGACTTGGCATGACTTACAGACCCATTTCATTTAATCTGGAGGTGTTTGCTTTGGAAGGCAATTAGGCATCTCCATTCTTTTGAAGTCTCCCATACATTAATATCTCTGTCTGTCTCCTTGCTCTTTTGATTTTTTTAATGTGTTTCATAACATAAAGATCAATATTGAAAAGGCAGTGGCTTCTCACATCCCTGTGGAACTGTGATGATTTATCAAATATAAGTGATTAACCTAATAAAGTCTGAGAGCTATACTAAACACTTCTCAAATTTACAATTCTTTTTATTTCATATGCAGTTACGCTGGTGTTTAGTACTTTCTTGTGGGATATGTGTTTAGAGAGTTTACTTGAATTATTTACTATATTAACCTTTGTTAAATGACCATAATATTGGTATATCTTTACCTGAAAGAAAATAACTGAATTTCCTGTGCCACAGTTCCTTCCACTGTGGCAATTGGCAATGCTTTAAACCTCTACTGAAGTCCCATTGCTTAATCAGTGGTAAGTCTGAAAGTCAGTATGTTGAAATAGCAATACTGGCTTCTGAAACAATACTGCAGTAGGAATCACACATCTTCAGTTGTACACCGTGATGCTACATCTCATCGTAGTAGTATCTCAGGAATAAGAGTTTCTATCCAGGAAAGAGATCGTAATGTATTAAATACCACGAGGTGCCTACAAAAGAAATAAATTGTCAGGTATCTGGTTTACAATTGTGAATTCTTCTATTTGTCAGTAATAATGTATCACTTGCAAGTATTTACCGCCTTCTTATTCAGCACAGGTGCACCATCATTATGATAAACTTATGGATGTCTTTAGAAGAGTTACTAAAGAAATCTATTATCTGTGTAATTATACAAAGAATATTTTTCCAATTGAAATGAATTTTATATAAATCAGGAAATTATCTATAAATATCAGAGCTAATAATTTATCATTAGCTGCAATTAAATTACCAGTGTATCAGAGTAGTGTTAGAATTTTACAAACATTTCAATCAATACTTTATGAAAAAAAATCAGTTTTTCTGCTGCTGATGAGCTGTACACTTTTATTCCTGTGTAGGGTGTCACATATCATATGACAGTGATTTCCATTTTTATTGTTTAAATAGGAGGGAAAAAAAATACCAACGGCATAGAACACATCAATTTTGGGCAATATCTTTGTACTTGAATAGAAATTTATATTTTTACTAGTAAATCCATAGTCATTTTTGTAGTAAGAACTGATAAATAGGAGCAGGACTGAGATCATGCATATTTATTAATTTACACATGGATTTTTTTTTGTTTAGAAGTAGGAAAAATGCCTTATGTCAGCATTGCTTTTCTGTGTCACTCATTTGGCCTTTCCTGTGCCTTCTTTGGTGTCTGAATATGAGCTTGAAAAGATATGTCTTGGTATATGTTTCAGATGATCTGGTGTTCGTTTTGAATCCTATATTGATTATGTTATTTGTTAGTTATTTGGAATGTAAAGAGCCTTGCTGACAGGTTATGAGAATGCCTGATGGAAAGGAAACATAACGACATTGCATAGACTGACTGCTCTAAATTACATGGAACATGCAAGGTTTGTTTACAAACTCTTGGGAGGAAGATACTGTGGTTTTCCCACTGCAGACTGATATCAAAAGAACTCCACGATGCTCTTACTGTGCTGCGGGACATGATTTGGTTATGTTATTGGATCATTTAGTGTGTTTGACGAGAAGTGAAAGTGAAATACCAGGAACATGCAAATAATGTTGTACTTACAGTGTTTTGTAATTCTTGGTTAATTAGCTGCAGGGCAAAACCACTCTGCTTTTGAAAAAAGCCCCAGAGGATTTTAATTTTGCTAAGATGATATCTAAACAATGCTTATGAGAATGGCACTGGAAATGGGGACTATACCTTGTTCCCTTTACCTGTGTCAGTTATGTTAATTTTTTAAAAAGTACCTTTATTCAGCTGTTTCTTCTAAATAAGGCTTCAAAATATACCCTAATGTTAGATTCTTTAATATCCAGTACATTGCACTCCAAGTCCCAATGCAATCAAAGAGGGAGTACTCGCTATTTTAAAAAGCTATGCGTTCATTAGATTGTTCTCTCAAATTCTCCAGTAAACTTCCCCCTGAAACAGTAGGTTTTTCCATTGGGAACACTTTTTTTTTTTCCAAAGAGATAATAGTAAGTTCAGAATTACAAGGATGTTAGAAATTGAAAATCCGCAGTTTTTCAGGGATACTTCATTATAATTTTTTCATACATTTAGCTTAATCTCAGCAAAAATGTGAATTTTCAATAACTCCTCCAGATAGATATTCAATTTACTATTACATGCATATACTTGTATTGAAAGAAGAGCTGAAGATTTCCTTCTACAAAGACTTTTTGTTCATGGTAAGCAATGCACTAGGAAAGTAGGTTAAAAATGTGTTGCTAGGAAACAGAAGAGGATCCTAGCAACTGCTTCTGAAAATGAAAATTGTATGCCTGTGTAAGGATGAAGGTTCAACCCACAGCAATCCAGCTAGCTAATATTGTTTTCATAAAGAGGATTAATTCTGTAGCCTCGATCTTTGCTATTTTATTAGTAAAACAATATTTCTTATTTAGAATTGTGTTCTTAGAGAAAGAAAATGATTTTTCATCCATTATGGTATCTTACAATGTACTGGCAACATGATCAGTATTTAGCTGGACCAGAATTTAGCTGGACCAGAATTGTAAGGTTTTGAGATCCACATTCTTCATTTATATGCAGGACTCACTAGTTAGAAAGATGCTCATTAACCTGTGGCTTTATGCAATCAATACTCTAGCAGAGTATTTGTTTTATTGAATTCTTATTGTTATGCTCAGGGATTTAACACCTCAAGGACGAAGTATGCAGTTGTGATAATAATTTTTAGGAAAAGAAATAGTAAGAGATTTTTGAAATATATGTAGCCTGCTTTTCTTTCAGCACTAGTTTCATTTTCTTCCTGGACTTTCATTTTCCCGTCTTCTTTTCCCTCTTGTGGTCATTTTCCACAATAGTTCACCTTATACCACTTATATATATACTTTGCTTTTCTGTTAAACCTTTTCTCCCTTCCTCTTGCATATTTTACACAGTCATCCTTCTATTTTGCCAGACCTTGCCTTCTCTTCTCTCTCTTACTCCTCCCTCTTCCCTGATCCACGTAGTTATATTCATTCTTCCTAAAAAACCTTTGCACTGGAAAATAGGGCATTAGTTACAGGATGCTGTAACGCTATGCTCATTCTAGTGTTGCTAACTACCTTCAAGGCAGATAGGCTTTTAATGGTGAAAGCAGCAGAGTGGTAGAAAAAAGTCTTTATTATCTTCAATGTGTAGGCTAATATTCTGCAAGCGCAGGACCACTTGATCTGCATCCATGTGACTTTTCTATCTGCATAAGTGTAGACACTTAAACACAGTCACAGATAGCATGTGCTCCTAAATTTGTACATGTTTTCTTACACATTTGTGTATAAGGCTGTCTTGAACTTTCTCTCAATGTCAAGATAAATACTGATATAGGAGTACCATAAAATAGGTCAACATACAGAGCTGATGTACATTCCAGCATGAGTTATCCTTCTGTATTATACACTTGAGTCAACCTTGGAGCAATAGAAAGAGTTAATTGTGTAAAAAAACAAGGCAGTTATTGTGATATAACGTGCTGTGCCCTGCAGTTGAAGGCCCGCTAAGGAGTAGGAAATCAGAAAGAGATTTAGATATCAAAAAGGACAGAAATATGGGATGACAGGTGAAGAAAAGACAATCAGATGTGAATTTACTCTCTGCAGCTATCTTGGGTAAACTACCTTTGCATATAGGCAAATATCGCTAAGGAGTAGCTTTGGAGAAATTGTGATTTATAAAGTGGGAAATTTTTGGAGGAAGAACATGGTTGAGTCAGGTCATTGTGAGGAATGAGTTGGTTTTTACAGATGTTTGACAGAGAAGACTGGAAATTGAAAAAAAAGAAATCCTTTCTTCATTGTGTTTGGAGGATCTGAGTACCACAAAAAGTAACTGATTAGAGGTGCGGGGGTATAAGTTATCTTTTATGAATATTTGTGGTGGTTTAGTTTGGGCATGTCAGCGATGTAGGAGCTGTTGCGATGCAGCTGGGCAGCTCTTCTCTCACTCACCAATCAGAAAGTAGCCAATCAAGACCTGAACCAAAACAGCAATTTTCTCCCTATCCATTTACTGACTCTTTTTATGTCCTCCTTCTTCAAAAGCTTAGCGAAATAACTTTTAGCCTTTATTCTTTGCAAACTGAGGAAAAACACTGGATTGTCTGTGTCCTCAAAGGCAGGAGCTGGATCCAAATGTGGGGCTCCTCTCTTATTTGTTACTATGGTTTCATAGCCTGGTTTTCTTTGCTAAGATGTATCTCAGGTACAAAGACCTTGACCATTTAAAGGACTATTGTTCAGAGAAGCTAATTTCAAGTTATTCTGAACAGCAGTAGATAAAAGGTGCAGAATTTCCAGCACTGCTTCCACTCATAATTATGGAATATAATATTTACCAAATGAGCTGCCATAACCTACAGAACAGCCATCTGTGAACTCGTGTGAAGTATAGCCCTGGGAAAAAATACACTAAGCCTTGGTTCTTGCCTGCTCTTGAAAGGTCCTCTTGTCATAGAGTACTTAAGCTAAGAGAAATTTGGTTATTCAATATGAGTAACTGATATCTCTGTTGTGAGAGGACACAGAGACATGAGTTAATACATACACACGTGTTCATGTGTACATACATTTACAAATCAACCCACAGGCAGTAAACTCATTTAGCTGTTACAAAGTTACTTTTATTACAACTAACAGTTAAAAGTAATCTATTTGCCTCATGCAATTGAATGCAACGCTCCTTGCTGTGGTATTAACTTCTCACTCCCACTAACGTTGAAGAGTATTTTTAATGTTACTTCAGTTTCACGAAATTAATGGGTAAAAGATGGTTTGTGTCAGTGTGCATTTTTCCTTCTCTGTGTCTTTAACTTGGAAGCGATTTCTAGGCCACAGAGTTTGTGTATAGTTTAATATTCTTGCAGAAACTTCTGCTTTATTGAGATTGAACTTGTTTCTCCCATTTGCAATGGGAGTGGAATTGTGTCACCATGGCTGCAGGTTAAGAAGGAAGAACCTTGTGTAGTAGGATATTTAAATGATGTGGTTGTAAGACAGCAGAAGACAGTTATGAATAATGCAAAATGAACAAAGTTCTTCCTGGGAGCAATAATTTTTCAGAATTCTACTATGTGTGAAAGTTATCTTGAATTACATGATCTCCTAAACCTTTCTTAAATATTTCATACTTAAAGCCAAACAGAATTTGATGTGGTGTACAACCATATTTTATTAATAAAGCTTATGCTAGTCTGTTTAAGGAAGAATAGAAATGTACTGTAACTATCTTGTATCACTCACACCTGTTCTTATGGTGAAATAAGATAAAAAGATTGGATTCCCAAAATGTAGAGGAGCAAAGAGTGTGCAATATAGTTTTTTTGGAGGAAATGAAGCTCTTTCAACTATAGAATACTGAAGCTTCTACTAATCTTTAAGCGGAGTCACTAATCAGGCAAGGATTTAAATGACGTTTACTGTTTCCAGATTAGCAAGCAGTCAGAAATGCTAGAGTAGAAGTAATATTAACTACTTTTACATGCTTGTATAACTTAAGGATAGATATTAAGGAACTACCTACATGATTACAAAGGTGGATGTTGGAAAAAATTTTAAGATTCTGCAAATCGCAGACAATAATATGAATGTCTTGCTGCAAGTTTGTTATTTATGCAAGTTCTGTAACATTGTAGTTTAAGTACTTCTAAATACATCTATAATTAAAATATACAGAATTGCGTGGAACTTAAGAAAAGGACACAGGTAGGTTTTAAAAGATGCAAGGAACCACAACATACTTGGTTCATGAAAATTAAAGTTTTTGCTATGTTTTATCTGCTAAGAATCTTCAAAATCCCAGTAGTGTTTGAGGCATCCAAATATCACAGTAATTTACAAATTGACGCCCATTTAAGTAAAGTTTTTTCTAAAAAACCAGCGTCTCCAGTCATACTCAGAACTAGTGAACTGCATGCACGTTTGTACTGTAGCTTATAGGATGGCATTGCTTTAGTAAGGCCACACATAAATGATAATATGTGGAAGAAATCTATGTGTGTGAAAAAGCTTAAACAACTATATGAAAACACAGGAGATGAACTTTTTTAGGGTGTGTGAGATGGTAGAAATCAGTGGAGGGAAGAAGCTATTCCTGAACTAGGGATCATGTCCAGGCTACCGTAGCATCCGGAGTATCTCCCTTTCAGAAGAACTTGTTTCTTTTCCATGCTAATTTCACTGGTCGTTGGAGAAACAGATCCATTTTATGCCTGCCTCTTTTTTTTTTTTTTTAAGCCTTTCTTCAACACTCTTTTCTACTGTGGCAGAGCTAAAGCTATGGTATGTGCACTGTAAACATGAGAAATGTACCTGGCTTCAGTGTCCGTCAGACCAATCCACTGCCAGCCTTGTGCAGCACGGAAATTTTGCACGGACTCACTTAATAAAGGTTAACTCTGCCTAGAAAAAGTTATGTACAGTAGCTGGTAAGATAATAATGAGGCATTGTCCCTTTAAGGACAATTTATTTTGAAGTGAGTAAGAGTGCAGTCCTTGTAAACACAGTGGAAACCTCAATAAGTTACAAAATACTAAAGAATAATTAGCTCTCTGTCAGGGTTCTTGATTAATAAGTAATTGAATCTCTCAACCTGCTGAATATGGAGTTTAAGTTTGATGAAATTAGATGTCTGTGGTGTGAGCTGATCTCCCACTTTAACTCAAGTAAAATCTCCATTGCAGTAATTAGTTGGATGATCTTACTCAGATCCTCAAAATATTTTGTTTTGCATTAATAAACCATTTAACTGTTTATCAAAAGTTGGTGGAAGCGTTGGTTTACAATATATAGGGTCAGGATGAAACAGCTCTGTTAAAAAAGGTGCTAGCACAGAGCAAACTCCAAGTATGATATTCTGGTTTTCTTTTGCTTGATTAAAAACAAAGACTGATCATGTTAGATTTCTCCTTGTGTATATACTCATGTATTTGAGAGCATGGGGAATGCAGTGGGGGAGGTGGATAAATCGGGAATTAGAGATGATTTGTCTATTTTCCACTACATTTAGTTCCACATCTTGTTATTTCCTGGAGTATTTTCATTTGGCTTATTTCTGTTTGAAAAAAATACCTTGCATGTCATATATTCAAAGGTATATTTTTTGAGGACCTTGACAGAAAATTGGCTGTCATGAATAATTTCTCTGTGAATGTCAGTCACCTAAGCCTCTCAGCACGGCTGCACACACAACATGTTTAATGAAACTTTAACAGACCCAAAAATTTGGTTGACGTGAACAAACGTTCATGATTAAATTAAGGATTGTTTCCAGTCCAAAGCCCAGCAAAAACAATCCTAATGGCTCCAGCACGCTAAGAAGGATTAAAGAAAAAGTGTGCTAAAGCTGACAGTGATCACTGATCAAAACTTCAGTCTTTTTAGCCCTGAGGTAACTGGGTCAGATTTCATCATTGTAATCCTCAAGGTATAAAATAGAAATTGAACTTGCATGGTGATGCAAGCTGGCTATGAAATTAGGAGGCCTTGGCTCACAAAATATGAAAAGCTGGCATACTCAATGGAAATGATGTTCAAAGCAGTTCACAGTAAGAATGAGAAAAACAGCTTGTGCCGCTTTGGAAGAATAAACAGCAGTTCTCTTTTTGCAGTACTCATATTTCACACATTAATAAGTATTAGGGAAAAAAGCAAAATTAATGTCAAAGTAAGAGTAAAAAAAGTGATCCTTTGAAGTCTCTAAATGTTTAGAAATTGTCTATCGTGAAACTTCTGTGTGTAAAATACAAAAGGTATTGTTCTGTGAAGAAATAAGCATTTGGGAAAAGATCCAAGTAGCTACATATAATAGTATATTTTCTTCCAGAAAAAAAAATCTAATAAGAAAACTAGCACTTGAAAGCAATTTGAGAAAATAATGAATAAAGGCATTTTCCTTTTGATACAGGTTTTTATGGTTGCATTTACATGGTTACTTATACAAGAGAAGTTTCTTCTGAGGAGGTAGAGGGACTATTATTCTATCTCACAAGCATAACGGTTAATTAATTCTTTATATTAAATCCTAGGTTTTTAACTCAGCAAGAGGATCGGAATTTAAAATGTACATCAGGAGGAAGAATTACCTGGTGAGAATATCTGAGCTGAGAGCACACCATGTTAGTTCTAAATTTACTTTTATTTTCAAAATAGAAGCAGAGCATTGTGTCTTTAGGACTTCTCCTGAGATATGGGCAGGGATCTCTAAATAAAGAAGAAGTTAAAAGAGAAGTCCAATGTCTTACCTCCTTCCCCATGCTCTGGGTGTCAGGCCAGCAGTGTCAGTGCTTGTTAGAAGTGTCAGCATAATCAGCTGTCACAGTTCAACAAAATACCCATCCCAACTCATTGTGCTACAGCACCTGTTCAGGAACACTGTGATCCCGGGAGCCATCATTTAATCATGCAGACAACCAGGTAAAACTCTGGGTGGTACACACTGAAGGAATAAGGCTCTCTTCAGCAATTTATGTGAAAGTGATATTTTTCTCTTTGAGGTGCTCCACTGTGTGCTGCTAGAGGCCCTCTAAAGACAGAAAGAACAAAGGGTGCATGATGCACTGTTGAGTAGGTGGGCTGTCACCACCTTGTGTTTCTTCTGAACTGTTTCTGCATGATGTGAGCTTCTGCCAGCTATTTCCACCTCTTTATTTTTGCCTGTTGATCTTTTGAGTAAAACCCAAAATTAAGGCTGTATCGTTTGATATGTGTCTCTAAAGAGGAGAAAAAGGATGACAAAGGATGCTAATTTAGAAAGGCACAAGTGAAAAGTGATGATGAGAAACTGCCACAAACCCAATATGAAACAAAATATGCATTCTAAGCAGTGGCTGGCCACTGAATTACACTCCCATCTAAGACATCTTGAAAATAGACTAGATGCCTGGGGGAGCAGCAGGACAGGGAGTGTAATATGCTGCAGTACTCATTGCTGCAGGAGCTGGAGCCTGGTTTTTGACTGCTGTTGTGCATATGTATGTGCCTTGCACTACCCTGAAAGAGATACTGGCCTTTCCTATATACCCCGTGCTCTTCTACTGCTCCAAAGCTGGCAATTGCAGCAGGCATGTATATTTAGCAGCTAAAGCATGAATAAATCAAGCCATGCCTTGTGGCTGGGCATATATTTTTAGCTGTTAAAGGTTGCATGTGGGAAGAAAGTATCAGACCGGAAATATCAGGAAGGGCTGTGATCTTAAGGCATATGAGCACCTAAAAGCTGAGCTGGCAGGGGGTTGGAGAGCAGTTCTTCTTGGAAAGACAAGGCAGCAGGCTGGATTAATCTGAAAACCTTGACCAAGAATTAATTTAATGCCATGGACTTTTGATTCTGAACCTTAGTGATCTGTGTATACTTTCTATTAAAATATAATTATTTTTGGTTAAGCTTATTGTCTGCCACCTGTTTTAGAAGACAGTCTCCTAATAATGTTCCATTTCTTGAAATTAATTTAGGATATTTCCAGTGCTGAAAATGCGGTTATTTCCAGGCACTTCTGCCTAGAAAAAACATTGGCATAGAACTGGAAGAACAAATCTCTCATGCACATTTTCTGTCTTTCACACACAACATATCTTTATATTGCAGTATATATTTACATGCAAACACATCCAGACCCATGTAAGACGTTTAGGAGGTGATTAAGGAAATAAGCAAAATGATAAACAAACATATCTTTCCTGAACATAGCTTTCCTGTACTTGTACAGAATGTGGTAATGTGTGCATGAGAGATGTAATTGTGAAAAAGGAACAGAGCGTGAGAACCATATTTATGATGATGCAAACAGAAATAAAATTAGTAAGAACATCAAGATTCAACTGAAATGTATAAAGGCACTGTGAAGTAGAGGCCTGTTCAAGCAGTGGGATGATTTCTGCTGGAAGGAGAGCTGACACTGAAGTAAGTTCAGAATACACTGGAAAAAAGTACCATTATGAGTAATCATACCTTGACAGAAGATAGACAGAAGTAACACTATTTCTATTTCTTTTGAGAAACAACAGGACAAAACAAAAGACAGAAAGCATGCGTTTTCCTAAAAAAATTCAGTACAGTACTTTCAGAGTCAAAAATGTGGGAAGAAGATTTTACTCATCAGTATTTCTATAGTTTTATTGATAGAATGTCCTGTTCTGCTTTGAAATATACATGTTTGATTAAGATTATGATTGGTTAAGTGTAATGATAATTATCTGATGCTAATTTTAAATGGTTAAACATGAAGCTCACCAGTGGAAATTGCTTGTCAATCTGCAGTAACTTAGTGTAATACTGGTTACTCCATTTTCATATATTCATGCAAACTGTTGTGTTGAAATCACTCCTTGTATTAATGGAGAGGAAAAATTGCAATAATAGTTTTCATTTGCATGGGCTGCCTCCTCACAGTTCCTTGACGAACACTGAAAAGCTCCAAGAAGCGTTTCAGCCTGACTTGAGGGGTGGGAGGTTGTCTTTTGCCAGTGAGTAAAGAGAAAGGACAGACAAAATGCTGGTACTGAATGTCAGCCTGGGGTTCTGTTCAGCCTCTTCCAGGTGTCTTAATGCCCTCCACCTGAGGAGTCGTTTGAAGTGAACATACATGACATGAGGTGAAACTGGGAGCTATATACAGCTGGAAGAGCCATGTGTGCTTTCATGGACCTTGCTTTCTTACCTGTCTCTGGAGTAAGATTAATTCAGTAGGAAGAGAGTGATGACTCTAGCTGGGATTTAACAAGAAGCTCTTTGGGGAGAAAAGCAGGTCTGTAAAGAGTCACTACAAATCCTGTTGTGTGCTGCTCCAACATGCAAGTGGACATTAGTAGAGAAATGAATTACGGTCATCATGAAACACATGGGATAATCTCGCTGCTGTCTTGGAAGAGAGACCCGCTGCCAGTTCTCAGAAGGACTTAATGCATATTTTACTGTTTAGTTGCCTATATGTGTGTCTATGTGTCTTTTATTCATATCCTGAAAAAAAAAATCTTAACTATAATTATATTCACAATTTTGCATGAGAAAACCATATGAAGAAGCTGCATTTAGATTTCCCACATTTTAGCATGGATATCAGCTGGGTTTATTTATTTATTGTGAGGGGCCCTTGATGTGTTGTATCTGGCCCTTTTTTTCGCCATTAGCCACCTGGCAAAGGACTTTTAGAGAGTTCAGCTGAAGTTGAAGCAGTAGAACCAATGTACACAGTAGTTAATTAAGTTGGCCAAAGTACTTTCGGCTCCAGCTTTGGGGAAAAGCCTTATTAATAGTTTCCAATTTACTTTCAATGATCTGAAAATTATTAGCAGCACACTATTCCAATATAGAATAAGAAATTTTATCAGAAAATTTTGAATTGACCTCTGTAAGTTTGGATTGACCTCTGTCTATGAAAAATCTATTTTCAGTGTGCTGAAATACTGTTAAAACAACAACTCATATAATGGATCTTTAAGACTGCATACAGTTTTACTAGACATTTACAAAATTACCAGCATGTACTTTCAAAAAGAATTATAAGGCTGAACCTCATTTACACTGGGTTTTAGTGGAACAGTAAACTGCAGCAGAAATTAAAAGGGTATAAAATATGAAAATATCATATTTGTTATGCTTTCATGCTGTCAGTGCCATTATACCATCATACACTGCTTATTCTTGTTAATATTTTGGTTTCCAAATCACGGAAGTATTGAAGAGTGGACCTATATTTTAAGAAAATTATTTATCTTAGAAATTCAAGGAGACTATTTAAATGTTCTTCATAAGTAGGATCAGTTTAAAATGGAGGAAGAACCCAGACTTCAGTACACACACAGAGGTATGTTTATGGTCTAATGTATTCTTTTCTCCCAAAACATGCTCTAGTGTATAGTTCTAGGTCATTTGGGCAGAAATTTGAAAATAGGCACCAAAGGTTGTTTTTTATCTCCTAAGAACTCAGTTCAGCAAAAGCATTTAGACTATACTAGAGCTGTAGAACACTAGTTTTCTACCTTTGCATTTAGAGTGGTAAATCTTGTCAGTAAGCATAGTTTTCCAGTATAATTCTGGACAAAAACTTTCTGCAGTAGCTTTCTCTTTTTGGCAAATATCTGAAAAAGTTCTATGCTGCATTCAGTTTTTACAGTAAAGTCTTTAAGCTTGTACTTAACTCTATGCAAAATGTTTGGGGCTTTTTTTCTGATTAAAAGCTAATACTTGTTGACATTGTTCGGGCCATCTCCAGACTTTTTGTGCTTCATATTCGTATCCTGAATTTGTATCTACATTATTTCCCTTCCTAAATTTTTTTAAAATTATATGGTATTGTACAACAAGTAGGGCTCAGAAATGTGAAGCTTGCTAATGAATGTGTATGTACTTTTTAGCCTGTTGGACCTTACCTTTTATCTCTACCCTATTTGTTAATATGAAATTAGCTATTGTAGGTTAATTTAAAGAAGTAATAAAATCAAGAGCTAGAAACATGACAATCTAAAAATACTTCAGAATGAAAATATTAAATGCAAAAGCATAATAAAAAACAGAGGACTAATAAGGAAACAAAGGATATAATGGGTTCCTTTCTTGGTTATTTCATTTAGTAAGTTTAAAAATCCTGTTTGTTAATGTTTCATTTAAATCCTGGTTCTCATCTGTTTGTGTATTGCACAGCTGTCTGTGCATGGGTTCCTAGGAATACCACAGTGCTTTAGCAACAAAGGAACTAAATAGCTCACACTAGAATGCTGGACATTATCTAGAGTTGTACAAAACTGGCCTAGAGATAAATATTTTATGAGTTATTTAGGGCTATAGCTATGACATCTGTTTTCTATCAATCTGTTCATTGATACAAGTTAAATATTGATAGCCTTACTGAAATATCAGTTGCATAATTAACAGGCAAATGTTGTAAATTAGGTAGGAACCTACTGCTAAAAGATGTAGTTGGGAATTAGGAGATATGAATAAATTTAGAACAATTCATAAATTAAGAACAATTTTTTCCTTACACTTCACATGTAACGCCTTTAATTTTTTTTTGTTTTGTTGCTTTGCTTGGGGGGTTTTAATAATTTTTATAGAATAATTGTGAAGAATAAAATTCTGATGATAATAGGCTACATGAATATTTTGCATGAGCATGCCCATAATAAAAATTTCTTACTGTCCAACATCCTATGCCAATTCAAAGGTATTTGAATATTTCATCTGAGACAAGGGCTCTGTTCTTGAACAGCTTCTCGAAGTAGAGGTTAGAGCTGCAGTAGCTTTTAAAACTGCTAAAGCCTTATACCCTTATATAACCCTTAAACCCTTATCTTTGTAGCAAAGTTGATGTGTGAATTCAGATAGTTGCAAATTGACTTTCCAAACCCTACCTAGCCTAAGCGGGGCTATTACACACAATATTTTGATGTTCTACTAAAGTGTTGCAAAAGTCCATAATTTCATTTACTGCTTTCCTAATCTCAGATGGAGATCAGATTGTCATTTAGATCTTAAATGTCTGCTATATCTGATTGCAAGCCAAAGATTTCTGAACCTGGCTGCCTAAGCCCCAGATGAAAACCGCTGTTAGTTGGTTTCATGATTATCTAGGTTTTTAGGTCCTCACCTTTGGCCATACACTTGCCTCTCGATCTGAATTACCCTCCTGTGATTTCCCTTTCAAAATCAGTACACTTCCACAAAAAGGCTGTGTTTTGAAGAATTAGAATTTCTTGATGTTTCACCAAAAATTCCAGACAAGTTCTAACCCTTTTCCAAACCCACCCATTTTCTACTGATTATGACTTGCCTAAAATCACACTACAAATATGTGAAGGAGGACATGCCTGCACTGGCACATAGAGGCAGGTCTGAGCTCCCCTTGGTTGTGTTAGCCTGCAAAAGCCAGGGAAAGACCGGGCAGAGACACCTATGCAGGTTCAATTAAATTCCAGCTACCTTAGTGCAGCACCTTCACATAGCCTAATATGACCTGCTGAGAACTCACTGTCAGCTCATTGTGTTCACAACACTGTGTAGAACGTGATAATTTTACACGTGTTCTCCACCATCGTCTGTCTATGAAGTCTGCTCCTCCCAATGAACATACCTTCAAAATGGTCCTTTTTCCCATCCATTCCAAGTAGTCACCAAACTGGTGGAGAATGATGTTCTCTCTTATTTGCTGAATCTGTATGTGGAACACTGGAAATGTGTGATTGTTCTCATTACTTGAATTTTAAGCAAATTCGATCCCCACTGATCTTAGCCGGTGTGTAAGGAGAGGTGTGCTCCCGTACAGGGTAATCACACGAAACTTCTACAGTAAACCCAAAGCATGAGGGATTCTGAGACTGAATTGTGCAGATACAGGCTACAATGACCATTCATCATGGCACTTTGGCTGGAGCTCAGATATCAGAAATCTCGGACAAATGCACAGCACTTTGTTGTGTTAATAATGGAGGCTAGGATTTCTTACACACTGGCTCCAGTCCCCCCTGGCTATAAATCCATGTTTGACTAATGAAAAAGTAATATAATTAACAAGTGGCATGTAGAGCTACAGCATGAATGAAGCCCCATTTCCTATGGACTGGTGCCTTGCAGTTGTTTGGCCTTGATGGTTAAGGTACAAAAATCCTGTGGCTTTTCTTACAACTGAATATTTATAAGTGCTGGCATGCAGATTGTCAGGTATCATAAAAATTTTGCACTCCTTTTACAGTCTTTCCTTCAGCCACAAACTTACAGAAACTGATCTCAATCTTCAGTTTTATATTTCTGCAAAATGCACGGAAACATAATAATTTTTGAGATCAATATCCTTTTGTTTCATTTCCGCTGAAATCAGACTATGAGTTTCAAAGCTATTTTGGAAGCACACATGGATACGTATGAAGTGTACTCAGTGTTTGACTGCAGAGCAAACTATGGCAGAAACAGCACTGTATTTTTCTTAACTGTCATTAGTGAAAAGTTAGGGTATATTTATCATAGTTCTGGATGTCTGCAGGGGAAAATTATTGTCTTAAAAATTTCTGCTTTGACAAGTTTGGACTAAATCTTGGTTTTTGCCTTAGGAAATAATGCCAAATGAACTAGCTATCTTGGAACTTTCAAGACACGGAAATAGGATGATGGACAATAAAGCAAGAGATTACAAGACTATAGACCTGTGAAATTTAGATTGGTTTTGAAGCTTCAATTTGGCATGAACCTACAACCGAATTGCCTGAAGTTCATAAGAAATGCTTTGCATTTCTTGTACAGTAACCTTGTCTCTTCTTTCAAACAATAAGTTGAAAGGCAGTTCTTAATATTTTATAATTTTTGTGACTTTTAAACTTTATAAAGCAAATCCAGATACCTTGGCTAACTTTTAAAGATCAAAGCAGAAACTTTTTACTGAAAAGTAATAAATGTTTCTGATTGTGTTTATAACATTGATTTGGTACTGATTAAAACAGAAAACCTAGTTTTTCTCTGAGATAATATACACCTGTGATGCATATAAATTATGGTTTGTAAAATGTAAGTTATCAGAGGCTTTAGCACCAGTAAAATATTATTCTTGGCAGACATCAGCTTCAATGAAATTTGAACCACAGTTTATGCAAAGTTCTCATAAGAAATTCATGCATTCACCCGTGTAAGGCTAAAAAAATCAGACCAGCAATGACCTGTGCAAAATATGGAGAGGTCTGGAGATGAGCACATGGCGGTGGCACTGATTACCTGCATCTTACTGCCTGTTCGCAGATGCTCATGTCTAACACAGCTTACTTTTCCTCTGATGTAGAATGTGACCACATAACAGTCCTTTCTCCCTGCTGATGTTGTCTCGTGATGCTGCTCCTCTGATTTCTGCAGATTTATGGAGAAATCTGCCAAGAGAGAGCTGAGTTATGAGGCAGTATATTTATTTCTCAGGGGAGTTACCTCATTAGAAACTCTCTTTGCATTTGCCAGTTCAATGCATGATCGTTCACTGGACAGCGAACAGGCACTCACGTGTACTTACTCCCGTGCACATACAGAGGAACAGCAGCTTTGAAACTGCATCCTAGAAGCAAAAAGGTCGTATTTTAAACTGAGTAGCCTCTGCATTTGTGAATTAAGTGGCTGTTTTTATAGCTGAAGTTAATACTGAGATATTTGCAACCCATTCACCATAATCCTGAGGTACAGAACAGAGAAGTGTGAGTTTCTGAAGGGAGCAAGGGAATATGTACTCTGGTTGCCAGCACCAATAGTAAAAAAAGGATATTTTTGAGAAGAAAGAAGTGTTATTTACATCTCGGGTTTTTCTTTTGCAGCACATATTATATCTGTTTTAATTTCTGACATCCTTGCTCTTTTGATTTCATCTTAATGTTCAACTGAGCTATATTCCAAGGCTTACAATCTAATAACTATTAAAATTCAGGAGTGTAAAAGAGACATGTTAAAACTCACAGTCAGAAACTAGTGATTTCCAGATTAGTATGCTACGTCTGTTCTAACTTTCAGCTATGGACAGTATTATCTCGTGGCCTTGATGAACAGTAGAGAATACTGAGGAAAATGTGGAAATCAATTTGCTATGCCATACAGTACTTCTGGAAAGCTACACAAACCTGTGCAGTCTCAGATGCATCCACAAACTCTATCAGTAACTTCTTTTTTTCTCTTGCAATTTCCAGACTTTACTGGAATATCTGAAGTGGATGATGCTGTACTGATAATCACAGATAAGGTGCTTTGTTAGTCTGTATCAAGGTACAAAAGAACCCTTTGAAGTTCTTTAAGCACGTCCAGATAAAAACCTGTAACATGTATCTGAACGCTGAAGTTGTATAGTGGTAACTTTTTCTGACTTCCTTTAGAGTTGTCAAAAATATAGCACATTTTCTGTGCTACCTCGAGGTCCTGCTACTCTTATCTAAAAACCCTCTCAATTTGCATGTCATTGTCTCTTCTGAATAATAACATTTTCAAAAGTATCTCAATTACTTAGATTGTAAAGCCCTTTAAATAGTTTTTAAAAAGTTATCTAAATAAATTCAATTTCCTAAGGGTGTATATGAGAAAGACCTGTAGAAAGAAAACAGAAAAGGATGATCAAAGGGCTGGAACACCTCTGCTATGGAGACAGGCTGAGAGAGTTGGGTTGTTCAGCCTGGAAAACAGAAGGCTCCAAGGTGGCGTTAGAGCACCTTCCAGTACCTAAAGGGGCCTACAAGAGAGCTAGAGAGTGACTTTTTTCAAGGGCATGTAGTGAGAGGATAAGGGGAAATGACCTTATTCCAAAATGAAAGAGGATCCCTGGAAACATTCAAGGTCAGGTTGTCCATGGCCCAGGGCTCTGATCTAGTTGAAGATGTCCCTGCCCACCCCAGGGAGATTGAACTAGATGAGCTTTACAAGGTCAATGACAAACCCAAAAAATTCTCTGACTCTCTGAAAAATTTTGTTAATCAGCGCCTGAAATTTAATCTGAATAACATATGATATTACTTTCCTATGTCAACAATGACTCCAATGTGCTTCTATTAGGAAAAAACTGAGTTGTGACTTTCAATCAATGTTTTCCATGGGCTTTGATGAAGTATGTGGAAATGCTTTTAAGAATCATTATAAATGTTCGTAAGACTAAATTTTAGCTTGGTGATTTGAAAACATTGGGATCTTGAATTTATCTTTGTTCTCTTTGTACAGTAATCAGAGTATTTAGAAACACAGGAACTGTAACATCCGTGATATAGGGGTGGAAGAAAACTCGGGGGAAGCACTGTACGTACTTGCTCTGCTCTTCTGCTCTTCCTGGACCTCCACTTTTGATCACTGTCAGGAACAAAATGTGAACTAGGCAGACCTTTGATGTGACTCATGTTCTTGTAAGTGCTTTCTGCCTATTTTCTATCACTTGAATTTTATTCCATTACAGTAGTGAAGCCTGTAAGCTCAGGGACTGTGCATGATTTTAACTATGCCCAGCGTAATGAGACACTGACCTTTGCCACCTCTTGGTGCTGCCCTGGAAAAATAACAATAACATGACTAATAACATGTACTACATTATTTTCTGCTTCTAAAGTAAAACTGTAGGGGATTTAGTATTCAATTTAAGGAAACAAAAAATAAACTTTCATGAAAGTGATGGGAGTGGAATTAAAGAGTAAGTTCAAACACTAAATCCATGTTCAGGTGAGTATGTGATCTTTTGCAAGTTTACCGAACCTAAAATAAGCTAGGACATCTGGCCTCCAGTGTGTATACTTCTGTAATACCAACACCTGTATTCGTGTTTTAATGCTGTTGTTTTAGTAATCCCAGATCCTTCAACCAGATCATGATGTGCTGGTATCCTCTGCTTAATCAGCTCTCCAGTTAATGTGGTGGTTTTTATAATTGTGTAAATAATTTGAAAACAAATATTGCAAGTTTAACTGAAAGCAAACCAAAATATATGCATCAGCAATGTGATTGAGTTTAGACTGAAGTCTAAAAATATTTCTGTAAGATTATTCTGTAAAGAAGTAGTCTTCTGGCTTATGGAAATTCCTGAGAAATTGGAAGGATGTGCCAATAAGGTGTTTCTACATACTCATACCTCACTTATGCCTCAGCTGGTGGTTAAAAGTACAGGACTAGACCGGCATTTGCTGTGACTCAGAAAAGCAGTTCTTTCCCTAGAATATTACATGCCACTGATATGTGCATCTCCTCTTCCCCCCTGGTAATTCCATCAACTAAATCAAGGTTTCGATGACATGGTCCATTGAAACTTCTGATAGATCAGTACATTATTTGAATGATTCAATATTGCTGACATGGGATTAGATGAGTTGTTTCAAGGATCAATAGAAGCGTGCATGCATGACCTTAATGTCTCTCATAACAGAATAGAAATGAATTGCCATTTCTCCTGTTCATCTTGACCGTTCTTCTAGAATATACTCCATTGTTTACTGCCATAAGTCTTTGTCAACCCATGTTCGCCTTTTAAAAATAATTCTGCTAAAGAAAATAGATGCAGGGATTCTCTCACCAGGCTGACTAATTAAGTGAAATAATTAGTTTCATTTGTGTCTTGCTGACTGTTTTTAACAGTTAAGTGACATGACTTCAAGTGTAGCCCATCGGAGTGTGTAAATTTACTTCTTTAGCAATGACTCTTAGGACGCCCCACTACTGCCAGTAATATCCTATATATCTATGATAACTGATGAGTGTAGTTTCTTCTTGAGACTTCAAATACAATGCCTATATCTAATTGTAGAGCATATTCCTATTAAAGTGCTTATCTGGCAAAGAGACATTTGAATATTTCTTCCATAATGATATGAAAACATATGTTAAATATATAGGCTGTTTTTTCCTTATGGCGGAATGAGTATAAATTAGGAAGTGTACCGATAATTTTAAATAGTCTTGATTTATACTGAGTTGAATTAAAGCAAAATTTGGCACGTATTTTTATATTATCTTAGAGTAATACTCATGCTGCAGAACAAAATATATTTCCCAAGGTTTCAGACCTTGTATCTGGGCTTTTAAAGGTTCTTTCTTGAATTCTCACATTTATTTAATCTTTTACAGTTCTCTGAGGCAGAAGAAAAATTATTGAAAAATAATTCCGTGCAATCCAGGAGACTTCTACCAGAGGGGATTCAATGCTGGATCTGATGGTCACCAACATAAGGGAGCAAATCGGGGACATCAGGACTGGAGGCAGCCTGGTGGGGTTGGTGGAGTTTACAGTCCTGAAGGATATGAGTCAGGTAAGGATTAAAGGTTGGTGCCTGAACTTTAGGAAAGTAAACTTCCATCTCTTTAAGGAAATAGTCAATAGGATCCCCTGTGAGACTGCCTTCAGGGATAAGGGAATGAAATGGAGCTGGCAGATATTTAAGGAAATTTTCCATAGAGGGCAAGAATTCACAATCTCCAGGACCAAGAAATTGGGCAAGGAAGGCAAGAGACCAGAATGGCTGAGTAGGGAACTGCTGGTCAAACTGAAGGGAAAGAAGTGAATGCACAGGCAATGGACACAAGGACAGGTGACCCGGGAAGGGCATAGAGTTGACCTATGGTTGTGTACTTGGCAAAGAATAGCAGGAAGGGCTTCTACAGGTATGTAAACCAGAAGAAGGAGGTCAAAGAAGGTGTGCCATCCTGATAAATGGTACTGGCAAACTAGTAAAAATGGATAAGGCTGATGTGCTCAACAACTTTTTTGACTGAGTTTTCAATGGCAGCTTCTCTTCCTACACCTCTTGAGTGGATAGACAGCAGGATGGGGGAGCAAAGTCCCTCCCATTGTAAGAAAAGATCAGGTTCATGACCACCTGAGAAACCCGAATGTACATGAGTCTATGGGTTCCAATGAGATGCATTCCAGAATGCTGAGAAGGTTGGCTGCCATTTACCTAAGCAGTGTTACCTGCAGGCAGTGAATAAAAGCTCCCAGAATGACATACCTCTTCAAATCAAAAAGATCCCTCATGACACTAAAAGGAGCGTGGTTTTTCCACCTGGCATTCCTGCTATACCTTCACAATCTCTGGACAGGCATCACAGCTTCTGAAGCAAAGCAGTCTTAAACACAGCAGTTTCAAATCCTGCCTCGTTTGACATCTGTGGCAAAAATCCCAATGGAGACAAGATTTCACAATGTTTATTAAAGCTCCAAGGTATTCCTTGATGTTTATGAGATCCCGTTATGCAAACAGAATACTATAAAAGTTCCTTTGACAGCAATTTCCTGTCCACTGGCACAAAAGCAGATCTTGTTTGGCACAAATATTAGCAGCTGGCACAAGCCAGGGATAAACCCACTGGTCCCAAGACCAGAGAGACACAAACATGTGTAACACAACCATTTTACCACCTCTCCTAGTCCTGCCTTCCATAAAATAGGTCTTAGCTGACGCAGAGAACTGCATAATTTCTTCGAAAAATTACTTAAACATTGAGAAATTACTCCTCCAATATTCTGTGTGTTGTATAAAGAATTCACATGAATGTGAGGTGTTGTAAGGTTCTATTAGCTCTCATTTAGGATGACCTTACATTGCTCACAATTGGCAAAACCACAAGTGAGTCACATGGGTTAAACCACAACACATGGTCATCCTAAATGCACACCAAGAAAGTCTGCACCAGGAAGGCCACTGAGTCATCAGTGAGGCACTTAGTAAGTAGTTGACAAGAGTTATTCACCTCTGGAAAGTAACTCCAGCTCACTGTGGTATACTGCAGAAAAGAAATGACACTTCCTTTTGTTTCTATGATGTGAAGATGAAGATTTGATTTGCAGTTTTTTGAGTCTAATCAGCAAACATAGGACAGGCCAGCTTAACAGACTTGTGAGCATGGGAAAAATAAAAATAAAACACTTTTTTGTACCCTAATTGTGTGTTTACGTATCAGTCAAAAGCTTCAATAAAGACACAACTCATAGAACAACAATTTTGGTAAAACAGTTAATTCTAGACTGTGGCATTTTCCAGGATATAGCTGACAAATCTAATATGTGAGGTTATGTGACTTGCATTATGGCTGGCTTTATATTCAAAAGAAGGAATGGTTAAATTTATATCCCTATACAATTATGGAGGGGAAGACTGCTTCAACAAATCTTTTGCCTTCTGCTGTCCTTCAAAATTCTGTATGCAGCTCTTCTGCTGCCATCCTGAAGGTGACATGCTGCTCTTGAAAGCAGGTATTAGAATAGTATTTTCAGTATATTTGTCTTCTTTCCTTAGTGAGTCGCTCTATTACCAGCTTACATTTCTTGGTCCACTTTGATGTTGTATTTTGAGTCATGAGTTTAAAGTCTTCCACAGTTTTGTCCCAAACAGTATAGCTGCTAATACGCAAAAGAAAGACAGAAAGGGTTGGGCCTGCAACTTGTTTTAGACTGAAAGGAAAATCAAAGTTAAATTTATTGTATTATCTTATTGATTTACTATGGCCATACAATTAATTCTGTGATAAAAGGGAATAAATTGAATGTTGTGAATTATAACTGTAACTAGATCTGGGGTAACAGAAACATCCTGTAACAAATATCTAATCTATTTACTTCCATGCCTGACATTACTTGTGAATTTCTCTTGTTCTTCTTTCCTGCACACATAGGGCTTCTTTCTTGCTTTTTTCATTTTCAATTATTTCTGATTTTCTGACTTTTGCAATCTTCCCTGTAAAAATTTCATAGGAAAATCTTGTTCAGATTGGTAAGTTTTGTAACAATGACAATATTTTACTCTCAATTGCAGTTTCATCCAGAATACTTCACTTCATAGAAATAAACCACTTTTCAAAAGCAGACCATTCTGGAAATGAGAACAGGTGGCAGTATAGTGATAAAAATGCTAGACAGTAGCAAAGAACAAACCATTATTGTTAAAAAAGGCGTCACTGGCTTGTTAATATTCAAGCAAAAATTTATAAAATATTTTTTTGTTACCTTTTTTATGATACTGTCATTCTGCAAGTTTTAGTCACAATTACATTCACAACATTGAATTTATTCCACTGATGAGTATTTAGACTAGCTGAATCAGTGAGAGCATTTGAACCTGTGGTGCCAGAGAGTCTAAGCTTGCTGGTTTAGGATAACCCTTTCCTGATTTCTTCTTGCTTTTTAATGGAGTGCTTCTTTTTAGACTTACTTAGAAATTCCTGTCTCTTATGCCAGAACTTTTGACAGCTACTGGGATGATTTATGCAATTGTGAATTTGCTATCTGGCTTTTAATCCCAGTCAAATGATCCACCTGTCTGGTATTCACTTCCCTGACATTTTCTCCAATAAATCTCAGAAATAGGATTGGTATACTGGTTTGTGTATTATGGTGATTTTTTTTTTCCTTAAGTCTGCTAATACTGTGTATTTTTTTTAGCTTTGAAATCAAATAGTTTTGTTCAAATAATAATATGCAAAACTAGTCATACTCTGTCACTATAACTGTCATAGAATATGGGATATCCATAGGGTGACTAAAGAACTCACATTAGGCTGACCAAGGGAAATTTACATGTTCTATGTTTGCAGGATGAACAGAAAGCAAATAAAAGCTACATATGGTAAAATCTTATTATACGTTTACAATATTTATAAATAACTCAGTTTTCAAAACATATCAGCTCAGCAGAAACTTAAACATCTCGTGAGTTAGTATTCAATTAGATGGGCATTAGCCCATGTTTTAGGAGGAGAGGTACCACGCTCCAAATCACAGAGCATGTGCCATGCTACAGCATTCTAGAGCAGTCAGAGCTCTGATGATGATCAGGGCATTGATGCACATCCATGTTTAGAGAGATGAAAGATTCCCCATTCAGAATGTCAGAGATGCAAAGTGAGTGTATCATTGTTCAAGGGATGAAGCAGAATACTTCAGAATGGAGCATCATCATCTTCCTAAGAATCTTGCCAGGGTCCTTCCTGTGTAGCATTTATCTTAGGGTACAACATTTTTTATAAAAATATTCTTTGGAGTGTGTTTTTGTTGTTCTCATAGAAACTAAAATCCTGGATCAAGTAAAATTAAGTGCCTCAGAATGATATTTGTAGCAACCAGTAAGTTGGATGGATATAGTCTAGTAGCTAAACTGGAAGATGAGATTTCTGCACCCTGGTCGCTTGGCATGTAGCGGTTGACTTTGAAGGAAATGTGAATCTATCACAGCACTTTGGAGCTATACACTTAAGTGAACAGATTTTTTTTTCAAGGAAAAAAATTTTCAGCGGTGGAGGTATTTACTAGAGTGAAAGTGATGTCGTTTCAATTACGTTCTGTTTGATTTAGAATAAGCGCTTGAAGTTATTTCTGTCACGTCTTAAGAAATGGCAGGTAAAGTGGGCAGTCTGGGAGCATTATTTTACAGCCTCTCAGACTGGAACTGATAAATTTTGTTGAAATAAATGCTAATTTCAGGAGCACTTTAAACCTCTCTTTTCCGTGACATTATTAAGTGTCATGGTTATGAAACTAAAGAACCACTTTCTCATATTTGATGGTGTGGGTGTTTCTGCTTGTACATGTCTGTCTCCTGCCATCATTCAATGACTGCTTTAGTTTGGGCAGAGGAGCGACAGAAAGTGTTGGGTGAGCACTAAACCACTGAATTTTTGTGTAAAATAAGAAGTAAAGCCTCTCCTAAATCTGGTTTCATCCCAAGCTTTTTTATGGAGGTCTCACTAGTGAGTATGCTTTCAGAGCATCCTAAGGACTCGAAAGAACAGATGAGTACAAGATCTGTTGGGGTGATTCACACCAGCAGCATCAGAATTTGAGAACTGCAAATATGTCATGACATAGGGAGCAAATACTGTGTTAGACCAGAACACCCATTTTGGATCACAGGGAATCAAAGTATTTATTCTCCAGAGTACCTGTGCTTCAAAGCATCTAACATGAATGCAGTTTTTAAGTCAGAGGGGATAGCTTTTTCCCCACCTTCTTCACAGATGCATTGCTGTTAGTTTACTGGTAGCTGTTTTAATCACAGTAGGTAGCTAACCTCGGACTATTTCATGCTGTGGTTTTTTCTCCAATATAACTGCATAAAGCAATAGAATATGGTAATTGGTAAGGAAAGAGAATATGGCACATGTATTACAGGAAAGAGCACTTAAAATGCGAGATGCAATTTTCAAAATATTAAAACAGTAACGTTTTCACACTTTTTATTAACATCAAAGAGATTTTTCAGCCTATTCATTAGGATTTTTTTTTACTTTAGGTAGAGGTCTTATTATTGCAATTAATTTCAGTTTTGTTCTCCTGTTATTCATGCATAAATAAGGTTGTTACTTGGTATCCAGAACAACCTAATGTGCAAATTAATGGGAGGAAAATGCGTCCTACAATGAGCACAAACACAATCTAGTCAGATGACGACAGCAACACTTCTATCTGTAATCCAGATTTTCTGTGCTTTTATCTTTTAGCCTTTGTTTCTTTTACTTTTCTGTACTTATGACAAAGTTGCAGCAAAGTTTTTGTCTTCAAAGGAACCTCTTGAGTTTTGAAGTTCAGTCCACTCAGAAATGGATGACGCATTACTGATTTAAAGGCAGTGTTTCAAAGTTTTTATAATGAGAAGCTTTATTTTCAAAATATAAGCTTTTTCTGTGTGTTCAGAGAATCAAACATCTCCAGGAAAACTGCCACTTTTTCTTTTTTCCCCTTTCTCTTTGTGGTGCTTTTAGAGACACTAAATTACTTCAGTTCTTTCTGGATGATTTTGTGTTGAAAAGCAGCCTTTGCTGAGGGCAGCATCGTACTTGCATAACTGCATGTCATATTTTTCCAATTTGCACCACAAGAGAAGAAATAAAGTTTATAGCATTTATCAGGCACTGGGTAGAGTGCCAAACCCCAGGCAAGGTTTTTCTGAGGCCTGCACGTGCCAGGAAGGTAATGGATAATGGATTGATAGTAAAATGTCGATGCCAGGGGAAAATACTGGCCTGCCATGGAAGTCCCAAAAGCAAAAAGGAAAGCTGTAGAATAAGAAGTCTATCGCCAAAAAGCAATGAGATCAAGTAAATGAGTGCAGCTGCCAAGCAGCAACATGAGTGACATTTTTATGGTTGTGAGCCTGTTTTTCTGATTCTGACCTTCCCAGTTGAATAAAAACACACTAATGTTAATTCCTCCCATCAGGCCTACTGAGGTACTCTCTCCCAGTGTTACTATGATCACTGAATAGGAGCCATCAGCAATGGCCCGAAGATGAGACTTCTCTCAACAGAGCCACTCACAGGCTGGATAAAACAAAGGAGTCCTATGGAAAAGACAAAGTTTATTTTCCTTCCTTGAATAGTTCTCTCACAGAGAGCTACATTTGTCTCCGTATTCGCTCTTTACACTTCAGCTTTCATATTTCAGGTATGTTTGCCATACCACAAGAACACTGCTGAGCCTGTGCTAAAGTGGAAGGTTGGAGGTAGGTTGTTGTTCTGCGACTTAAAAGAAATAATGGGTTTATGTCTGATCTGATCCATGCTATTTCATTAAAGAAAATTGGAAAGATAGAGACTCCTAAACACTTAATATGGCAAGTTTTTTTTTACTTTTAAAAATTCTAGTTTGGTTCACTGTGATACGATAGTGTATAAGGTGTGAAATTCAGTTATTTTCTTAACTGAAGAGAGCCAGTATGTAACACAACAAGCTTTAAGCAGCACTAGGAGCCAAATTTGTAGGAAATTGAAAAGCTGTGAAAACGGGGAGAAATATTTTTGTCAAACAGTACCTTTTTCTGGCCTTAATTTTGTATGTTTCCTAAAAGAGTATAAACCATTATTATTTTAGAAACTGATTAAAATGTAGTATTTACTGCATTCTACACATTGCAAGCACAGGGGAGGGGGTTTTTTGTTTGTGGTTTTTTTTTGCTAAAGAGAGAATTAAAATGATTACTCAGTATTTTCACCAGAGAAGAAAAAGCAAATTCCATGGTTAGGACTCTATCAAGAATTTAAGACACAAACTGCAATTGCTGCACTACTGAACACTTCCAAAACATTCCTGAATATATTGCTTGGTTTCTGTTGCACTTTGGCTTGGCTCAGCAGCACTGCTGTACCTTACAGGCCATACTGAGGCAAAGCTGCAGTAAAGGCTTTGGAGGGCTCAGCTCTACAGGCTCAGTGCAGACATCCTCTGTAGAATCTTACAGGTCTAATGATGTGATAAGGAGAGACCTTCCTTATTGAACAGATCACAAAAAAAAAATGTATCATAAGCAGATAGTGTGGGCTGCAGAGCTTCTAATACTCATTAATAGCATGCAAACAGGAGCTCAGGGTTTATAAAAATGAGTTTAATCAATAAATGATGGCCTTTGTCTGTATTTCGTTAGGTATCCCAGCTGCTATTCAGGCTGGTGCTTTCAAAGGACCCTGGATACACAAGTGTCTCCACAACCAGAAAACAAATAAAGGAGGTGATTGTATGTTGGTTTTAACAATGAGGAGTAATAAAGTTCATAAATTATCATAGGAAATCACATTTTATTAATATTTAACCAGATAATGTAGTTATTCTTTGCTGTAAGTGATAGAATCTTGCATGTGCTAAAGATGCTGAGTTGAACTTTCAATGGTAAGATGTACAGGGGTCATTTTACTTGTATCCATTACAACTGAAGGAGCTCAGCTGCACCAATTTCTCTCCTTGAGAGGCAGAAAGAAAGAAAGGTTTCTTGCATGCTTGCATGCTGACCCTCCTTTACATGCCTCTGCAGACGACAATTTGAAAACTATGATTATCTTACCAGATTAAGCTACTTCTTAAACCTTTTCTGGGAACTGGTGCTGCTGTGCCTTTTTCTGAGACTTCCAAATAATAAATATTCTAACTTGGTTCTCTGGAAAGTAATTTTCCTGTTGAAGAGAGTGCATTGTAATCACTTCTGTCGTCTATCTATATTTATTCCTTGTTAAGCCATAGCCGTAAAGATTTCCAGTAAATAGTTTTGTCTCTAAATATAATGAAAAAATTTCTGCTGTATATACCTTCTCTTGTTCTTGCTTTTAATTACAATCTTGCTTCTTTTTTGCTTTTAGCAGATATGACTATTATCTGGGATTTTTGATGTATTCTAAAATAAAGAGAAAAAGCCTTTATATATATATATGATGATGATGTAATGCAATGTATTGATAAAATATTAGTAATGTAATTTACTCCTAATTAAGCAATAGTGGATCAAATTTTCTCTTAGAATGTATGATATTGAATTCACATGAAAGAGAAATCCTGAACATTAGTGATATATTTTTATGATAATTTGGTTATCACCACAGCCTGACCATAGCCTTAGACCACTTGAAACTATTGCATTACCTTGGCTGTTTCCTTTGCCCAAACATCTGCTGTTTCATGTTCCGTGTTTATTTTTAAACTAACAAAACACTCACTACAATCTCTTTCTTTTTCTTATGAATCATATTCCTCACAAAAGTAAAATTAAAGTATTTTTTTGTGTAAAGTCTCAATGGGAAAGTGAGAGCTGTTTTTAAAGTTTATTTCTCTGAACCTGCTTAACTTCATTTTTTAGGAATGGTTAGGAATCAGAAATGGTGTAGAAAAAATACCACAGTTTAAAAAGATGTGAAGGGTTGCATTTTTTTTCATTTCTCATTTTGTCTAAGCTCAGGTGCCAGAGGTTACTGGTGATTACTGCTGATTAAGGCTGCAGACTAGGGTAGTTTTTTCCAGCCTAGAGCTGGGAAAGGCTTTTCTTCTCAGTGTCCTCTTTCATGTTGTTTTTTGGATTAGCAAGAGTGAAGACTTGCAGTATCAAAACGTGTGCTGTTGAAAAGTCGTAAGTTTGATTTATTTATTTGTATTTGGTGGTGGTGGCAGCTTGTGTTATTCCTAGGAGGCAGTGGAAAAAAGGAAGTGTTGGAAAGACATCCTGAGACTTGTAATAAACATACCATAGGTAAGAAGAAAGGTAGATCTAGGTTATGCTGAGCAAGTATGTTCTGGAGGAGGGTGACTTTCTATTTAAAGTGTAAGTGCTCCTGTGTGGCAATACTGTAAAGCATTGGAATGTGGAATTGTCTGGGAGAGAGGAATCCTGGCTTTTGTAGGTATCTTCCTCTGGCTTGGAAAAGCTTTCATATACCAAGTTGTTCTGATCCAAATATTGCTTTTAGTTAATATCAATAAGGGTAAAATATGCAAATTGTGAAGGACCATCCCCATTTTAGGGACTGCTTGTTTTAACACAGAGAAATTTCTTTGTTCCTGTATAAGCTGTGTCACTGCTTACTAATATGTGTGCTATAATTATATAATTAGTGAAGGTTTTGTCTTGTTTGTCCTAGAGCCAAATAATTCTCCACAGTACAAATATTGATCCTTCCTTTGCTTTGTTGAATATTGAACTTTCATTCACTAATGGAACTGTACATGTGATCTTAGAATAGTATTATACCCCTTTTATTTTTTTTTTATTTTCACTTGGAAAATCTAATTTTAAGAAGATGAATAGGAAAAGTTGCAGCTAAAGAAAGTCTGTTAATACCGAAAACTCTAGAGCAGAAAGTCATTATTATTTTACTGTCCTTTTCCTCTCTTCTAAAGTGTAAATCATATGCTTTATTGGGAATTTTCCTTCTTGGTAAACCTTAAATAAATCCTTATCAATATTAAAAACAAAAGATGAAAAATATCCTTCCTAATTCATGAGTCTCTGAAATCAGTGAGTAGTTTGCTCGTTAGAGTAGGCATTTTTTAATGTGTAAAATATATCTTTTCACTTGGTACATCTAGCCAAAAACACTGGCAGCACTTCCCCTCAAGACATAATCAGTTTTCTTAAGCCTTCTGATATAAATAGATTTCCTTTTATATCTTCTAAGAGGCATTAAAAATGGAATTATTATATTCATGGGAAGTAACGTGAAGTTAAAAAGCACAGGGAATGCTGTCTTGTTGCTTCTTTGTTTCTGTGGGCCATGGTGACCTGGCAGGATCTGAGTAGCTGGTAAGGGAGGGCACCTGCTACAAATTCCCTCCATAACATAATTTTTTTTTTCTTTTTTCCAAAGTTACTCTTTGCTTCCCTGGCAGGGAGCTTTCTCAGTCAGTCTGGTTTTGTTCAATTGAGGCCAGACATGTTTATTTCACGCGTTTTCCATGTTGAGGTGATGTGGCTTCAGACTGCTCACTGAAAACAGAGTGAGGCCCCAGTCATTAATGCTGGCTGAGGGGAGAGCATGTTGTAGCCCGAGAATTTGGGGTGGCATTTGAAAGTAGTTTCATCCATCCTTCATGATTTGGTGATTTTCGGTTGTGTAAAGTAATCTGAGGGTTCTGTGGTGAGCATACACTGTTCTGGGAGATGCCGTGTCATTTGTGAGTGAGAATGTCCATGGATTGGTGGTTTTTGCTTTAAGTGCCTGTTTGTTTCAGTTGTTTGTTCATTTTTCTAGACTACCTGATGACTTGATGTGGGCACATGATGAAAGACTGGAAAATTGGGATTTGTTATCACTTTATGAGGCATTAAATATTAATTAGTGTTGGTGCTTTAGGCTACAGAAGAAAAAATCAATATGTGGTTGTGAAGAACAATAATGAAGTTTTGGACAGTAGGGAATGTTTTTAGAGATCATGTTGGACTTAATTACTGTGCTTTTTTAATAGTGATGGGGGAAGCATATTATACTCGAAATAACTTGCCAAAGTTGCTTTGAGTTGTTTTAATTTAGAGAAATAAAAAAACTTTTAATGAGAAAGTAGTCTCTCAACAGAAAGAAGAAATGGAAAACAATAAATTCTTTTGATTTTCTTTGTCTTGTTAAAGTATATGAAACGTCTAGAAAAGTATAGTTGTGTGTGTGTATATCTGCATATCTATATCTACATCTACACTCTTACGTGTATATGTACATACCATAATGAATTTTACTCAGGTTGTCAAGGGTTGGTGATACTTTTATTAATCCTTCCAATAAGTGGCAGAAGTAGCACCCAAAATACAGGTGCACCGTAAGGCTTAGTTAGAAACTTCTAAGAACTTTCTCAAATGACAATTTTTGGTCACATGCTGCATATGTAGGCTTTGGTATGGAACAGTCTTAAGAATTGTCATGCTGTTTAAATAATTGCAGCAGCATGTGACAACCAACCAGTCATACATTTTCTTTTCAAGCTTCTAAAAGAATTTCAACAGCATGAATTGAACTGTCACAACAGTGGTAGATGTTCTTATAGAATTGAACTTTGCGATAATTTTCCCTTTGTACTATTACGACATTGGACGTTGTAAGTCTCAGCAGGCGCAGGGAGTGAAAATGGAACATCACGAAAACTAAATTCCAGAGCTGTCAAATCAGGACACAGAAATAATAGTAACTCTTGTATCACCCTACATTATAAAACTCTTCTGTATAACAATGAATATGGCAACAGCTTTCGTGAAACTGTGTCATGGTTCATGCCTCAAAAAAGCAGTTATGACAAATAACCTGAGCAGAGAGGGGAAAGTTTGGAGAACTGGATCATTTAATTTCAGAATTACCACTTATTATAGCAGTGATAACTGAGTTTTCCAGCAAAACAATGCAGAGGGCTTTCAAACTGAACTAAGCTTGAATGGTCTAAGTGTCAAGGGCATTGTAGCCCTCTGTTTTTTTAGGAGTTACATAGACTAATCAATTAGAAAAAATGAGAAAAAATTAAGCATGTATCTGAGTACAGGCTTCATTGATCTGAGTCCTAATAATTTCTGTGCAGGACTGAAAGCAGACTTAATCTTGCAAGCCTTCCAATTTGAATTTTTAAGATGAGGCTAAACTTCCAAACAGATACACTGGTAGCCCACTCCAAGAGCAAGAAAAATTCCTATTGCCCCTTGAGATGTTGTAAGAGGCCTCTAGACTCTAGATTTTGATCAAAATACAGAGATAAACAGGATGGAAGAACCAAATGACTATAAAGGTAAAATAATAGCCTTCAGCTGAATATTCAGAGAAGCTTGAGTATCTTGGCCAGTAAGGCTTTTAACAGTCCTATTATTCTGTTTGTCAACTTCGAATCTGTGTTGTCAAAATCTTGCAATTCACTTGCAAATGAATATATTTTTGAGACAGGATTCTTTAAAAGCGAGTGACTTTGAATTTCACGATTGCAAACCAATCAACAAACACAATTGCAGTTGCCGTAAAAATTTATCAGAATATTTAATCTGGTAGAAAAAATAACATAACTTTGTATTAAAGGAACACAGTGAAAACCATCTGTCATATACAGTTTTAAAAGACAGATACAACCAAAACCAATAGAACAATCATATAAGCATGCATTTTCCTCTGGGCCATCTACAGTCTATATAAGATGCAAAGAAGCCAGTATAGGCCTGGCAAAATTCCATTTGCTAGACATTAAAAAAGAGAAGACTTTTACTTTTAGATGAGGTATGCCCACGGTCTGGGGAGGATATCAGAAGGGTGAGCAAAAATTGCTGAAAGAAGACCAAGAAATGTGTTACACTGCTTTAGTTGTTGGCCTGTGTTACTTGAAATGCCTTAGTTTCCACAGAGCCTATAAATTCTTTCCTGAAGGTTCAGTAAAATTATGTAGCCCTATAAACATCTGAGCTGCAAATCAGACTTTGTTCAGAAGTTTGGTTCTGTGACAGGAAGAAAATAATTTAAATGATTCCTTGAAAAGAAAGGGCAGACTGAATATTTTGGCAGAACCTTAGACACTTTCATTACTGGTATTAGGGGGTGAAGGTTCCCCTTGTGGTAGGCATACCTTGGGTTCTCTAACAAAAGTGACTGACAATGAAACTTCTAAGGGAATGAGTCTGGCAAAAAAAAAAGCCAACAAGAAAAACCCCAAAGAAAGCAAGGCAGTAGAGAACATTTGAAATGCAGCTGAATTTCCTTGTGGATATTAAATGACAGTAGAGCAAGTAGGATTCTCGTTACATCTGGATCTGTTTGCCTGGGAAGGGCTGGCAAAAACTCTTCTGCATGTTCCTCACAGAGCTCTGATTGCTGTCGCCCCACTCTCCTCACAGAGAGGAGATGTATTTCACATAACTTGATCTGGGTCCTGTAAAGTCTGTTGGAGAAAAATGTTAAAATTACTTCAGCTGTGCTGGATTTGGGTTTGCTAGTTTATTCTAAGTTTTGGAAAGTAGTGTTGCTACTGTGTGTAGACACTTCTAAGTGACCTCATAGAATAAAAGACTGGAGCTGTTGTTACATTACTGTTAGCAGTTAAAAGAGAGGGAAGTGCAAAGTAGCACCATTAGCCATCAAGATGCTTTCTAGCTTAAGAGACTTAATGTGACTTAAGGTAAAAATCCTTGCCTTGGGAAGTATTCTGCTTACTGTCGTACTAAGGAAACACCTCTTTCAGTTCTTAGCTCATCAGCAAAGAACATAAGCTCCATCACCCAGTACACTTAGATCACATTTTTATGGAGTAAAAGTGCTCTGAAAGGAAAATGGAAAATACTGGCAGGTCCTTTTGTAGAGCTGCCAGTACTGAAGCCAGTAGCTCTATTTGCTCCGACTCACTAAGTTGTTGCCCTTGCCCTTCTACTCCTCCCCACTCTCTCCAAGGCCATGATTAAGTGCTAGAAAGAAAGTCTGTGTTTCAGACAGCCACGGGATGGTGGGAAAGAAGTGCTCTGTGATTTAACCCAAGTGCCTTCCTGGGTGCCAATGGGTATTGCAGAGACCTCAAAGTCTGTGTAGAGTAACAAAAAAAAAAAAAAGGAAGCAACTGCAGGCTTTAATATTATTTGATGCTTTTGCAGACATCACAATTTTTTGAGTCTGAAATGTTCCATGAAGGACAATGTGTGTCTTGAATAACTCAAGGCATAGCCTCAAGTGTAGTGTATTTATGCTCATGATATCTGGACTAAGTATCAGTAGGAAGACACACCTCTATAAAATCTGTGACCCTTCATCTGATACAGAAAGAAATCCCATTAAGATGGTATTTTTTTCCAGATTAGCTGCTTTGGTGAATTTTACCACATCCAGGAGCTTGGAGGAAGTGAAGAGATAGAGGGAGAAATACAGATTTGCCTTATTTCACGAGTTTGTTCCTTCCACTGTTAATAAAAGTTATCCCAGTTGTCTTTCTGTAAAAATCTGTACTTTTCTGTGTTCTGTGTGTCAGCATTTTAGAATGTGATACGGAAGTGCCTGGTGTGGATAGCGAGCTAGGCCGGTAGTAAGAGCAGCACATCTCAATGCTGTGCACTGTGGTGATGGTAATAAACATTAATTTCACACTAAGAACAGAGCCTGCTAAATACCTTGTTCTCCCCCCTCCTCACTGCCAACCTTTTTAAGTTGCTGGAAAACACCATGGTTTTCCTCCTATTTTTCAATCAGGATACAAGTGAAGAGCTATTTGAAGGACGTGTGAAAGAAGTGAACTTTGCATGTAAAAATACTTCAATAAATATTTTGGCATTAAGATTGAAATTGGAGCATGTTCCATCTCCCTGCATGTTGTCTTCCCCCTCACTTCTTCCTCCTCACTACTTTCTGAATTTGCTTGTCCTCAGCTGACCTGAATTATGATACTATTCCATACAGGACTTCCTGGCAGGGCTGGTGTCACAGGCTGAGCTCCTTCAATAAAATAATGTCTGTCATCTTTTTTTCTCTGTAGTAACCAGCTTGACACAGATCAGAAAGTAGGACAGTGTATTTTTTTTGTAATTCATAATAAACCTAATATGCTTTACTTAATTTTCTGCAGGTTGCTTTGTCTCAGAATAGATTTCATCTAGCCTCCACAAACACACCACCATCCAGCAACTGAAATAATTTTAAAAGAACAAATAAGGTTAAGTTGGCAGTGTAAGAATCTCTTGATGCAACTTCAGAAAAATTTACGTGTCCCATAAGTACAAAATGATGAAGTCTGTTTCCAGCTGGAAAAGGCAGTCTTTCCACGTGTGAGGTGGGAAAGGAAATGGCATTGAATGTTTTTTGACCATCATTTCCTTGAAATCTTTCATATGCAACATCCCCAGAGACCATTTTGCTGAGAGGAACAAGTATTCTGTGACTTCCTAGGAACAAAAATAAGCCAGTGTGTCTGTCTTTGAGAAGTTTTACTGGAGTACATATGCCTTCTTCTCTTTCCTGCCTCCCAGGGCAGTATCATGAAAATTTTAGAATATTTTTATGCTATATTTAGTAAATGTGATTGCCCAAGATATTAAACTCTAAAGGAGGTTATTAATCAGTAGAAATGATACATTTAAGGACAAAGAAAATTTGTTTTTCCTTTGTGTTCACATCTTTCTCATTTAAAATGTGAGTTTTGTGGATCATCTGGGAAACAACTGTTTCCCATTTGAGGCCATTTAAATTAATTATTACAGAGCCTTATTTTTGTAAATATTTTATTCTTTTCTTCACAGAAAAGTAATTAAATAAAAAAGTAAAAGGGCACCAGATGCCAGAAGATATCATGTTTTCTGCAACGTTGCTAAGTCGAGGTGGTATAGCCTGATTTTTCCTACAGAAATAAACTTTTGTCTTTGGGCAAATATGTCTATAAATTCACATTCGCTTGTGTCATCATCAGTTTCACCAGATTCCTACACGTCAGCCAAGGCATTGAGAGTCCTAGGGACATAGGCTGAAGAAATGAGAGCCAACAGTTCCAGAGACTGGAGAAAATGAGATGGTGATATTTTTTGAGAAGCAGATTTTAGAGGGAGTATTCCAAAGCCCCTGTTCTTGTTTTGTTTTGTTTAGTTTGTGTTTGGGAGACTCATTCTGTCAGATGTGGAACTCTATTGCTTGCAAAGCACTGCTGATGAATTTCCAATTGCAACACCTGAGTGAGGTGAGGTAGACTGTGTCAGCTGGTGAGAGGTTTGGTGAAGCCCTAGACTGTGCAGAGGCATCGTTCTCGTGCTGCAGCTCTGTGTGAAGTGCACTGGTCTCTGAAATGTGCAGTTGCTCCAAACAACGTCTGGATTTCTTGCAAGGCTGTTCCTGGAGCTGCCCAGGGGTGTGTGTCTGTGATGGGCCTGTTGCTGTGGGAACTAATGAAGTTCTAAAGTCAGCAGTAAGATTTCCTTCTGCTTTGACTCCCTGGAGAGCATGAGCAAGTCCTTTTCAAATGCAAATCTTCAGTGTGCAGCCTTAGTAGAGGGAATAAAGATAGGAAGGAGAATAAATCTGTATTAAGCTTCAGGCATTTTCAAATTGTGCTACTGGTACCCTTTTCTAACCTTTCTTTTTTCATTTCTTCAGAGCATTACCTTGTGTAAGCTCTGCTATGCTAAAATCAGTCTGATGTTTGGGAGTGATTTTTCTTTTCTGTGTCCAGGAAGTTGGTGGTTTTGGTGGGAGTCTACATACTTCTCTCCCCCATGACGGGGAAGTAGAAAGCTTCCTGCTCCCCCAGAATGATCATATGCAGTTTTTGACCTTTTCCAGTAATGCACATTGTGGGGTTTTTCTGTTTGTTGGTTGGTTTTTATCTAGGGGTTTTTTGTTCCCCTCAAGTAAATAGAAGCACAGGATGTGGCATGAAGGGAAGAATTTGACCAGTGTCAATTTGCAGCTCTTTTCTAACTGGGCTCAGGGTGTTACCATTGCCTTTTTTCCCTTCTTTTTCTCTGCCTGAGAGCCCCCACTTCATGGTTTCATCATTGCCTAATACTGGATTGCAGGGAATTAATTTTAGATTTCCTTTTTTGACTTGCAGAAATATTTTGTTCTGCAGCTTGTCATCAGTGCTAAGCTACTAATTACAAAGTACATTCTTCCAGCATTCCTGAAGTAGTTATTTCTGCAAAGGCCCACAAAGTGTTCAGCACCTTTCCTGCAAGGGCATGCAGAAGCCTATAATTTGGCAACCAAGCTGTGTTCAGTGGATGTTTAATCAAAAGTTGAAACTAAAAGCTGGATGTTGTTACTTGCAAAAAGATTAACAAAAAAGACAAAAAAGTCTTCTTGATGATTTTAAAGCTGCCTTCTCCCTGAAAGACTTACAATTTACATGCTTTAGAAAAAACTCCTAATGGCTACATCAACATTGCTGCTGCACTTGGAAAGAAAGTACTTCAAGTGTTGCTTCTGTGTTCCCTTAACCTGGGACTGGCTGTCCAGTGAGTTCTTTTGAGTAAATCAGCCTTTAGTTCTTTCTCTTACTGCCACCAGTGCCACTATGGGTCCATGCAGTCATGGGATATGGCAGTAACAGGTAAATGCAAGAGAGGGCAGTGTTGCTGGGAGGTGTGATACCATTGAATGCTAGAGAATACAGCCTTGGGGCAGATACAGTGCTGTAACACCTCCCTGAATCACCCAAAAAATGTCTTGGATCAGTTAAAGGAGGAACAAATATCATCTGTCTTGCAGATGGGGTAGTTGTGATATATCTATTCAAATGAGTGATCAATGAACCAAAATACGAGTTTTCCTGATTCAGTAATCAATATCAAGCTATTCAGCAGTCTAATTTGGGGGTAGTATTAGGATTTCATTGCTATAGTTCCATTGACTTCAATGGCATGACTTCTGCTTCTCAGGGGAACAGAAAAAGTAGCTGGATTCATGTTTTTGAAGTTTCTTTTAATTCTAGTTACTAAGTAGGTCGTGACTTTTGCTTACCATGTGTTTCCCATAAAAGCCCTGGCTGCCTTGAGTGCTATATGATAGGCTGTCTGGAAGCTGCAGACAAAGTGCATGCACTGTGCTAGAGAGACTTACTGAAATATCTTGTGTACAGTAGCTGAGGCTGCCACATGCGACTTATGCTACAGTGTCTGCATGTGGTCACAGTTACAGTGTTCACACTCCAGCATTCTCCAGAAAACTATCCAGTGATGAAAGGGCTTCAGTGCATACAGGATGATGTAAAAACAAGTTAAAAATAAATCTGTGCAACATCTAAGGGGAGGAAAAAGAGACTGGGCAGGACAATGCAAGCCTGTGCTTTTGTGGACAGCAGCAGGGAAGGGAGAACTAAAAGCACATGTCAAAACAAATACATTCAAGGATACAAAAAATATTGTCTCCTTCCAGATTTGTCTTCTGTAACAGAAAGCAAGGTTGAGAGTCAAAAGGAAACTAATCTGTGTTGTGTCGATATAGAGTAGCACGGTCTTAGTTTGTAGAAGGGAGATTAAAGGGTGATCACCCAAAGCCAGCACTTTACTGAGCTATTTTATTAAATTTACCATTTTTTTGGCATGTGGCAATAGCAAACTACCAGGATTTTCATGCTGGGGAGGGTGCGTGGGAAGGGTTGTTTTGTGGTTTATGTTGCCACTTTGCTAATGGTTATTAACTTTCAAGTCTGGAAACTGACCATTTGTGTGTAAAAATCACCTTCATGAAGGAAAAAAATAAGTTTACTAGGTTTTTTACCTTTTTTCCTTTCTTGAAGAACTATGTTTCTTCAACCCTGCTGAATTCAATGCACAGTCTTCCACTTTCAGTTATCATAGGACACTATTTAATATTCACATCATCTCTCAGTCTTGTGGTGTAGGTGATGTTGTCCCAACTACTGTGGTTTCCTTTCATAGCACAGCTTGTGCTGCGTACAAAGGATACATCCCTGGGACACCATAGCTGTCTTCAGTGGTATTCCAGAAGGGACACTGATGACTTGGTAATATTTGTGGGAAGGGAAGTAGAGACGTTTGCAGAAACCATTGCCTGCAGTGTTGTTGAGCTGTAGAGCAGACAGATGAGCTGCTGGCGCCTGATGTGTTCTCCCTCAGCAAAGGCTCAGTGCCAGGGTATGACATCATGAGCTAATGGATCAGGCAGGTGCTGGTGCATCAGGACTACTGCTTCTGTCTTAAGGAACAGTTTCCTGCAAAGTCCAGAGGTAAGTTTTGATGAAGGATGAGGTCTAGGCAGGCAGATTTTGGGCTGAATCCTGCAATTCACTGCTCCTGCAAAGAGGCAACTGAGTAGCCCCAAATTCTGGGCTTGAGCCTATACTGGTTAAAATTTGTGGACGTTCTGCTGAAAAAAAAAAATTACCAATGCTGTTGGAATTCTTAATGACTTTGAAAGAAAAAGATTTAGAAACCAACATTCTTGTTATTAAAAAAAAAATTAAAACTGCAGAGTTAATTTCATGTACGAGAGTGATCTTTTTTTGATTACTTCTGTACAAAGTTTCAATAAATTGCTCTGTAATTTGGGAGAAGGGAAACAGAATAATCCCTGGCATGGAATAGAGAAATTCTGAATAAAGATGATGAGCATAAAATCTTCCTGTCTGTGCTCTAGTATGGCTTTCACCATCTGACATATAGATATGATAACTGAGGAAACTGTGTGATGTTTTAAGTGGGTTTTGGAACAGGGAGCCTTTCCTGAACAGACAGAACCTTGAATGAATGGATCAGGAAAAAGGCCAATGTCTTGCTGAAAAATCTGTCTTCTCTGCATCTAAATGAAGTTGGGACTGTAAGGCTTTTATGAGGAAAAGCTGATGATTAAGTCTTTTGAGTGCACATAAGCATGCAATAAATCTGGATCTGAACTCTGCAATGTGACTGACTGTACAGCAGGGTGTATCTGAAAAGCTATAACTTTGAAATCTATGGAAAGATTTTGCAGTCCATTCTCCAGTTCTGCACCTTGAATTAATCAGTTGCGATTTATACTTCGGTTTTTATTATGGAGCACTTGACTAACTTACGTAGCAGTGCAGGAGCTAGATTTATAGTGGAAATCTATTAATCTTTGTGATAAATATCTAAAATCCTATTTGTAGTCTAAATAGAAGGAAAATGTGTGGGAAGGTGAGCGGGATCTGGCTGTGTATTTAGTCTTTAGTATCTGTTTAGCAGGGGTGTTCACAGATTATTAGGAGCAGTCTTCTTGGTTGCAAGGAAAATTCTCACTTGGTTGTATGAATGTCTTTGTTCTCCAGGTTTGTTCTGTAGAATTTTTCTGACTTATTCATTAGCAGGTTTACCCTGATTAAACGAGATACAGCTCATATTTTCTGTAATGCTGTGAATGTTAATAAATAGTCATGTTATGGCCAGGTGTATTTGATCTGAATTCATTATGTTAGTCAAACTCACTTAGGAACTATTGTAAACCTCAGGAAACTATTTGAGAGCATAAATGGCATCTTATTCTTTTAGGTGGCTAAATCTGAACTTTAAGTATCATGAAAAACTTAGAAGTAAATTTGAAGGAGCTCTTCTGGATTCAGAGGGGCAGAAAAAGACAGGGAAGTACGAGGGTCCTACACTGTCCAGGTGAGATTTATGAAGTTTCATACACCAGTCTTAAGTGGGAGAGGAGAAACCAAAATGAAACCAAGTTTGCTGTATCCTCTATATTTTCACTGGATACATAGGATCACTTTCCAAACATGGAGAGGGAGAGTTCAGAATTTGTAACAAAGTTATTGTTGCCAACTGGGGAATGAATATGCTTGTCGGTGAAGGAGATGGTGGTTTAATTATTCAAGTACATCCTGTCTTTCGATGGGGCCAACTCACAAAACTCTGAGTGTGCTGTTTATTTGATCTGCAAATCAAGATTTCTTTCTCTTGATGAGGAAGAATAGCTACTATAGAAATGGCAGAGCATATTGTAAGGAATATGAGACTCTTCAAGCCTTAATTAGAGAACAGGAAAATGAAAGAGAAATGATGGTGCCAATGAACTCACTTGCAACAATCAAGAATTTTGGTTTTATTGTTGTAGATGGTAATCAAATAAGGCTTTGCAAAAATGCTGATGCTTTTTTTGCAGCAGTACTTAGGTCAGAAAAGTTAGTTGCAGGTGTCATTGCAAACTGCTTTTGACTGTTTCAAAGAGTGGGGACAGCAGTTTCACAAGACATAATTTTCACTCTGGAAAAGCTTTTGATAGCCTTGTTTGCAGGGTGGTTTAGTTTCTGCTTGGGGTTTTGCTGTTGTTACTTTCTTTTCCTTCCTTTTCTTTTAAATCTCTTTGTTGTTCTGGATTTGCTTTGTTCTGTACCTCTATATCAGAAGACTTAATTCAAAGGAGAGCTTGAATTTAAGACCCAAAAAAGGAAGGAAGGCAGGATGCAATTCTCTAGAATTTTCTGTTGTTATGTAATTAGGAGAAGAAAAATGGATATTCTTTCCAAGATGAAAGGGTTTGTCACGTTTTTCTTCTTCAAAGAGTTAGTTAGCCTCCTGCCATTGTCAACAAGTGAAAAGAAAATATTTGGGTCTTACCTTGCTAAAGTGGCCCCTATTTTTTTTCTTCTGGATTGTTTGAACATTAATCAGGACTCCCTTCTGGAGCAGTGTCAAGAAACCTTGACCTATATGTGGTAATGTTTTCTGACAGATATACATCATGATGTGAGGAATGATTTGATTGTACCTTTCCCTGTACTAAATTTCTCTTTACTCCTCTGCCTCTGACTCAGACATTTTACCATTTCTGTGTGGAACTGGAGGCCTGTCCATAGTCTTCAAAGCTCTTAAAGCTGTCCCCAGCTCCTTCTCCCATGTCACTGGTAAATGTGACAGATCTGGTATCTAGAAAAAGGTGAGTAGAAGGAGACAGGAAGGGGTTAGTGTGTCTCTTGTCTTAACTTTGTGGGCTAACACATTTATGCAAAGCAACCATTCACATTCATACCCATCTCACTGGTTCTTTTCTCAATAGGTACAAAACATTCCCCTTCCTGCAAATTACCGTGTGGAGCTGAGGGGCCACATGAGATGCGGCAGCATGAGATGTTGTACAGCAATATCATTAGTGACCCATAAATGCTATTCAGAATGTTTTGTAGCTGTTACACTTACCTGAAGATAACTGCATAGCAAAGCTAAAATATTACTTTTTTTTTGTGAGCAAAGCATGCTGCTCTATCAGTCTTGATTGTACCTACTGGATTCTTGTGCACACACATATATGGTTGATTATGCAGTTAGGCTATATGTGCTGCATCTTATTTATCTGTTTGTCAGGATCAATTCTTTGTGGTTGTATTTATCCTTTAATTTATAATTGGTTTTCAGAACTTGACATCTATGCTGAACAGATCTGTTAGCACTCTTGGGTTTGAATGTCCTTTAATTTGCTTTGCTATCAAAAGAGGGTATACATAAGACAGAAATATTCATGTCTCATCCTCTTTCATTTTCAGTTTAGGCTGCATCAGTTTTATTCCACTTGTTCTTAGTAAGTCTAAGGGCCATTGTAGAGCTGTGAATACAGTTCTTTCAGAAAAAAAAAAATTAGCCTGAACTTTGGCTCTATTTTTTAGGTAGAGGTTTTTTTGTGAGGCCACTCAGAAGTGGAGTACTCTATTTTTCTCTTTCATAATGAATTTTGGAAAAAGCAGGTTGGATGCTGGGAACACACTGACCTTTTGCCCTCACCACACAAGTTCTAAAGCATTTTTTCTCCCCAAAGTGTCTTGCTACATAAACAGATGACCTACCTGTTTACCAGACTCATTCCTGGATACGAAATAAATTTCAGTGACTCAGTGCTTCCTATTAAGTAATATTACCAGTATTCAGAGGAAGGTGGTGGAATTTTCCATGCTTTCTGTGGCAAATCATTTATTTCCAGCACATCTGAAAGACTTACTGCAGATGTCTTTCTGATATCACTTCCTTCTAGAAACTGAAGAGATATTTTTGGTATCTCAGGACCAGGTAATGTACGAGTATTTATACACAAATAATATTACACCAGTAACCATTTCCCCAACTGTAAAATTAATGGAACAGCTGCAAACAGATAGGTTCACATTTCTTATAGCATATCTGAAAACTAATGTGAACAATTTTCTACAGTCACAATATGAAAGGCTGCTGCTACCTGGGGGACCATTCTGTGGTCCATTGTTATTTTACTTAGTCATAATCTTTGATCTTCTACCATACCACTCAGAAATTTTAGGTGTAGTCCTGCACTTATCTGTAAGGGATGACTTTGTTGCTGCATAGATCCCCATGTGGTTGTTGTCAAGGCTGTGTGTGTATGTGGCTGTTTACATGACAAAACTGGATCTGGGCATATAGGGAATCTTGAGCCCACTTGTTGCTCATGAGTGCCTTTTTGTTTCAAAGACTAAGAAATGAGTAAGATCCTATTCCGCCCTTTTATGTCTGCCTGGGTGCTCTTTTGTCAACTTGAAAAAGAGGTTAAGAGCTCAGTAGGCAAGAAAGCTGAACTTTTAAGGTTTATTTTCCAGGATAAAGGCAAGCAAGAACGTAATATTTCTATAATTGCCATTGGTGAAGATTCCCCTGTGAGTCTTTCCTAAGATGTGTCCTAAACAGTTGAAAGGGAATGGGTGTGTATCTGGTTTTTTATGTGTGTACTTATATGAACAACAGTGGATACTGGGAGCTATTCCTAATATATTTTTTCTGTTTTGTTAAAAATTGTAAAGAAATCAATACTGGTTGGATACTTCCCATGACTGCAGTTTGCAGAGGCTTCATACCTGGCTGAATGTAATGTTAGGGTAGAAAAAGAAATGATAAGTTAACTCCCTGGTTAAAAGGTCTTACATAGTAATCAAATCCCTTTATATCAAACCAAACTACCTTTGCTTCAAGTATGAGTTAGAACTTACCAAATGCAGAGTTGGGAGCCAATGAAGCTGTGTGAGTTTGCCCTAGCTAAGTTATCAGAACACCCCAGTTTGCATCACGTTGTGTATCATCTCACAGTAGAGTCAGTATCGCGACTGGTTTTGGTGGAAGTCATAGGTGTCCTATTGTAACTGTGCTTCTCTCCTTTAGATTGTTTTCATAGCTCCACTGAAGCATGAAAGACAGATCTCCTACATGATCTGCAGTGTAATTTGGAGTGATTTACATGGTTGGGTCATTGATCTGACTTACAGTGACTTGAGGCTTGATGTTTAGCAGTGAATGGAGAATAATTGAACTAAGGGCAGTGGCACTGGTATAAAAAGCGTTATGGAAGACCAACGAAGTCCTGGAAAGCAGAATGAATTGATATCTTGAAAAAAAATTGTAAGGCTGAACAAATTCTTTTGAAAAACAATTTCGCTGAACTTATCCTATAAAACTCTTGTGTGGCCATAGCCAAAGAAGAGGTAATTCTTGTCTTGGCTGTGAGTTTACAGTGCAGTACTTTTAATGCTAAATATAGAGAGATATATTTAGCATGCATATATAACAGTAGCTTTGAGTAATGTATTGTGCTATTATAGTTAAATGTTTCACCGAAAGATGAATGCACAACAGATTATTTTTCCTCCTCTAAAGATTTTAATTGAACATCACATTTATAATCAGTAATGGAAACACTTATTTGATAATTTAAAATCTGGAAAGTAGATCATGAGTGTCAGACTCTGAGTTTAGTGACAGGGTGCAATATTCTTAACAAATGTTACCTCTTTTCGTGTGTGTTTCCTTGTGTACACCTGATTTACTTGATCATCACCTGATATTTTAAGCCTGCAGTTTTAAAGGCATTGTCTGTATTTCAATTAAGGGATTGGAGGGCTACAAAAAACTGTCCTCTGGAATGTTCCCTAATTTTATTTTATTACAAAGTACTTAAGTGTAATGTTTCCATATGTGTTGCGGCATTTTCGCATCCTAAATAACATGAATGATAGGCATCCATTATCATTATATCATTTCTTCATGACTCATTTCCTTAAAGTGAAGCTGTGACCAGTTGGTCATTTATTGAAGGAGAAATACTGTTAATCTGTCAATTCTGTCATGCACTGAGAATGCATTAAATTCATTCTCCTTGCATCTACCTACATACTTGCTTAGTATAATATATTTTTAAACCATGCTTGGGATGTTAGTGGATTTTTTTGGTAGCTTACATTAAAAATTCATCAAAGCGGTAGGCTTTTTAAGCCCATAGTCTCTTTTAATCAGTGAGTTGTGTGTATTTCAATTTACTGAGCGGTTTATTTTCTTTTAATTTGTTTGAAAGGCCACCATGCTTAATTTTAAAAGTAAAAATAAACTTAATTGTATTTTCCATTGAAGGGTTGCAAACTCTTGTGAGCTGCTGCAATCTTTTTGCTCTGTTTCCAGGAAGACAACTTCAATAAATGTCAGATGCAGAATGCCATGACATATAATGACATTGCTGCAGCAAAGCTGGTAGACTTGTCACATGTGCCTTAGACCTTTGTCACTGAAACTACCTGGGGAAAAAAAATCCAGTGTTTTTCATTTCTTTTTGCTTTCCTCCTCCCCAGAGTGATCCCTTCTAGACACCATGCCTAATTCCTCTCTCTAATATTTTAAGGTAAATGAAGACTGAAAAGATCAGTGTCACACCTGTAATAGTGTTGCCCTTGTTGAAGGAGAGAGGCTTTTGCCTGAGAATTGTGATTCCATCTCAGGGAAAAAGCCTTTGGTTTCTCTAGGGCTTTTGAGAAAACTGAGTTGAAAGTTTGTTATCCATCTTTTTGAAGTGTTCAGAACAAGGCAAGACACTTTCCCCCCAGCCTCCCTGAAGCTCCCATTATTATTTATTTGCTGTTCGGTAGGACTGTGTGTACCTGTTGCAGACCTGCTCAGGTCCCAGCTGCCAACCAGGAGCTAAACTGGTACGCTGTATCTGTCCTGAAAATGGACTTTTCAGGTTTCACAAAGGAATGTAGGAGATGTTATGCACTGGCACAGCAAAGTTCACTCACAGCCCGACCTAGATCATGGACTGCTGTTTGAACAGTCCTTGTCCTAGAGTCCCATGCTTAATTTGTCCTCTCTTGCTTTTCTTATTGGTTCTTAGGACTCATGCCAGCAATAACAGCCAAAAGGTTTTGTCTCCACTAACTGGTTTGGATTATACATTGTATTTGTCAATCAAGCACCCCATGATTACAATTTTCCTCTCCCTTTTTGCATTGCTTGTCTGTCAGCAAATGTCACAGTACCCACTTTCTTCTACTCTGGAAAAATGAGCATTATATGAGGCTGGCTTTTCTGATCTTTTTAATCACGACTGTACTAGTTTGAAAACAAACCAGTGGGAGATTACAAGTTAGAATTATAACTTAAAGGGAAAATTAAAATAAATGCACTGGTACAAGAACACTTAGAGAGTCAGGATATCACCTGACACCCTGTCAGTCAGGGTGGTGGTAGCAGTCCAGATGAAGTGGTCCTGTTGAGGCGGTGATCCTGTAGAAAGATCTGGTCTTTATGTGAAGATCCAGTGGTAGCTCTTATCCTCTGGGAATCCAATAGATAAGGCTGCTCATGCTGTTCCAAACCGCAGATTATATCCGGGTAGGAATGCTTGGTTCCTCCCCCCTGGCTGGACCATCTCACAATGAGATGATGTAATTCCATGAGTCATGCGGTGTGTGCTTGGTGGCCCATTAAATGGAGATAGTCCCCAGAGGGAGCTATCAGGGATGAGTCATGGTAGGAGGTAACAAATATTGCACCACCTGCTTTAACAGCTTGTGAAGATGATAATAGAATACATACTATTGGTTACCCTTTACATTGTAATCTAGGACAATGACTTTACATGATTTTTCCCTGTAGAGTCACCATGGTAACACTTGTCTTTTTAAAAGTGATAGTTGCATTTACTAATAGTAGCTATTTATACAGTCATTGAGCTGCTAGTAGAGGAGAAACTAGTGCCTTCACTAAATAAAACCTTATTTGCGCAATCCAGATGCTCAGGAAAACCCAATTTCCCATATAACTAATATTCCTTGACTTTTGTAATTTTTCGTTTGATTTATCCTACTAATTTGTTAAAATCCTGTTTTTTCAACTTTTGCATACTTATTTCCAGAGCACCAGCCGTTTAAATGACTGTGAGAAGAGTTACTGTTCTGTTTCCGCCACACAAGAGGCGGTGTCTCTTTCACTTTTTCTTTTATATGTGCATTTGTAAGTGTGTATAACTTTAAAGAACTTGCTTGCAGTGCAGTGACAACCTCATGCTTACTCAGTAGTAAGATTTTTAATTATTAATTGTTTTAATTGCAAAATTTATTTTAAAAATTAGTTTACTTTTGTTCATCAAACAAAAGGTATGGTATTCATTTCTAGTTTACTTTTAGGAATGGGTGATGCTGGAAAATGATGTAGAACAAGAATGTAGAATGCAGAATTAATATTTTTGTCATCTCCACAAATGAATATGAGGTTTTCAAATTGTATAAGGTGCCATGCTGGAGGGATTTTATTTCCTGATATCTATTTACTTGAGTGCATTGTACAGCTGAGATGTCTTTTGTCCTTGGACTCTTCATGTATGTGCGTATAAATAGCATCCTGCAATGTTTACAGAAACTTTCTATGGCAGCCACATTCATGTAGAGTAAGGGTGGGGTTTCTGCTGTGGATTTAATACAACTGTTTCTCAGTCCTTGAGAACTTTGTCATCCGTACTGACTCATTTGTCTTGTCTTCTCTCCTCTTCCCACCTTTAAAAGAGTTTGTTTTGTTTGTTTATTTTAATCAAATATTATGAGTGCAATGTCATCAGCTCAGCTTAGAATAAAAAGAAAAGCATATCCTGGTGGGCAAAACAGAGGCAGATCTCCATTGCACATTATCAGTGATACATGGCTTGGAATTACAAATGAGTTTATGTATCTGTTTAATATAGTAAAGTATTTTAAAGAGAAGGAGATAATGTACAAATTTTAAAAAAAGGGTTCCTAGCCAACGATGATCCTGTAAGAAAAGATGGAAGTAAATATGAGAGGAGAACAATAAAACTAAGTAAAGAAAATGGTTTTTATAAATCTAAAGAGCTGATGCTGCATCACAGGATAGTTAGGATTATAAGGGACCTCTGGAGCTCATCTAGTCCAAATCCCCTGCCAAGGCTGGGTCTCCTCAAGCAGGTGACACAGGAACTCGTCCAGTTGGGTTTTAAACACCTCCAGAGAGAAGACTCCAGGACTTCTTGGGCAGCCTGTTCCAGTGCTCTGCCACCCTCAAAGTAAAAAAGTTCTTCCTCACGTTGAGCTGGAACTTCTTGTGTTTTAGTTTATGGTCATTACTCTTCGTCGAGTCTCTGGGCACCACTGAAAAGAGTCCGGCACCACTCTCTTGACACCCATCTTTGAGATATTTAAGTGAATTTATGAGTCCCCTCTCCAGCTCCCACAGTCTCTCCTCCTAAGAGAGATGCTCCAGACCCCAAATCATCTTTTTGACCCTCTGCTGGACCTTGCCCAGTTTTCCTTGAATTGCAGAGACTAGAACTGTACACAGCACTTCAGATGTGGCTTCACTAGGGCTAAGTAGAGTGGCAGGATCAATTCTCTCTACCTGTTGGCTGCACTCTTCCCAATGTACCCAAGGATCCCTTTTGCCCTCCTAGCTCCGAGGGCACTGCTGGTTCATGGACAGCTTGTCATCCACCAAAACTCCCAGGTCCTTCTCTGCAGAGCTGCTCTCTAGTAGGTCAGCCCCCAGCCTGTATTGGTACTTGGGGTTATTCCTCTCCGGGTGTGGGACCCTACACTTGCCTTTGTTGAACCTCATTAGGTTTCTCTCCATCTAACCCTTCAGCCTACCAAGGTCCTGATGAATTTCAGTGCAGCTTTTGAGTGTATCAGTTTCTCCCATCCAGTTTTTATTATCAGCAAATTATTCTGAATTATAATGTAAGAAAGCATTGATCTTGCTCCTCTGTAACAAAATAGTTTGTATTTTGTCATGGAACAAAAATTAAAAGCAAAACTGTGCTGAAAGGGAACAGCCAGAGGGAATTCTTTAAAACAAGGTACATGAATGAATGTTTGAGCCGGAGTTGCACAACAGTGAATGTCAATACTAACTATTGCTGTGTCTGTCAGGTTTAGGAATGTAAATGTCATGCCAAAAATGAAAGAAACCTTCACAAAGAAGTAAGAAATTTCACTGTTGCCAGAACTATACAGGAGTTCATTTAGATACTTTGCAAAATCTCACCGGGCTAATTACCAGTGAGAATTTAGAAAATGTGAGATTCATAGCTGTTCAAACTACTGGAGAAAAATTATCATCTGAAGAGAAGTCTTTTGCTAAAGGCAGTCTAATGAGCAAGCAACCAAACACCAATAAAGATTTTACCTTAAATGGTTGACATGAAGCGACTTTTTATGGTTCATTTCTCAGAGAGCTAGAAGTTAAGAATGAGCTTGGAAGACAGCAGGGATGTCACTTATATGAGTTTTGCAGTTGTCTGCCTCTGGTGGGTTTGAGGATGGTGCTTGACTCTGCTTCTCTGCTTTTATACTTTCACTTCTGGAACCTGGAAGAGTATCTTAGGATTTAGGGAGGAGGGCAGGATGGTTATGGTAGGCCATGTTTGATTTTTCTCCTCTAAAAGACAGACGTGACTTTTGAAATTCAGAGAGGAGAAGGGCAGGGAATTTGGAAAGTTGGAACTTGAAATAACATGCAGGTAGAATTTCTGTCACATGGAACAAATTTTACTACACAGCGGATTTAGTGTAATACGTGAAAGACACCACCATTGCAAAGTACTATTATTGAGATTGTTCTTGATTCTTTATGGGATTGCCCAGCCTCCTCAAATCAAGTTGTTAGTCCACAATTATACCTCTTTTGACCCTAATACAGTATATATGTGAAGTTGTATAAAGATGACAACATATGCTGGGTGTAAATACAAGTCTAAAATACAGTGCTGTGCCTTTTAGTACGTTATAGGTGGTTTACACTGATATTGTAAATTTGTTGTTTCCCCATACCTGATTCTAGTACAGTTAAACGACAATTTGGCTTAACACAGATATCTAGCATGAGGGAGCAGGTGGAAGAGGGAGTACAAAATGTAGTAGCACATTGGCAATTACTATTTATACTTCTTAGCTAATAATGAGTTTTCATTCTTCAGTGAACAGAAAACAAGTGAACTTAAAAATTAAAAACTTTTCAACTGTTGAAAAACATGACTGTATCCACTAAAGAATAAGATCAAAGGAGGTGCTTGGACTAGTCTCTCTCTGAAGGCTGCTCAGTCACAGCCTTGCCTGTGGAACAGAGAGCTTTGAATCCCAGCTCAGTTCTGGCAGCTGTCAGCAGTTTATAAGGCTGCGTTTTAACCCTCCATCTGCCTTCCCAGTGCTATCTTTGGTCTGGTTCCATGGTATCTCAAGGATTAGTTGTGTGCATACTCCAACAGCCTTGCATGTCTCTTGGCAATATCGGGCTTTAAACTTAATACAGTAGGAGGTCATTCTTCCCATTGCTATGCTTCTTATTTGTTTAGATTTCATGCAGTCACTGAATCTGCCACAAGCTTTAAATTCTTGCATACTTGGTTGGCCAGTGAGAGCACGTGTATAACTTACTGATAAGTGACACATTTTTGTCATTGTTTCCAGACTGGTGTAGTTTGTTACGCCTGCCATTTTGTGTTCAGTGGTAATCTCTTTCAGCTGTTGTGTGCTAATGTGTCTTAATAAACTATTGCTTCAGACAAAGTACCTAAATAATTTCATTATGCTTATATAAACAATTATCTTTGTTGTTTTAACACTTATCTTTCTAAGTAGAGATGTTAAGGCACAGCTGAGATGAGAAAGCAGTAAACCAGTTTTTAGGGCTCAGGGTTGTAAAGGCTGGGTATGTGCCCACCACCTCCCTCACACCCGTGCCCAGTGAGGGTAATGGTACAAGGGTCACCCAAGGAAGCTCAGAGTTGACATTGCCTTAAAAAGTTGTGCAAGTGCATCTGTGAAATTTTATTTGCTTTACTTTGTACTTACTAGAGAAAAAACAGGTATTTGTCCAAAGGAAAAAAGAGAAAATATCTTCTGTGATACCCCTAGCTGCTATAAAGAGAGGTGCAGGGCATCACCAGGAATTTTGACTATGACCTAAGAAATAAGATATACAAGAATTGACTACTAATAAATATTCTGCTTCCATTTCACTTTCCAGAAGCCCTAAGAATGTGACACCATAAAAAACTGTACTGAATATTATCAAATAATTTTTGACTAGGCTGTTACTTAAGAAAAGCTCTGCTCTGACTCATATGGTACTTAATCAGAATGAAATGTGTTAAGAAGCTCTTAACTCTTACTGATGTTGCCAATTTTTTTCTAGAGCATGATTCCTTCCTTTAAACTTGATGACTTCTTGAAACACTATTTCAGTTTTACTTTGTTCAAAGTTATTTTAAGCCTGACAATATCTGCCTCTAATTTGGATTTCTTCATCCTATAACTTAACACTAAATAAGTGCATTTCAGTCCTCAAATTTTAAGAATAGAGAAACTGATCTTCCCTACCTTGGAAGAGCAGTTTTTGGTTTAATCCTGAACATGCACAGTCACACTTTGGAAATTCCACTCACCTGCTGCTAGCTCTTTCCAGAATGAAACAAGAAATTTCATTCTGAGATTTCTGAAATCATTAGCCACTAGTCTCTATATGCAGCTGTATTAAAAAGAAAAACCAAATGGTGCGTAATTAACCAAAACGCTCTGCGTTACTCAAAATTTGTAGGCATATCAATTTGAAATCCACGCAGGGTTTCCCTGCGGTTTGACGATTCCTGTGGAGAATTTCCAGCTGATGCCTGGCTGTCAAGTGACGGCTCGTGCCCCTGAGCACAGCAGGGAGGCTGGAGGGCAGGGATCACACCGTGCTGTTCGCTTTGGTGGCCACCGGGTGTCATTCTAGGAGCAGGCTTTGGCCAGCCCCGGAGCACGACTGTGGCAGCAGCGCTGGAGGCTTTGCACAGTAAGTTGCTTTGCACCAAATCAGCCTCTAAAGCAATGTTTATTTACCTTCTGTATCTATTTTTTAAAAAATAATTATTCTAAAGTATAAACAGTGTTGTTAACTTCCATCTCTGCATTCAAAATGTGAAACGCTGGGATGTAACAAAAAGTACTGAGGCATTTGTGTCTAGATGTTCTGTAAATGCTACTCATGCAGCTAGGGAAAATTCTGCATCTACACATCAAATTTGCATGAGCTTTAATACAGCATTTGTGAAGATGTTAATATATATTTTTAATGACTACTTCATGGGCAGTTGTTTTGAATCTGTACAGAACTGACATTTTGCAATTAAAGTGCAGGAAGAGTGAGGAGGCAGAATGACTTTCAGACAGAAAAAAATAATCTCTTTCCAATTGTCTTTTTTTTTTTCCAAGTCATGTCCAATAGAGAGAGAAATCCTAGAAAAGGTCCACAGCACCATGTAAGGCACCAATATGGGCTTAGGTGGGTGTTACACTGAAGAAAGCATTCTGAATTCGATGTTTAAGATATTGCTGGGCTTGTTTTAAATAATTTTTAGGAGAGGTTCATCTGGAAGAATGAGTAAGTGGGTGCACTGGATATCTTCAAGAACAGGAATAGTAGCATGAAAAAAGCATGTGAAGAAAAGGAGATGAAAGATTCAAAGGAGTGGAGTAAGGCCCATGGTACATGAGGCAACAGGGACAGATTTTGGCAAGGCAGAGATTTATGGAGCTTTAAAAGTGAAAATGTGAAACCTGAACTTAAAGCAGCAGTACACTGGAACAAAACTGGGCTGCAAACAGGACTAGAATTTAGGATATTAGAGAGCACTTTCAATGTACTGTAGTGAGGAAAAAATTGGATTGTTTTGTCCTATATGTCCTTGGTTATCTTCAGCTTAGCATATTTGCTTCTTTAAGTGATAAAATCCAATGAAAGTGAAAGCACTGGTGCCAATCCTAACGAATAAATCTGGAGACCCGTGTAGAATGCTGCTAAATTGCTGAGAAATTATTCAGGAAAGCTGAGAATGGACTCATAGTGAGGCTTTTCAAGTAATATGTACCAGAATCTAAGGTAGTACTGGAATTATTGCTCCATGTTGCACATGATTTAAAAAAAACACAAAAAAACCCAAACAAACAAACAAAAAAACAAACAAACAAACAAACAAAAAACAAAAACCCCACCCCTTTATGAAATGTTAGTTCCCATGTATTCCATTTTGCATTTATCCTTAAACAAAGATACTCGGTGTTTAAAGTTTAAATGTATTTGTATATAATTATATAAAAATCATATATTTAAGTGTTGTTTTCCCTAGATGGCACACACAGACCTGTCAACTCCACCTTGAACTATAGAATTAAAACTGTTGCCCCTTGTCCTGTCACTATCTGCCCATATAAAATGTTCATTTCCTTTTCATAAAACCCTTTTTGGTACTGGAAGGTCACATTGTGGCAATGGTTTTAAATTGAAAGAGGACAGGTTTAAGTGAGATATTAGAAAGAAAATCTATACTGTGAGGGTGATGAGACACTGGAACAGGTTGCCCAGGGAAGTTGTGGCTGCCCTATCCCTGGAAGTGTTCCAGGCTGGGTTGGATGCGGCCCTGAGCAACCTGACCTAGAAAATGGCATTCCTCCTCATGGCAGGGATGCCATGGGGTGGGCTGGAATTAGGTGATCTTTAAAGGTCTTGTCCAAGCCAAGCTGTTCTATGATTCTATGAATGCCCAGAGGCTGTCAGGGAGCAGATATTTTTAGTCTTCATGATAAGTGGAGAGCAAGTTTTATGATGAGTTGATATGATACAGGGGGTTTTGGGGTGTTGGGTGGAGACGGGCAGACACATTTGTCTTCCCCATGGAGGCTGATGCTCCTCCTGTCATCTTTGAGCTGAAATAGTTCTCATACCTAGAATTCCCAAATGCAACTGGGTTGATTTAAAGATTTTTTCTGAAGCAGTTGGACAACTTGGGATTGTCCAACAACCTGTGAGTTAAGTGAAATACAAGCTTTGGGTTTTGGTTGGATCAGACAAAGAAACATTAATTTTTTGTCTTTCAGTGTGGTTGCATTTGTAGTGTCAGATCTTGAAAACTTGCCTCCTTTTGAACCAATAGCTGTTTTAAAGGTTGTCACATCTACAGCCAGCAAGTTTTCTTGTGAAGGTACTTCCACAAAGAATATGGAGCTAGGCTCTCAAAGAACTTGGTTTCATTTGAGCTGTTTTTGCAATAGAAAATTAGTCCTCTTTAAAACTCACATTTCAAAAAAGGTTCGTGCCCCTATTGTTCTTTGTGCTTTGCACCATTATTGTCTGTACCACGCTATCTGAGCATCTACTCATATTGGGTTAATCAAGATGATTACTCTCTCATGCAGTGCTTTTCTTTCTCTTCCCTCTTGCCTCCCAAATTTCTCTCCAGGAAGAAATAGGTGTATATTATATTCTGTATGTATGTTTGGAAGATCTTACATACACATGCTACTGTGCAGGTGTTAGAGATGGCAAAGCCAAAGTGGCACGTGAGTTTAATTCAGAAGAGACATTCTCTGCAATAGTTGCTGACTTGAGGAGATGCTGTTTTTAATTCAGGCCAGAATCTGATTTCTAGGGATTTTGGACAACTTTTGTGTCAGGCTTTTGATGATTTGAAGGAAAAAGTCAGAGGACTCAAAACCAGATGGATGGCAGCTGAAAACACTGTCATCTCTCAGCAGCTGAAAGCAGCAAAACTAATAAACACACGAGTCAGGCAGGAGCATAATGTCAGTGAAACCTGAGGGACAAGAGGGTGAATCAGCCAGGTGTGGCTGAGCAGTTTAAAGCTCAGTGGCACAGCACTGTGCTACCAGCTGCTCCAGAACCTTTCCTGTACATGATAGCATATTCCTCTGCTTCAACTAGCTCATTTTAATTAAGGTATGAAGTCATTTGAGTATTTCTTTGGCAAAAGCAATATGATCAGTGATTGTGAATGATCTTACAGCTGCTATTTTCCAAGTTTCAGCTCTCTATTAAAAATCACTTTGTTTCATTTCTAATCACTGCTTTAAAGGTTGTCACTTCTCTTGCCAATGAAGTTGCTTACTGGAATAATACCATAAAAAAAATACAAGCAACGTCCATTCAATGGCTACAGATAAGAGATTGGAGGTGGGTTTCAGATTTTAAAATGGATGTTGGTGTTTCTGTTCCTTCCAGGTTCTTAACATTTTAGTGTGTTCTGCTGGATGCACGCCACCTGTTTGGGAGTGAAAGCAGTAGTCATCTTCATTTTGCTGGGGGTTATAATAATACACAGTTCACCCAGAACCGTTGGTGTGTCTCTCAACCACCTTTCCTTTGCAACAGAGTATTTATTGACTTATACCTGCCTGAGGGAGCTTCCTCCCAGAAGCTGTCGTGGGCAGTATAATTCCCACCCGCACTCTTTGCAGGCTGATCCTTGACAGGAAACACTCCTTAGCCCCTGGATGCTGTTAAGAACTTCAGTTTTCTTCTGATTCTTCTCTCATCTTCCTTTTCCTCCCTGCCCTAGCTCTAGATAGGCTCAGCAGTAAAACAAAAGGATCTATGTAGCTTTAGTGGGTTTGTTCGCATTTTTACCTTCTGTGAGATAAGAATTAGGAGGAATACAAAGCAGGCTCTAAACTTAAAGAATATGAAGAAGTTTATTATCAGAACTAAAAGAAAAAGGAATAATAAGGGTCAGAATAAACCTTCAGAACACTTCTCCTCTCCCCATCCTCCTCCCGCCTCCCACTTAAAAGATGAAGACACAAATTTGGGATTATTTCAGTCAGTTTACCACCTCTATAATAGTTTTTCATCAGTTCACTTAGGGAGAGGAGTTTCTTTTGCCCATGCTATGGGACTTTTCCACAAGAAAGTATCTTCTCGTGGCTTCAGTGTCACAGCAGAACAGCCGCCCGGGGTGGTTTTCTGTTGGCATGTGAAAAGTCCTTTCCCTCGACTTACAGCTTTCCCCACAACTGTTTTCGACAGTTCAATCTTAGCTAATGGGGTATTATTTTAAGGATGAGCTGTTCAAGAGCAAAGGTTCTCTTCATCTACCTCTGGGATCATCTTCATCTCTAGGAACAGAGGTCTTCTTCCCTGGGAGCAAGGGTCTTCACTTCATCACTACCTCTCTCTGTTCAGGCTTCTCATTGGCTCACAGCTACTTCAACATTTTCTTATTTCAGCACATGCATCTTTGCTCCTGGCAGTTTGAACTCTCCATCCCCCCATGCTTTCATGAAATTACAAAAGGGTTCTCTGATGTATCATAGTCCATCAACATAGCTTTATAAAAGAATTTCAGATTTTAGGTTGGTTTGAACATCTCCTCTGTCTCCTCCCTCTGGGCTTCAGCTCTTTCTTCTTCACTGACTTTGGTGTCGCTATCATGGTGTCTTTTCACGTGCCTTTGCCTTTCCCTTTCCTCTGACCTGGGAGAGGATTGATGTCTGCAGGTTTCATTTCTTCTGGGGAACTTACAGCACTGAAAGGGTTAATCTTACCCAGGCCTGGGCCTTGCAGCTGGAATTGATCTTTTGCTGGTGGTCACATAATCTCTGCCAAGCGGCGGCCAGATCGGAGAGGGGCCCATCCATGCCATGGGGCTTCTCTAATGGAGTAAGACTGGTTTGCACGGAGCACAGCCACGATCTTGCCAAGCCGCGCTGGGAGGTGGCCCATCCTGGCCCACATGGAGCCACAAGCCATGGCCCAGCCCCCGCTGGACCAGCAGCCAGGCCCAGCCCGGCCCGCCGGGCCGAGCGGGCAGCCCAGTTACCTGTCCAAGGGCCGGAAGCAAGAGAGTGATTCCCAAGCTTGTTCGTCTTTAAATGCATTTTTTACAGAGGCGTGTCGAGCTTCTTAAGTGGCTTAACAGAGTTGCCAATATTCAAATTAGCCAATTGATTAGTTCTATCAAGTTTGGAGGAAGTTACAACAGCCCCTTGCAAAAAACATCACTTCCGTGGCTGGCGGAATTTTTTTCTTAACTAAAACTCCAAGTAATGCTAACCCATGACAATAGCAAATGTGTACAAACAGGATTTTAGGTTACAGATCGAAAATAAAGATATATGTGAAAAGCTTTAAACTAGAATTTTGTTTTATAGCTCAGATTCAGAGCTGCCCAGCTTGCTTAATCTACTTTCTACTCCAGCATCAGTGCTAGGAGTTCAGTATGCTGTCACACCTTATTTCACAATAGTTGCAGTTGCTTCTGAATTTTCTTCCAGTGCCTTTCTGCCTTAGTGGTAAATTTTAGGAAAGGAATGAATTGCCATGAAAAAAATGACAGCTAGAAAGAGAAAAGCTGGATACTTCACAGTGATTTCAGCTACCTCAGCTGATATGCAGTTTACTGGGACTTAAGTGAAGCGCTTTTTGACTGAATGGTTTGACTGAATGGTTACTAAAGAGCTACTCATGTTTTAGCCAGTTCGAGGGATTGCACAGCAGCTGTTCACTTTGACTTAGTAGTTTCATTTATATTAAATGTTACCACACACATAACACATATTCTATGAAATCTGTGATTTCTAAACAAATACCAAATTTGTCTTGTGAATACATACGATCTTATTGACACAGATAACTGATGCAGCCACCTATTGTTGGCTTAGATGTATCTATGAGATCTGGTCTTGTTTTCAAGTGTGTTCCTAGTGTGTCTTCTTAATCCAGTATGGGAGAAAAAGGTCGTGGTTTTTTTTTTTTTATATCTTTTATAACAAGTTATGCTAAACAGTTTGGGGGGTTGCAACAGATCTAATTATACTATTGTGTTCTTAACGAGACAGAAAAATGGTATGTTGCATACAAGTAGCAATTACTGGAAGACTCAGAAGATATATTTTAAAAAAGATCTGCTGGTAACTGCTTAAAATATTGTAGCTGCTGCAGAGTTTGCTTTTAATGTTAGGTTGGGTATGTATTCATACACAATACATCTAGTTACCAAGTCTGACTAAACTAGTAGTTGTCTTGCTTATGATATTGAACAAACAAAACAGAGAAAAAATACCACAACTTTTTTTGAGGTTTATTTTCAATCTAGGTTTTGTTTGTTTGTTTTTATCTTCTTTTTAAAGAAGTAATATTGTTGTAAATCTAAGAACTACAGGGTTTGAATGTGTTATCTTGAGCTGGGACTGCTGAAGCTGAATTTCACCATCCCTCTATCCTTCTTTTTCAGTGTGGAACATCTTTAGAAAACGGGGGGGAAAAAAATCTTTGTTTCACCAGAAGAGAATAAATATTCTCTACAAATGTCTGCCTATATAGAGGCACAGAAAGAAACATCTGCTGCTTCCACAGTGATATCACCCTTTTCTTGAATAGTTATGGACCACAAGGACCACAGAATAAGGGAAGGAGTTTAGTCAGGCCCTGTTAAGACTTAATTGCCATGTTTAGGCACTGTTTTTCACTCAGGAGCACTGGAAAGTGAGGCTTACCTTCTAGCTCAAAAAACTTTCTCTTTTTTTTCTGGTAATAGGATTCTAAATTGAGACCCCTCATCCGTGCATGTATGGCCTGATCTCTTCTTAAAAGACAGAAGTTTTTTTGGTTTCCTCAACAGGAGAAAACTCTATTTGTAGTTGTTAATTGTTGCATGGGATGGCATGTTCCTGGTAATCCAGTGTGGTGCAGTGTTTTGAGTATTGACCATCTTTAACTCTGCTCAAATATATTTGAAAAAGAGAGTGTACATTCATATGTAACTTGAAGCATGAAAATGCCTGAATCTAATGGTGACCACCCATATCTATGTGGAAAAATAAGAAGAATAAATACCAGAAGATTAGCTCTATCCTTCTGCCCTGTTTTTTAGTGTCAGGCACAAATGAGAAACTGGTAATTCTTATAGTAAGAGCTGGTACTTCAGAGAAGCTAAAACAGAATTATTTCTCCCTCCTCTGGTTCACAAGACAATACTCAGGTCGTGTAACTGAAGACTAAAGCATCGAGGTTTGTGGCTTTGTGGTTGTTGGGGAAACAGTGTTTGGTGAAAGTCTTTCTGTCTCTTCAGATATAAATTAACTAAAAGTTAGCTAACAAACCTATGCAATAAAGTTCTATTCAGATAGTATATAAAATAGCTGCATTTAGTAATAATTAATACTATGTAAATATTCCCAGCAATTAACTAAGATATGAAAATCTCTTTAGTTTAAATATTACTTTGTATAGTCTTAGTTTGCTCCAGCTCTCTCCAAGGCTTTGACTTCTATCTCCAGCAAACAGCCAGAATCAATATGCACTCTAATATCGTTGGATCTGAACTTCCAACACAGAAATTTACTGCTGGTCTGATATGATTACAGAAGTAATAAGAGAACTGTGTGCTTCATGGTTGTGCAATTCATGCCTTTTGTGGTTGATTTTGCCATAATCCTGCTAAGTGCTGTGCAATATTTGTAGAGAGTTACTGAGTGACTGGAAGGCAACAAGTTCAGTTACATGTAGCTCCATTTTGGCATTGATTTAGTCCTCTGGAGATATTGAGTGAAGCTTTATTAAGGGTTGGACAGATCCGCTCTGAGGGTTAATTGTCTAGCAACATAGAAATTCTGAGTGGCACTCATTTTGTTTTTTCTTTTAGAAGATTACAGATTCCTAATCATTTTATACCACCACCTTTTTCTGTCTCTATTGGAATAATTACTCTAGTTCATCATACTTACAAGCATAGGGTTTCATATTAGTTTCACTGACTGACTTTTTTCAAATATCTGTAAAAAATCGTACAAATTCTCTCAGCTTGTGACAGCTTTTGCAACAATCACGGCACATCCACAGGGTCAGCTATAATGCTTTGGAAATGAGGCCTGGAACATTTCTTTAAATTGTGTTCTAGAAGTCTACAAAAAATATCATGTCTTCTTACCAAATGTTTTAATTAGAGAAGACTTGATTTTAGAGGCTGTAGTTGCAAATCATCACAATTTGTATGTCTGATGAGTGGAGGACCTAAATCTGATTCCAGAACCAGATGTTTTCTCCACACTGTTTTAGCAGACCGCTGATTTTTAGACTTGAGGTACGAAGTAGTATGGTAATAGATATGAGAGTGGAGAAGGAGAACTTGATCAAAACCTTAAGTAGAAAGGTAGCTGCAGTTTATGACATTGAAAATAGCAAACCAAATACACAATTAAATAGGGTTGATCAAGATTTATTTATTGAACCTGTTTGGGTTTTTTTTAATTAAAGTCACCACTGGAATATTAGGAAAGAATTCTGGCCTGTAGGTTATTGTATGCGGTGCCATTTTGGGAAGTTCTGAGACTTGAGTTGGAACCACACACATCTGATTTGTTTAGTTTTTGTTTGGGTTTTTTGTGTTTGTTTGTTCGTTTTCCTTGCTGCGATCACTTGTGACTGAGACAAAATGTGTTCTTCAACATCATTGACTGTTTTATTGAAACAATTTTAAACTAGGTATTGCTTTCTGCCATCTAATTTATGTCTGTGCATAACATGCTTTTTCTGGTGTAGTAGATCGTAGGGCTGCTAAAATTCTAAGTCTTTGCTGAGGAAATCCCCAAATCAATGTTTTGGGAAAATAAGGGTCAAGGAAGGAGTAGACTTAAAGAGTCTTGTTGGGGGAGAGGGTAGATGCAGTGAGGGAACAGAATTATTACTCCTTCTCTCTAGAAAGCTATTAAATTTTCAAACAGCATGATGAGTGCTTTGACTTCCTGTGTATGTGTTTTAGTAACATAGAATAGAAACCCACATAGTTGTCTTTTACAATTAATTTTTGTAACTTCTCAATGAGGCCAAAAACTTATTTTGTTTCTTTGCCAGGAACTAAATAGATAATTCTGCAGATTAAACTTCTTTGAGTTTATTGGAATAAAAACTGGTTTGGTTTAGATGAAAGTTGAAACATACATTTCCTCTAGTCAGTGGGGACTTGATCTTTCTCTATAGGTGATGTAATTTGTATGGCTGGTTGAAGAAACTTATGACAATTTTGGTTATAGGGAATCTGGAGTTCAGTGACTTATGATTCTCAAAGTAAAATACAGCTTTATACAGTAGTCCTCATTTCAATGTGCTAAACCAGACTTGGAACACGGAATTTGTCTGTAGTTATTGCAAACATTTAATTGATGGGATGGATAGCTTGTTCCTGCAGACCACAGGACCAGCTGGCACCTGCAGAGAGTGGCATTGACACTTGTGTAGGGACAAGTAATTACACTGATTACATTTTGCACTCATACACAAATACCATACTATGCATAAAAAATTTAAAAAGCTAAAACTCTCCCCAGGTCAAGTACCGTTCTCTGTTAGTTCAGCTGTGTCCTTTTACAAGCTGTCTTTAGTGCTTTCATTGGTTGTGTTCTTAAAAGGCAAACACTGCTCCCTTTGGAGGCAGTTTCATAATCAATAGACCTCATTACATGCTATGTTTTCCCTCACTTTGTTCATTTTATTAACCCTAGATGACTCTTACAATCTCTCAGGAATCTAATCCCTAACTCTCTTTGGATCACTTCCATTTCCAGCCCCCACCCTTATCCCACATAGTTTGGAGATACCACACAATGCCTCCCAGCAAAAACTTTCAGGAATTAACTTCTCTTTGCACTATTGAACAAAGAGTGCACTTAATTATTCATCTGATATACTTGCCAAAACTATTGCTTTTTTTTTCCTTAATGACTTTGTTTCCTATTCTCTTTTACTACCTGGTCCCATTAGGAACAAAAAAATCTTCTTTTTTTTTTTTAATGTTTGGGAGAACAGAATTGTTCACAGGACTAGGTTTGGAGAATGCAATAAACATGCAGCTGTGAAGGATGTTAGATTCCAATTGCCTTCCCAACCAGCACTTAAAATCTCTTTGAGATGAGAGAGATACAAAGGCTAAATGGATGCAAAGTAGTGGAACACTAATTAACCTTTTTCTTTTATATTTTTTATTTACATAATTTGATGGAACGGGTCCTTTTACAAGGACAAGATTAACAGGAACTGGTCCAGTATTGGCATGATGTGACAGATTTTGATTTTTTTTCCTCACTAGAATAGGAAATAGGGCACGTATGCAAGGATTGGCTCAACCCAATACGCCTCAGTTTATGAAAGATCCTTAAAAGGTGAATCCTGATATAGTTTGACACAAAAATGCTGTGAGGAAGGTGAACATTAAGCAATTTACTTTTCAATTAGAATATATTTATTACTTACATGGGCCAAAATATTTGTAGGAGCATGTTGAAACTCTCGTTCTTTCTATAACTTGCCTTAAAAGCATATCTCAGTATAATCTTATTCATGACTTCTCTTCTTTAATAGTACTTATTCAGGTCATTTAAACCAATAGCCGGTGTATCTTTTCAGATGGTGGGAAAGACTTTTGTGGTAGAAAACAGCTAAAATCAGAAACTGAAATCCTTGAATGTTCACCAAGATGGAACAAATTATTGGCCTCTCTTTATTTTGTAATGAGAACGTCAGCACTGAACCCTGTGAGAGATAAGAGTATGAGAAAATCAAAAAGCAGGTTTCTTTCATTCTACTTGCTTCTGATCAGGTCAGGAAATGGCATAAGCTATTTGTGGCCTAGCATAGTAGGAAAAAACCCAGTAAATGAACATGAAGAATTATTGATGATGTCTGAAATATTGCATAGTTGCCACAGACCCATCACGACATTTTTTTCAGAAGAGGGCAAGCAGCTGCCATATTCAGCACTGCCAGACAGGGCCACACCCAATAAACTCTGCTGCCTAAAATCAGATTCTACAGTTCTTGACATAAAAGCAGTAGCAATTTTTGATACTTGTAACTCTTTATATTGTTTCAAAAGCAACATTTAGTACTGCAGAGGAATTAAAACAAACTCTCTCTGCTCACTCTATTCTGAAGTACTCATATCCCAGGACCTGAAGGGATGATCAGCACAGGATTCTGCCTGTACTGTTCAGTGCCCTGAGGTTACGAATATTTATTAAGAACCAAGCCTATTTCATAATTTACTGCTGTCTCAATGAACAGATAAAATTCTAGGAGCATAACTATAGTTAGTGTGGTAAGAAGAATTATGACTACCAAGTTTCTACTATACTCCCAATTAACTCCCAGTATATCCTGCTAATTTCAGTTTCCCTCTTGCTTAGAAATATGGATAAGCCTTATCTTGCTCAGCTATTTTCTGATTTTTTTCAATGGGTAGGGAAGTGAAAAGGTTAAGACATGCCTTTATTGTGGGATTTAATGCTTAGACCATTATTCCAAAAAGTCACTTGTGACTTTTCCTTCAAAGACCAATCTGCCCCTCAGTGACTAAATTCAAAAGGTCACACAAGATCCTGTAGTAAGTAAGCTGTGTGCATTGATCCAGTTCATAAACTTGTATAAAATATGATTCAGTGTGCATGCTCCCATGAATACATGATTAATTGTGTGGAAAGTCTTCAACTTGAAATTTGAACACTGCTGTGTAATGCAGGAAAGAACATTTCATCTCTCTGTGGGCTAATCATTTATTTAGAACTTAGTGAGATATCTATTTGAGGACAGCAGATGACCGTGGCTCATCCAGCCATGGGACATCAGCATTTCTAAAGAGGTGGAAGCGGTTTACATTCCAAAAAAGACTTCAGACTGTTCTGTGGATAAATAACTGGTACAAATTTTAGGTAGGTATCCCTCTTTCCTAATGTAGCCCTGGGAAGAACTTGAGCTTTTGAAATGGAGGAAAAAAGAAGTAGGGAGATTGAGAGGAAGAAGTGTTTATGCACAAACTGTGATTCTGCTTGCTGATAACAAAATTGAAGACAAAGCTCTTGTAATACATGGGATTGAGTTATATGACTGAAAAACATCAGAGCAGCTTTGCAGTTCAGTACACAAAATGAGAGACCATGGGATATGATCCCAAAAACTTAGCTTGAGATTTTTATTTAATACCCTTGGTTTACCTGCCTTTGTAATACCTTGTGTATGTTTGGGATTGCTAATGGATAGGTGATTCTTTTCCTGATCCCTTTGTGTATGGTTTCTTCAGAGTAAGAGCAGACAATTCTATTTTACTGAATGAGACAATAAAAAAAGCCAAACCAACCAACTAAAACCAAAGAAAACAAAACAAGAAAAAGGGAAATAATGGATAGTTGGATAACTTTTATAGAGATCTAAGAAAATTTTTGTTGCTACCCAGAAGTTCCTTTGTGAAGCTGGACATACAGGTATGGGTGTTTATAAATACGTCCGTGTATGAGATATTTGTGGTGATCAGAAATATACCTGGCATAAAAAACATAAATGGGAAGAACAATAAAATGTTCTTTTCACATCTGAATTGCAAAAAACAGGGAAAGATTTTTTGAGGGTTTGTTTGTTTTCAACCCTCAGCTTTAGCCAGATGATTATTTTTCTAAACTATTGCCTTACAGATAAGCCTGTGTTCCAGAAGGGACGATTATGGTTTACATCTTCTTGGCCCAGGCGTTGGACTGTCACACAAGCCTTCTAGAGACTACAGCTGATCAGTTATCTAAGGTTTATATCACTTCTAAGGCTGCATTTATTATAGTCCAGAGGGAGTAAAACACTAATCTGAAAGCTGCTTCTTTAACAAGCACCTTCTCTAGACCATTTTGATAATTGGAGTATCAACTCTGTCCTTGTACCCACCATTATAATTGAATGCTTTATTGTTCAAAGTGAGATGATAAATATCTTGGTTGTAATATTACAGCACTTCTGATTGCCCTGCTTATCAGTACCTTGTTCCATTCCACCTGATAGAGGAAGAGGAGAAAAAAAACTTCAAACAGCCATGTTTTCAATAAAGTCATATCAGATTAAATAAATCCTGTTTTGAAGTTTATTTAATAGTCATCATCACCAGTGACACTAGAAATGCAAACAAGTGCTCTGGTAAAGCTGATGAATGAGTCACGACTAGAAAGGTTTATTAGTTTGGTGGGATTTTTTTGTAATTATCAAGGATTTGTAGGACATTGTTTTGGTATTTCTATGCAGTCTGAATCCCTGATAAACAGTCAGACTGAATTTTCAAAATATATATTAAAGAACAAAGTGAACTACAAGTAGGAATCTTACAGACCTGTATCTCATCTCTCTGCTGCTTTCATGAAACTCTCACTGTATACACTACTCCTTTCTGTGTCACATGGTCTGTGCATAGTGTACGTTTTCTTAGCAAAATAGCTGAAAATAATTCTATAATTGCAAGCTGAGAATGTGCCATCCACCCTCTGCCTTTGCCATGTGTGTATTATATTCCAATTTTCCCTTGACTGCCAGAGTAATTTCTGTTGTCACTATGAGCAATGCATTAATTTCTCCCTTTAGATGAATTACTACAGCACTCCCACAGTAATGAGGGAAGGATATGAGTCTGTGCATCCACTAGGATTTGGGGCCCCAAGATTTATATCACTGTAAGAGGGAAGAAGGTATGTTTCCGTGAGAGGGCAGAGCAGCAGGAGCTGCTTTATTAGTTAAAAAGAAGTATTCATAATAGTGGTCGGTATAAGAGTCAAGCCAATAAAAAGCTGAGTCCTGGCTCTGGATGCAGAGAACCTGCACCTGACACAGGAATTTCTGCCAGCAGCACAATTTGGTTTTCCTCTGTAGTCAGGAAGTTCAGGCAGCTGCATAATGATTACCTTAAATGCACACACTCTAAGGTGGTGGCTACTGTTGGTTGTTTCTTTCAGGTGCATCCAAATAGGAAAAGTAAGTATTTGGGCTTCTCTGTAGCCAAACTGTAGATCTGCCACAATTTACTGTACATTTTCCTACTTTTAAGATAAATGCTGAACCCAAGAGTGGTATACATACTTTGGAAAGTACTTGCAAAATAAGGTTAGTACACCCTAGTCAATATTATGTAGGCCTTTGCAGTACAGTATCTATGATTTTTCCTTTTTTTTCCTGATTTGTGGTGGATTTTTCAGTTTTGTTTAGTTTTAGCACTCAAGAAATTATCCAGGCTAGTAGTTACTGCAGCTGCCAGCCCACTCTGCCCTGACAGAGAAGAATGCAGTGCTCTTGAACTTTATAGATTCAATTGCATCAAAGGAGGCCTCACTGTACGTATTTGTGTAATACATTATTTTATGTATGATGTATTAAAAGAAAACAAAATTTCTCTCCTCTTTTCTTCTTACCATTACTAATTTTATCTGGTTTTATCAAGGAATAGCAAAATATGAACCCGGAAAGGATTATCTACTGCTTAGTTTTGAAAAGATTCCTCCTCAGGAGAATACCTTAGAATTTTTTCACAGTCTATAAAACCTACAGAAAATCATAAATTTTCTTTGGCAATCTTTTATTTGAACTGAAGGAAAGTAAAATAAAGATAATTTAAATGGAAATAAAAAAGAGAGAAAATGGTGGTCTGATAGGGTTTAATGGAGAAAGCAGACTAAAGGGTTTGCTTTGGTTTAGCTAAAATAGATTTCCTCACTGTTCCTAAACAGTTGTCTACTTGTGTTCCTTTTTGAGAACTTTTTGCCTTCCAGATTGGATATTGCATATTTAAATGACTATTTTTAAAAATGGAGCTGATTTAGAAATTCTTACCTTGGACAAATGGTCATAATTGGTTCCATTCTCTCTCATGTACTTACCAGCTTATTTGTCTTTTTTTAGCTCTTAGGCGGCTAAACTGCCAAAAGTATGCACATAACACGTCCTGATTCTGTTTTTTTGACAGTTAAATTATGCACAACTAATTTTTGGCAAATAGTAGGTTTTAAAAATTAGGATGCATCACCCCAGTCTAATATCTAAGTTAATTATACAAATGAAGATAAATGGGGCACAGGGAGTAAAATACTTTTTTTTATTTTCTAACGCCATTTCATGTGTAAAAGCAATAAGCAACTATTCAGACTTCTGGTCTAGAAATGAAGGCACATCTTTTATTTCAGCTTTTGCTAGATTTTTAGTATATAAGTACATTAGCATTTATATTAGATTTTGACTTTTATTTCTTTCTATCTTGCAGTTCTCTTCTTCATGGCATGCTTTGGGCATCAGTTACAGTTCAGGATAAGAACTCTGGTTTATTGTGAGCATTCTTTTCATGACTATATTGTGCAGTGAAGCCATAAAGAGGACAACAGTCATGGCAAACACTTCGAGGTAAAGATGGGTGTTAAAAACATTGCATGTCCATTTTTTTTGGGTGACCCTAAACCTTTTGTCGGATTAGGAAGATGGCTTTAGAACTGTGTCTTTTTTGAAACAGCATGAAGTCAGTGAGAAAGAAATGTTTACAAATGTTTGTATTGAAACAAAACTAAATACACAAACAACTGAGCTTTGCATCTTCCCTTGTTATTACACCACCACGGAAAGTAGACCTCACACTATCAAAATGAGCAGAAAAAACGCTCTGTTTTGGGAGGCAGGGGGTTGTTTGTTTCTTAGTTCATTTAGATTTTGTTTTATTAAATGGAAGAGAAAGAGCAGAAAGAACTGATTTTCTGGTAGATGATGATGTAGCTATATTGACCTGTTGCTGGCAAAGAACCAAGGAGTGTAGAGGTGGTAGCTGTAGTAAATGCTTTTGCTTTTTAAACTGCCTTAAAACTACAGTTATCTGGGGGAGTTACTGCACCAGAATTGTTTGTCTTCACTCATCCTTAGAAAAGTTAGACCCTTTATCTAGAGGAGATCTGACCAACTGCATGGGTAAGTTTCTAGGAAACCTGGAAAAATCTTTACAGACAAGCTGTTCCAAACAGCCCAACTATAAAACTGCTCTCATGTCTTGGAGGGAAGTAAGATCATTTCTATGGTAAAAAATTTTTAATCTCGTAAGTTTTGAATTCAAGTTTTGTAGAGATGTAGAAGTAGTTCCAAGGTTATGTTCATGTAAAAGCATTCTGCTTTTGCTTCAATTATATTCTCTCCGTATAAATGGTTTTATATAAAATGACAATGTGAGAGTCCATGGCTCAATTTCACATGTGTAGAATTGTGTCAACAGGATTTGGCAAATACTTGGATGCATCCAAATATACGGTCTGTGATTGCTTTAGCTGGATAACTCTGAAAAAAGTGAGTCAGCTCTGCTGTAGTATAGGAAAGTACAGCACTGAAATCCATAGAGACATACCTCTGCAGCATTAAATAAGGACCACATCCCATAGGAACACTTGATAGCTCATCCTTCATCTTGAGGGTACGGGAGCATATTTTGTAGGCAGTCTAAAGAATTGCTCTGTAAGGTTTCATGAGGATGCACAATTTTCCAGCTTAAAGGACCCTGCAGGGCCAAACACATACACAAAAAAATGATATTAATGTCAGGTCTTTTGGAAGTCAGGCACTCAGTATTAAGCAGTGCAAAAACTGAGGCAGGATGGGAAGAGAGAGGAACAAGATTTTATAACTCTGTTTTTATATTAAAGGATATTGTTTACTGTTACATAAGAACATAGTACTAAAGGGAGTCATAAGGCCGGGCAACTGGTGAGAGGGATCACTTTCCTCTGCATATTCCCATAACTTTCCTGTTTCCATATCTCTGAATATAACAGTGTCAATTTAGCCAGTTTGCAGGTGAAAATGCATTTATTTTTTTTTTCTAACTTGATAAATGTGTTCTCTGCAGTGAGAATTTAAATCTATAAGAAATAGGAAAATGAGTGTACATTGTCATATTCCAGCTAGAGTCTTAAGTATCAGGCTGTATACGTTCTTTGTTACAGTTCTCTTTGAGGAGACTCCAGCCAGCTCTGATATGTCTGAGGAATATCCCAGTAAAACATACAGAGCACACCTCACTCACGAGTCTCATCAGGACTTTCACAGATGTGGCCTGAAGGGGGTTCAAGGTATCCTGAACCATGGGATACTAGCGGCACCTGATCCTCTCCTCTGTGCCTTGATGGCATCATGGAAGTGCCCTGGTCTTCCTTGAAGGTCTGTGGTGCCTGCATGGTAGAATCAGATCCCATGAGACAGAAGTAGGTAACATCTGCTGAGGACCTGAGCCTTGACATCTATTTGAGAATAGTGCTGTGGCAGGGAAAGCTTTATGTGCATTCTGATGCAGATTAAGTGTTAAAATTGATTGAAGGCTTCTGACAAACATATTAGGGTGGATTCATTGTGTGCTTCAATTCTACCGGAAAATGTTAATGAATCTCGCCAAGACATGTATCTGTTAGATTCCCTTCCTCTTTTGAAGTTTTGAATTATTCACTTTACTGCAATCTGGATTTCCACCGATGTTACCTTGTAAGCAAGTAATTCCCAAAATGTAAACTACAGTGGTGAATGAATATTGAAAGACATAATTTATATAAACATGAGCTCTTCAGCCAGTGACTAACAGGAAAATTCAAATCTAGTCCTTGATCTCAATTGAGAACTCCTCCTGTTGAAGCTGATGATGGCCTGCTGCCATATTCTCCATTGCTGACTTTGAGAGGAATCAGCAGGATGAGTGAAAATAAGTGCTTCAAGGATCTTTAGTAAAGATGTTGCTATGTATCAGGGCACTAGAGTTCAATTACTGTTTATGATCTAGTATTTTGTAAGTTAGGTTTTGAACTGCTGTGACTAGAGAGTCTTTCACCAGAATGCTGTATTGGAGACTTTACAACAGTTTTGAAGTCGTTAAAATGTTTTTCAAAATGGAAAACCCGTTAGACTTTGTTTCAAAAAAGGAGTGTAAGAAGAAAGACCTGTGTAAACAGTCTCTGCTATAAGCACTTCCTGTGACTGTGAAGAGCTGTGTAGACCCTGGAACTGAGAGAGGAAAAGGGCAAGCTTAAAAGGTAGAAGGTTCTACCTCTTGAGTGGATGGACCATATTTCATGGTTCTTGGAGTCGCTGTAGTAGGAAGCCTCTTTTTGAAAAGCAGGATGAGATGTGGAAGAACAGGGCAGGCAAATCAGCTTCTTCTAAAAGAAATCTCAGCAGTAAAGGGAGAACAGCTGACATCAACACTGCACTTTGAAAAAGCCAGCAAGCTTGGAGTCTACTGTGTAAAGACTTCTGGAATTATGGTAAAAATGTGTTGCCCCTCATCCTGATGTCTCACTAAAGACAAAAAAGCTTTAATCCATTGTCCCGGTTTGAGACAAATTAGGAGAAACGTCCAAAATGAACGTCCTCTGATAGAAAGCAGGTTACAACCACCCCTCCCCCACCAGGTTCTGAAAAGAAATATTCCTCAGAGGAAAGCAAAAGAAGGAAAAAAACTCTATTTATTTAACAAACACATGGGAAAAAGAATAATGCTAAATAATAAAACCTCTCACTGTGGAGAGAACCTGGTAAAATTCAAAGTCCTTCTGTGGGTATGGCTATTCTCTCTCCAGAGCTGGGGTGTGGCTGCTCCAGGCCGTGGCATGGGCCTCGCGGTGCTGGTGATCCAGACTGGAGCAGAACAGTCCAAGGAAAGTTCTTGCCTCAGCTAGCAAGCCAGCTAAACAGCAAAGAATTTTAACTCTGTCTCTCTCCTGAGAAAAAGCTGAAAAGCTTGGGAAAAAAAAAGGAAAGATGCTTCCTCCGCTCTTCAGCAGCAGCAGCATGCAGAGGGAGTAGTGCGACCTTGGAGCACAAACTGCTTTGAAAAGTTTGTCTGGCTTTTTTTCTTTCTCTCGCAGTTTTAAAGGCACAGACATAGGATTCATGTCCGGGCATAGAGCAGCAATAGGGGATACAACATTATAAAGTCACCCCAAGACATCTCTGAAGAATGATTGGCAATACAAGCTCATTTTCTTTCCTCTGTTTTTAGACATGGGAAGTGGACTCCAGAATCCTTTGTATCAACCAGCTAAGGCTGAAACTGAAAGGGGTGGGAAAGGGAGGGATCATCTTTTTTGTTTATATTTCTAAGGCAACTTTCAATGAATGAAGAAGATTATTTTTTAAGAGGTCTTCTTTTATTACAAAAGTTTCATCCTTGCTTTTCAGAAAAAAAAAAAAAACAAATTATGTGCCTAGTGCAGGGAAAGTTCTCTGTGGGGTGAAGGACTTAAATATTTTGAGTCCCATAAAAAAACATAAAGCACAGCATAGAACGTTAGTAATAACGAGAGCTGGCAAAATCCTTCCTTTGGATCTCAGACTGTGTTCTGTGTTACTGAATGTACTTGCAGAGGGCTACCTAAACCATCACCCCATCTTGCCAAGCCCCATGTTATTAAGTAGCAGCTGCAGTACTAGAAATGAAAGAAAAAGTCATTAAGGTTCTGTAAGGGCGAGAAATGCAGGCTCCATGCAGCAGCAGCTGCCAACTGTTGCAGTCTTGTAGGACAGTGGTTGTAGGGGTGGCTGTGTAGACATTTCTGATCATGTTATCATTAGGAGAGGGTGTTATGGATGGATTTGAGTGTGCTATGTCATATCTTCAGATCTGCAGCATGACGAGTTCTAAATGAAGTATGGTCGCCATACGAGAACTAATATTTTTTACATATCTTTGAAATGTACTGAAAAATTCCATTATTTTATCAGCAAAGATAACCATAGTAGTGCTAAAGATTGTGAATACGAGGAAGGAAAGTTAATTTACCAGGCATTTTGAAAAGAGAAGAAAATCATGGTGAGTTATGCAGGCTTCTGCAGGATGCTACAGCATAAGTTATGCATTTTTCAAAAACCCAAATGCAGAGCATTTCTTTGGTGTCCCTAGTGTTAAAAGATTTAAAGGAAGATTAAAGCTGACGAGCTGCAGTACTTCTGCATAGTTATCTCTGGACATATGCTGCAATTTCCTCAAGCCAATACACAAAACCACAGTTTTTAATCTCATACCTTTAGGCTTTGTGTCAGAACAGGAGCTGGCAAAGTCAGTTTTTCCAAGTCTGATTCAGCATCTTCATTTGGAAAGTCTGCCTTGTTCATAATCTGAGTACAATTTGGTTACATCATATACTATCCCAGTGTCTGTTTTTGTCAGTTCAGTAACATAATGTACCAGCATCGATGTGTGTAGTTGAGGATGAGGAACCTCAGGCAAGGTAGAGGCCTAAGAGGTAGGCTTTTTTCTGCATATTATTGCATATGCCATTCCATTCCCCACAACTGGCATAATTATATTTTTCTGGAAAGAAGGTAGGAGAAGAAAATGTCTAAATCTGCATTTAAATTTACAACTGCATAAGAGATATATATATCAGAGATGTTTATTAGCAGTAACCAGTTCTTGCTCAGCTTGTTAAATCTAAGCTCTGCAATCTCTGAAGTCAGTTTGCTCATGCACGTGCTTCCCTCCCTGGAAACTAGCTACCTGTCCCAGTCTTGCTTGGGGCAGGTTTCTCTGCTGGATTTGCAACTTCAACCACTTCCACTGAATTTGGACATAGCAGAGAGTGGGCTTTTCTCAAATCCCACTGCTTTCCATTCTGTAGAGAGTACTTGTCATCTGGAGTGGGACACAAAAGCCATAGCAGTTGGCTGCTGGATGTGTAGCCAAAATAAAATGAATTTGTTAGTAATTGTACCTGAAATCTTTTACTTGGAGAGAATAAGTGGATGATGAAGAATACAGGAAGGTAAGTGATTGTTGAAGCTTGTAAATGTGTAGGAAATGTTACGTGATATAACATGAACATAGCATTCAAGGAGAAGCTGTAGAAGCAGAGCTCATTTGAGAAGGTTCATACCTTTAGCCACCCACAGAAATAAGAATAATTTTGTGTAGAGTACAAAAAATGCTCCAGAGCTCTCCACTTACGCTGAGCAATTCAGTCAAACCTGAATTCTGCTTGACACGGTTCAATCATGGAGATCTAATACTTGGTGTTTCTAAGTTGTAAAGCACATTGCAGATCTGTAGAGGAATAGCTGTTTAACAAAATGAAAAATGTAGATAACACAGGTCTAGAAAATATATTCTTATATTTGAGTGATCATTAGATAAAAGCTTTTTAGTCAGAAATGTTAGAGATTGTATTACTTTTATTTACTTAAAAATGGAGAGAAAACAAATAACAGAATAACCTGTTGTTATGTAACATCATGCAAGTAAGTTAGAAATTGGCAAAAATAATTGCTACGAAAGATGTGACTAAGCGTGGTCTGAAAGAGTCCTGTCCTAGCTGCCTTAGCTAACTCATAAAACACAAATTTAACCATGGAATTGCTCATTTACTGCACATTTAGGTAACATTTACACAATAATTGGTCATGAAAATTCCTTTTGCTAATGCATTTTATGTCACTTGATGTAGCTGTGTCTGTATATTAATACGCCTTGTGCTTTAGGGCATCCTGGATGTACCAAAGAAATGCTGACAAATCAGATCATTCAGCTGTAAAGTTCTCCTTGTGATCCCTGCTCCTCCGTTATGGCTTACATTATCACAGTGCTTCTAATTCAAGCTCTCACATTTTTATAGAGGGAAGTAAGAAATATTGCTTAAGTTATATAGCCCAAAGAAAGCAGGCAAGGAAAATCAGCATAGGATAAAGCAGGATCTAAGGCACACCACCACAACTGTTGATTGTTTCTATATAAATAGCAGGTACGCATGGGTTTAGGTAGACCTCACGAGGAAACTGTGAGGACAGCTACTTAATTGTTGTTAAATGCATCAAGATTTTTAAAGTAAAGAAACATTTGAAAAAGTCCAACAACCTTTTTTTTTTTTTCCTCAAAAGGAGGATACCGTCCAAGTAAAATAGCCCCATCATATCTGTAATAAAAAGGGAGAAAAGAGGATTTTTATAGTTTTCCATTTTAAAGCATTTTTATGGATTAGAGTACCAGCAGGTCTCTTGTTAGCTGTGTTTTGTGCCAAAAGCTTATACAGTCAGTACCAAATAACTAACAGAATACAATTTCAGTGTGTGCTATTAAATGTGAATAAGTGTGTATTGAGGGCAGCTCAAAACTAAATTTCACTAATGTTAATAAGAGATTATAGAATATAGAAATAGAAACAACACTAGAAAAAGGAACATTTTTCTAGGATAAGAAGGTTTGTAAGGAGTCAGTGCTGGAAATGCAGTATTTTCCTCTTCTCCTTTCATTGATCTGACAAAAGCATTTGGATATGGTAAGTTGCTGTGGTCTTTGCAGCCTCACAGAAAATCCTTATCTGTTTAAGTAATTTGCAGTAGATTTCAGAACTGCTTTGTATGACTACTGAATGAAGTTCAACAGACGGATACTTTCTATAGGATAACTCAAAGAGTCCATCTTGTAACTAGTCTTGTTCATGCTGTCCAGTGCAGTGAGGTACATGATCACCATGACCTTCAAATGAGCATTTTGATTTTTGAAATTCATGAGCATCGCTTATTCTCTCCAAATAGTCTAAAAAAGCTAAATGGACAAGTTAAGAATTCTTGATTATAGCCACACATAGATTATCCACTCCAATTTCTGATTTACAAGTGCTGGAACAGAAATTTATTCTTCTCCAGACAGCTTTTAATTTGGCTGTCAGATGAAAAATTAGGGCTGCTAGAGGGAACAACAAAAAAGAGTGTCTGTTGACCCTCTAAACTGAACTCCTTGTCTGAAAGCTGCTTGTTTTTTGGTATTTGCTGAGTAGTAATGAATGCCTACTGAGAAATGGATGCAGAAAAAAAAAGGTATTACTGACAAGCACTTTCAAGAAAATAGTAGTCTGGCATCAGGCTCTCTACAAGGTGTATTAAAATTTTGAGCTTCTTTTGTCATGCAGGATAACTCTTTGGAAGCTGGACAGAAGATAAATCTGAGGATGGGAGTTCTCTTATGGAAACACCAGCTTTCCCCTCTCTGGAGGACACTGTGTGATGAGGTGATCAGTGGCAATGTTCAGACTTCATGTTAACCAAGGTGTCACTGACTAAAGTCCAGCTGTGAGAGACCACAGAAATTGTCCATTTGAACTAAATGCAAGTGCTCAGATCCTGTGCAGTGTGACTGAAGGAGTTAACAGGAAGCACAGTTACTGCCAGAGGGGCTTCTGAAGCTGTAAAGTGCTCCTGACTGCTTGCAACACAGCAAGAGACTCTTCAATATCCCAGCCACATGTAATGCTAACGCTGCAAGTAGCCTGGCTTTTTGAGGGAACACACAGGTCTGTCCAAGCTCTTTGACTGGCAAATCATTCAAGTCAAAGGATGCACCCAGCAGCAGGAGTGCCTTGGCCCACAGACTGAACGGCAGCTTAGATTTTTTAATGCCTGTGTACTCACCAACCCTTGATTCACCTATGACTCGAAATGCTGTCATCCTCAGCTTTGAGAATTTTCCTCTAGTGATATCAAGAATTACATTAACTATTATATTCCTCTTAATTTTAAACTTGCATCAAATTGTAAATAAAAAGCTTCTGACTACTTGAGTCAGAGGTGAACCTATCAAAACCAAATTTCCTTACGATCTAACTAGGATTAAAATTTTGTGCTCCCTCATGAAATCTCCACAGAAATTTCAGAGTTGGGAGGGAAATGTGAAAATTGCATGTGAAATTACATAAGGTTGTCTGGTAGATGTAAGTGGGGCTTTTTGTGAGAGTTTAGGGACTTGACTTTAGTCCCTTTTTTTTGCCTTCAGATCAGGACAACAGTGCACATGTTTAATATGGTAATTGGCAATGTAAATAATAGACTTAAACTGGCAGTGAATGTAAATACGTGCTAAGATTAAACTATGTAAGACAAGTTTGTTTTTATGTGGGTAGTTGTCTGCAGCAAAGGGACAGTACGAGGTGATTCAATAGCATCAGTATGTTGAAGTGTTACGGCCAAATCTGCCAAAACTACTTCTGTCTGAGACCTAGGTCTCAAAAATATAACTCTGTGTAAGTCCCGAGACAGGACTTTTATACCCTAAACTTTTTTCCCTGTGTTTACATCTAAAAACAGCTCAAGTTTTGCAGAGCACTCTCTAATAGAATGAGACTAAACTTCTCATATTATGCATTCATTAATATCTTGTATTATGAACATAAAAGATGCCCACAATTGTTCAAACAGAGAAAAAGTTAGACTCTGTACCTTCGAGTGCTTACAATCTTTGGACCTCTTCCCTCTTGAAGTGGAGCTCTGCAGCTGCCTGTAAAAGGTGCAGGACTCAATTCTTAATCATCCTACAAAACATAAAGTCTCTATTAAATAAATGTACTTTTGCTAAGGAGCTGAAGAAAAAGCCACCAGTCTAACTTATTCCATATAACCAAGAGGGTGATTAAATGTTCCAAATATGCAGAAGTCAAATGTCCCATTTCTGCTTTAAATCTTTTCCTTTTATAGGCTGTGGGTTATACTCCCTGCTTTGAAAACCTGTGCTGTTTAGGAACAAGAATTTATTTACAGTTTTAAAAACTTGCAACTAATCTTGGATGAATAGTCTGAATTAACCTTTGGCAGAGAAGTTGTAATTTCTAAGCCAACATATAACTGTATTTTGCATTAGTCTAGGAATATTGGGTACTTTGAGGGGTTAAGAATGAAATATTTTCCATGATTCATATCTCTTTTAGCTTAAAAAGTCAACAACTCGATTCCAGTGTAGCAAAAAGGGGCTTTCAGTCCAAAATGTCGCATTGCTTGCAATTAATTTGGGCTCTTGCAATTAGGGTTTTGTATCCCAATGCATTAATGCATGAAAGCAGCTGCACAATGAGTAGTGCCACATGTTTGAACTAAAAATAATCTGTGTATATTGTTGCTGCGCAAACAGTTGTACATTTTGGTCACTGAAGATAATCTCTGTGTTAGAACAGCAGAGACACATACAAGATGCAAACTGTGCAACTGTGAAGGGACAATTGTGTGTGCCTGCTTGTGCCACTTACCCACGCCCTGCCCCTTTTTGTCTTAGCAAGTATGCTGAATCCTATTATTTAAATCCATGAAAAAGTACAACAAAACTTTTAGTAACAAACATACTTAGGCAAATGGAAACAACTTTATTTTCCATGAAATAAGGATTTTGGAGCTTAGACAACTGACTTGGTGCTTTACGGAGGGTGGAAATAGGCTGTGGTAGTTTAGAATGAATTCTGTCTTGCAGATGTATCTATGGGAGAGGGTAAAAAGCCTTACCATGAAAATTGCATGCTTTCTAGCTTTCCGAGCTCGATCCTTCTTCTACTGTGCTGGTTTTGGCTGGGGTAGAGTTACATTTTTTCACAGTGGCTGGTACAGGGCTATGTTTTGGATTTGTGCTGAACACAGGGTTGATGATATAGAGCTGTTTTTGGTTTTGCTGAGCAGGGCTTACACAGAGCCAAGGGCTTTTCTGCTTTCTGTACTGCCACGCTGGCAAAGACACTGGGGGGTGCATCAGAGGTTGGGAAGGGACACAGCCAGGACAGGTGCCCCCAACACACCAAAGAGGTATTCTAGACCGTATAACATCATGTTCAGTATACAAAGTGAAAGGAAGAGCAAGGAAGGGGGGACATTTGGAATGATGGCATTTGTCTTCCCAAGTAACCACTACAAGTGATGGGCCCCTGCTCTCCTGGAAATGGCTGAACACCTGCCAGCCTGTGGGAAGCAGTGGATTAATCCCTTCTTTTGCTTTGCTTGTGTGTGCTGCTTTTGCTTTCCCTATTAAATTCTCTTTATCTCAACCCACTAGTTCTCTGGCTTTTAGCCTTTCTATTCCCTCCCCAGTCCTGCTGGTTGGGGAGTGAATGAGTAGCTGGGTGGTTCCTGATTGCCGACTGGGGCTAAACCACAACGTCCGCTTACAGGTCAGTGTTTTGTGGAACCACTGAGGAGTCTTTGCCTTTCAAGAAACTCCAGAAAATTTATTCTGATCCCCAGCCTGTTAAAACTCATGGATGACTGGGTGACTACTTTATCCAAACTTAGAGTAACCTTTGGGACTCAAAAGCACTTGCTTCTACTTCCATCTTTGCACCTTAATCTCTGCTCCTCATTCCAAAGTAAATTATACAGGGGAGAAGATTATGTCTAAGTTCTTTTCTTTTGTTTCTGTTCTGTGGCCTACATCTTACACTATGTACACTGGTGGCTCTCCAGCGCAATACTGCACTAGACCAGAGCCTGGGTATTCACACATGCTGGGAATTGCTGGCAAAAGGCAACACAATGAAGGAGATTGTACCACGTTCCATTAGAAGGTAACAGGACTGCCAGCTATCACTGCTTTGTAGGTACTAACATCTTAGGCAAGTTGTCTGTCTTTATTTTCCAGGCTTCAGTACAGTGCAATGTGCTTGACTGCCAGCAGCCATAACTGACAGACTTTGGCTGCTGCCTTTCAGCATGGACCCCTGTCTCCAGGCAAACAGCTTGGATTATAAATTTCCAGTGGAAATTATGAAACTCCATTCCTGCGAGTAAGTTATGATCTTATTTGATGGGATGCAGTTGCAGGTGGCTGTTGATTACCAAATGAAAGCTGAACAGTCTGTGTGTGCCCTGTCTGAGCACAACAAAATGGCAATATCGGTGAAAAAACATGCCCCGTTATAGTACTAGCACATAATTTATGACAGGGGATATTATAATTATGGTCTATAGGTGCTTATAACCTTTTGCCTGTCATTAGATAAATATCTAATGTTTTCAACAGTTCTCTTATGTCTGTTAAATTAGATAGGTTAATGACAATATATTATCAAGATGATACATGCACTTTCTGGTTGTCTTTCTTCCAGAAATGCAGCATCAATTGGATACTGACAGTGGAGAAAGAGGGGCTGGGATCCTGAAGCTGAGCACACAAGAAATGCAGGAAAGAGACAGAGAAGTGTTTAGTCTCCCATTCAGAAGGAGGCAAGAGAGGAAGTTTCAAAGTCCAAAGTGTTAGCTATAAAGAGACTTTGATTTGTGATTAAAGAAGCTGACTGCTGTTGCATCTGTTCCTGAAAGAATGGGAAACAAAAAGGGATATATTCTAATAATAATCCTCTAATTAGGAGTACAGCTAAACCTGGTTATTAACTACTTCTAAAGGTGAAAAATTTGACTCATTAAGGCAGAAAGAGTGATGGTTTTTGAGTACTTCCTTCTCTTATTTCAGACATTGTCTCTCTTTTTAACTCTGTGTTCGTCTTTTTTTTTTTTTTTTCCCTTTTGAGAGTGAGACAAGAGTAACATGTGCCCATGGAAGAACTTGCATTGTGCAAGGGTTTCCACTCCGTGTTGGCAGACAAGCAGATGCAGTTCTGGCATCTCATTTGGGTTTTTTTACTGACAGTAAACAAATGAAAAATAGACAAAAGCTGCAAGTATTTTATTTGTACTTTTGCCAAGATATGCTTGTGTACTCTGTCTCTGCTAGGATTTTCAGTAATGATGGCAGTAAACTGTACCCTCTTCTCCTTTTGGTCATAACTAGTAAGCTCATTTATTTTTATTTAAATTGGCTGTTTTAGAAATGCTGTCATCAGTTAAACCAGCTTCTCTTTTCTAGAATAATATCATGGTTGTGTGATTAAATCAGAAGTTCAGACTGCAAATTTTATCTTGTAATGTAGAGCTAGAGAAAAAGATGTATTAGTTTCATAATGTATTAAAGATTTCTGTGTTTCTCCCTCTCTTTACCATAGTAGGTTATTTGGACAAATTTTAGTGTACTGGTTTGGCCCTAGGAATTTCAAGGTTCTGAATTCTGGATCTTTTTTTTTTTGAGAGGCTTAAAGACCCTATACAACCAGCACCCCTTTACCTAAGTTTCATTCTCAAACTTTTATTTATAGACCAGGAACTAAAATATTTGTAAACACAGAAAAAGAAATAGGATTCTTCAAGAATATCTAGAATTGCGAGTTGTGTGCCTTCCAAAATATAAGTGGTAGCTATTAACCTGTGAGAATTTCTCTGTTGATTTAGATAAAAGTTTTGAGAACCAGCCCTAGGCTTCAAAGCCTACCTTCAAGACCGTGTACTTTGTGGGCAGTACTTGGGAAGGTTTCATGATTAAAATGGAATTCAAACACTCAGGTTTCAAAACAGACACCTAAACGTGTCTCGTTAATAAACTGTCAGCATTATTTTTTTGCATCTAATCTGTCTTTTCACTTAGGTCTTGGTGTCTATTTTTCATCAGAACCCACATCCTAGAACCCTCTCGTGGATTGCAGAAGGAATGGAAATCTCTTTTGACAATGAAAGCCTCCTTAACTAGGCTGCCTGTCCAGCACGTCCAGCACACACAGGAATTTTCTACGCTGCTTGAAGAGATATGGAAACAGAAGTATGCAGGATATCTTGGAAACAGGGCTCTCTGCCCCCTCCGTTTTTTTTTTTTTTCTTTTCCGGAAGCTGCACCAGCCTGAACTGTGGGGATAGAAACACATTGCCCAGTAAATCAGAGGGTGATCATCAGAAGGTATGTGACAATTTATTAGCTTGTTGTTCATCATCTGTCTGGGATGGAGGATAGCCCAAGTAGGTCAGGATTTCATATTAAATAGTAGCTAAAGGAATAATATGTTTAGTGTTGGAAGCAGGAACTGAAGAGCAGTGCTCCCACCACTACCTTTCCTAGACCACAATTCGTCACTGTTTCTTTTGCTTACTGTTCCTCAGGCTGTGTGCATCTAACCTTCACTCTGTCTCAACAGCAGAAACAGAATGTCCTCCCCCATCCTCATTTTTGCACAACAATATCCATGGTCTGACCAAAGTCAACCTTTAGGATCTCAGATTCAGAGAAAACTTTTTGTGAATCCCAAGCCCTCGTATGTGGTATAATCAAGAGAGTTTGCAGCTCAGTCCATTTATCAATGTTTTTGGCTAAGCTCAAGTATGGGATATTTTTAGTCTTCGTTTTAGCTTTGCTAGTAAATAAATAAAGGTGTGTGTTGACTCATAGTTGCTTGAACACATGAGCTACTGTTTTCACATCTCCATTGTTTTTACTGCCTTGTACTTCAATGCCTATATGCTACCATCTAATTTGCTCCTTTTTTTTTCCCCATATCCTTGGAAAACTCAGCCTTGAGAAAAATTAGATGCATCTGGAAACATTCAAAAAGTGAAGATTCAGACACAAACTTTGAAGAGGAGAGCTAAGTACTAAGGCATTTTAGGTTCCAGGATAAAACAAGTAATACGGGGCTTTGAAAAATTTCAGTTTTGGATTCAAACACCTAAATTCCATTTCATGCCCACCTAAGTCTTGCTTTTTCCATATATTCTAAACAAACAATAAGGAGTTTCCAGCAAGTATTCTTTATAGATATACTCAGGTTCCTGGTATTGTAGTTGTCTGTAAACTTGAACACTTTTAAAGTAAAGAAATGGTTAAGAAAGGAAAAATCCCTTTTTAGGAAAGCATCAAAATGCCAAAACAAAATCTAGACCCCCAAAAGATCCTAATATCTATAATTTCTGGTGCATAAAGAACTGGACCCATTTAGCTACTGGTTCATTTAGACTTCCAGAAAGCTGTAGTATTCTAACAAAAATATGTGTACTGCTCATAGTGACTTGCACTAAAACGGTGTTCATGTAGCCCAACTGCTACGTGAGAGACATTTCTCTCCCCTAAGGAAATGTAGATACCTAAATCCAGAACAGAGGATGAAGCTTGACCGCTACAGACTAGCACTTGCTCCCCTCAGGGAAAGGGGAAATGCACTGGAAAAGTATTAGCTAACTTCTAACTTTCTGAATATGAGCTGTGGCAAGAAGCAGAGGTGTGAGAAATCACAGTTTGACAGTGGAAATCTTTGGCCACAGCAGAGGAGACTGAATGATCAAAGAGGAGCTCTCAGAAATCTGTAAATATAGTTCTGCATTCTGTGCTGAACAGGAACACCGAGGCAGTGTGCTGCAAGCTCCTGCTGAATTAGAACATTTGGCACAAGAACATTGGAACAAGAGACACAAATAATGCAGATATCCAAGGAAGCAATTCTGCTGTGTACTGCACTATTAAAACATGATTCAAGTAATGGAAGACTGCTCAAGCCAGTGTATCAGAGTCAGAACTACCTGCACCTATCCCACTTCAGGAACTTGGGAGAGAAAAGAATGGAAAACGGCAAATGTAAGGAAAGATTTAAAATGGAGGGTTTAAAATGCATACAGCTATTTAAGTTTTTTTTCACTGAAAAAGTTTATTAAAAAATGGGGCACTATCTGATCAACCTGTGACTGCACTGAAGCTCTTACCTACATTTTAGATAAGTCATGCTATAAAAAGGAAGTTCAAGTACTTTGTCTGAACCACCTGAAAATACTGCTTAGAAGTATAAATTTGACCAAGGATTAGGAAAATTAGTCTTCTAAAACATGAAGTCTCCCTAGGTGAAGTAAGGCACTAAAAATCATTTTTGATTTCCAATGGCAGATAACTGTTTGATGAGTAGTATAGAAGGCTATTGATAGCCAATAGAAAAAAAGAAATCTATTTTTGTTTGTTTGTTCAAGTGCAATTAATTATTCAAAGGCAATTCTTTTGCAGTAAATAAATTTATTTCTATGTAAAAGGTAAAGGTAAAGAGCAGACATTGCAGCAACTCTTCGCAGAGCATAGTTTGGCAGGGGTTGTTTTGCTTGTGGGTTGTTCTTTTTTTTGACTAGGATTCCCAAAGGAATCTAAATATAGATAATGCGGATCTGAATCAAAAATTGTTTCCTTTCTGTTTGGTGAATTGACAAGCTGCAAACGATTTATGAAAGAAAAAAGGCAATTTAACTGTAAAATGTAAACTAGTCAATCCAGTGAAACCTGACTGAAAGAAGGATGAAAACAAGCATGCAGTTCCATTAGTAACAGTAAGGCACATTATGGGGGAAGAACAGAATGCTGTTGCGCTGATTAGAAAAAAGTACTTACCAATTCTTTATAATAACACTAGAGTATTAACAGGTCGTTTACTTTAAAACTTGCAAATATTAGTGCTTCGTACAAAAGTGTTAGTGGCTTTCTCCTGCAACACCTTGTTGCCTGAGGATGATTTCAGTCCGCTTTGATTGTGCAATCCCTTCCCGGAGAGGGGCTGGCAGCACAGACTGCTCTTTTCCTTCCTCATGCTCTCAACAAGTCAGACTTCTGAACTCCAGACTGACAGACTCAAATGCTGTGTCACAAGGGTAGCAGGATAATGGGTCTGTTTGTTCCTTTTTGTATTTGGAAAAGCAAATAAGGAAAATAAATAGTTTTATTAGAAGGCAAAAATAAATGACTCTTTCCCACCAAAGCACAGTAATGAGAGTAAGTTGGTATGAAAAACAGGAGCTGGAAGGCAATTTTTTGTGTTTGGCCAATCTTCTCACATGCAAGTTCTTTCCCTAAAGAAATATTGCTGGATTTCTCCATTTTTTCCATGCCCAGAGAATCTCTTTTAGAGAGAGGGGACCTACTCTGTGCAGTATAATGTCATGGCCTAAGGGTACTCTAGCATATGGTTCAGGGTGCTCTAGTGCTATAAGATACTGAGGGAGAAAACCCTACATAAATCCTCTCCTGTACTTGGGAAACTTATTACTGGCTTCCATATCATAATGGGCCACAGAAGAATAATAATCCGGGTGATTACTGTGCGGTAGAAGTTAGACTAGTCCTTTCACAAAAACAAAGCATTATTTTTGAGTCAATAATTGCTCAGATTTGCTTGTGCTTGAGCAGCATAGTTTAAGGCAGCTTTTTTCAACTTTATACTATTTCAGCTTTCATTATTATTATTATTTTTAATCTCTGCGCAAGGGATTACCTATTGTCTGCAGAAATTATCTGGATGTGAACAGTGGCACTTAGCATAGAGAAACAGGAGTTTAGGTGAGGGCAGGGCAGGAAAAAAGGGCCTAGATGCAGTACTTAGAGAGCAGCTTTCTAAATTTTATTAGTTTTATTATGAGATGATATAGAGGCTGCCAATTCTTGTTGCAGTTTTTCAATGAACGTTTCTTCTTCTACAGGGTTTTTTTTAAATTTTTTTTCTCTGAGAGATTTAACCTCCCTTCTGTTTTACCTTTGTTGCTGCTCTTCACTCACAGAGTTTTTTTCAGCCATGGCCTATAGCTGAGAAGTGTGAAAAAATGAATATTTACACATGGTACAAAATATTCAGAGGTGCGCCAGCATTTTTTACTGTACTAGCTGTAGGGATAAGAATAAAGTATATGTTGAGTAAACCCTCCAATTTCTGAGAGTTAACAAGGAAGACTTGTACCATACCAGGAAGAAATTCTTCACGGAAAGGGTTGTCAAGCACTGGAACACGCTGCCCAGGGAGGCGGTGAAGTCACCATCCCTGGAAGTATTCAAGAAATGTCTGGCTGTGGCACTTAGTGCTCTGGTTTACTTGACATGGTGTTCGGTCAAAGGTTGAACTTGAGGATCCTGGAGGTCTTTTCCAACCTTAATAATTCTATGATATAAAGAGCAAGAAATACAATGCTCTGTTCAGTTGGTAGCTGACTTACTGTGCCCTGTAGCTAATTGTTGGTCTTAAATACATTTGGCAAGTCCCTGGTGGTGCGATGGCTACCCAGGGTTTAGTGATAGAGCAGCATCAAACAGCTGCCCTTCCTCAAGAAGGTCATGCTAGCATCGTTGACATGACTATTTGGAATGATAAATAGGCACACAGAAGATGTGGCACAACCTTAAAGATAACAAGTAGGAATGGAACAGAACTTGCCCAGAGCGGATCCTAAGTGTTATTCCCAGGAAAAGAATTTTGTCCTGTGCTTTTATGGCCATATATATAGTAGATAAGATTATTCCGTCTCTGATACTAATGATAGATACATAACTATACCATGAATATACGTATTATTTCATATTAACTCCATTTCCAATATCATACTGAACAATGTGAAAATGAAGGTAGGTCATCGTTCACTGAAAGAATAAAATAGGAGCAGTTTCAAGAGAGTGTAATTATTGTAACTAACACCGATTGCCTTTTTTTTTTTTTTATGTCCATGCTGATCTTGAAATACAAAGCTCAGCTTATTCAAATGAGAGTAAAGGGACTAAAGGTAGACGATGCTGACCCTTTAGGGATGGTAGTTAAAATGAAGTACCAAAAGAAATTATCACATAAAGGTTTTGTTTATAAGTCTTGCTACAGACCGATATTTCAGTCTTTTGCGTGCGCCATCCTTTCACACAGTATTTGTGTTGGCACATTATTGTCCTTTCCCACACAGCCTCACTAGGGTTTTTGGGAACTGATGCTATTTGGGAGGATTTTTTCTTTAAATATCTTCCTGTGTAACAAAGCTCATAACATAAGGGAAGGCCAAGCCAAGAAAACTAATATAGTTAGGAAAGAAAGGAGGGTAGCCTCAGCCAGTACACACTGGCTGTGGTAAGTAAGCCACTTTTCCATTTGAGAGGTTTTGTGGATTTGAGCAGGTCAAGTGGAACAACCCTCTATTTTGGGACTGTAAAAAAAATGTAGAAATCCATTCTGGTGTACCTTTCTCAACACTAGGTGCTCAACCATCAGAGGGAAAGTATAAGCAAGAGTTAAAAAAAATCATTTTGTCTATACACATTGCACAGACAGGAGAATATTAGACCAAAGAGAACCTTGACCGCATGGAAATCACTAAATAAATGTTTCCTTCACAGGGAAATGTCTTCTACTTATTGCTTTCAGCATTAGATCCTGTTTCAAATCCAGCTTTTATTCTGGTTGCAAAGGGGAAAAAAATTAATATGGAAAGGTTTATCCATCAAAAAACTGCCAGTGATATCACTACTACTATGTCATCCTCAACAGAATTATTTTCATGATGTTCTTTGAAAGCATGGAGAACAAATTATAAGACAACAATCTGTTACTGTGTAGTACTACACCTGCTTAGTTGTCTGCTGGTGTACAATCTAAAAAATTAAATGTCATCATTGGTATTGCAACTACCACAGCAAAAATAACAAAAATGTGAAATGAAAGCTTGTGCTGAAGCTTTAATCTACATGTAAACCACAAAGTTTTCTTCTTGAAACTGATGGGAAACGTTTCTCAGCTAGAGACCTCAGACCTTGCTCTAAGACCTCTAACGATTCAAATAACTCCTGCTCTGGTGGCCTGTGAGTTCTTTCGTTTTAATGCTATAGACTAAATAATAATGGTTTCATTTTCGAAGTATTGTATTGTTTAAAACACCATTTATAGGGAATTAAAAATGAAGTAGTAGTATTGAACATCTGCCATATCAAAGCATATCACGTAAGACAAGCATCTCAGCATGGCTAACTTGCAATGAGGTGCTCTCAATCTGTAGCTTCCCCCACCCCAAACTTCATTAAAAATGGCTGAAAAGAGTCACTGTTCCTTCTAAGTTCAGTCAGAAAGCCAAACAATGAGAAAGGGCTGCTCCTTGTCGCACTGAGAACCTCCTACATAGTATTAGTATGCCCCATGACAAGTGAAGATCAGGAGACTGTGCACACAGGAAAATAATTAGACTAGGGGAAAAGAATGACCTTCTTGAGAAAGTATGTGAAAATAGTAGAAATGTCCATAATCTGGCAGAAATCAATAACATAATAACTTACACATATACTACATTTATAGTCAGCTTTAATTTATCTTTTAGCAACCCAACACAAAATAATGATAAGGTGTGAGGTGTAAGAACAAAATTTCATGATAGACATTTTTTGTCTAATATTCTTATATATATGGATAATGCTTCTGGCAATAGAATACACATACACAGAACTGTTTCACATGCTAGCAGATAGATTGAAAAAAATATACCTACTCACTGATACACTTTTTGCAAATGTTAATCACCTCTGTCTTTCATCTCCATAGACAGAAAAATACCTTCCCACTATGTGAACGTGTGTCAGATGGGATTATAAATGTTCCGTTACTATTCTCATAGTAAAATATTGCATTTAAAAAATACTAGCTTTTAACAGTGTTCTCTTTTGCCTGTTCTTCTTTCCTTGGCCATTTCCTACCTCATTTGTTGGTTTTGGCTACAAATGCAAACCCTGAACTTTTACTTCACCGCATACAACAGGACAGATTTTGGTGACAGAAGACTCTTGAGTGCCCAAAATGAAATTACAGACTACATTTGGCATGAAACTATTAGGTCTTTGTTTTAGAGCTGGGTAGTGCCACAAGGCCCAAGGAAGAATGTCAATTTAGTGTCTTCTTCCCCGTCCTCCTTGATGGCAGGAAAGATTTGTTACCAGCAACCTTAGAGGCTTGCTCTTATAGAGCAACCACTGGTCAAGCAGGTGTGAGCAGGTAAGTAGTAGTGACTGTCTGGGCTGGAAAGAGATTGAAGTGTGGCACAGTTAGTATATTTAGTGCCAGACACATCCAGGCAGGAAAAATGGAAGCACATCAAACGAAGCTTCATACCTCACCCACACAACCAGCTCAGATCCTTATGATTTTGAATTACTGGATTCTTACTCAGTCTTTGAATTCACACTTAATTTTCTGAAAGACTGAATTAGTTCCATGGGAAGTCATTCTTCCGGGAGGTATAGGCATAGGCTAGAACAGACCAATTCACTGCTCCTGAGGCACTAAGAGTGCTCTGCATGCACATACAAATCCCAAGATCCATTTCCCTCATCACTGAAAAAATACTGAAGGTGAAAAAAAATGGTAAACACTGGGAAAAAAAATAAAGATAATGCAAAGGGTTTAGTCTCTCACACCACAAATGACAAAGATGACATTGTTTCCCTGATATGAAAGGTCTTGAGAGGCACGAAACTCCTACCACATCTTACATTTAACATTGTGTCCCTTGGTGTAAGCAGAGGAGGCAGAACAAGCTTCCCATCCAATACACATAAGACTTATTGCCAGATGCATTTTCTAAAACCTAGAATTGCAAGTTAGAAAATAGATTTGGATTTCATGCTGATGCTGCTGAAATGCTTTGTTAGCTCTCAGTTGAGCTGCTGCACTCCGTTGTGGCTCCAGCCAAAAAGAACCTCTAGTTTTGCAAAACTCTTGATTTTGATGAAACTTCTTTCCTATTAAGAATCAGTCGACCAACAGAAAATTAAGTAAATCTACTGCGTGTTGATGAGACCCTCTGATCTACTGCTACAGTATGGGAGTGCTACAGTCCCTTGCTCCATAGCCACAAAAGGCCTTTACACCATGAATGAAAAACAAATTCATAGAACCCTTTGATATCATTCCAATAAAACCTCACCACATTCAAAGTGTCATAAATTCTGTTACTTGAAAAGCAACAGAACATACTCATACTGCTTTCAGTAGAGGAGCTGCTGGAAAGGGTTTTCGTGTTTCGAGAACCTCTGTAGAAGGAGTTGTAAAAGCAATGGTAAATCTTCCCTACATATCCCATTAAACACCAGGGTACAAACCACTACAATCTGATTTCTGTCCATGCAATGGTATTGAGTTTCCAGTGAAGATGGTGAAAACAACAAAGTAGTACGAAAAAAAAAATATCACTCTCCTGAACAACCCTGAATGCAGAAACATGCAACAATTGAGGTTTTACAGAATCATAGAATCAAGTTTGGAGAAGATATCCAAGGCTGTCAAGTCCAGTCGTTCACAGAACACCACCATGCCAACTAAACCATAGTGCTAAGTGCCACATCCAGTCATTTCTTGAACACTTCCAGGGATGGTGACTCCCTCACTTCACTGAAAGGGTAGTTAAGCTTTGGAACAGGCTGCCTAGGGAAGAAATTCTTCCTGATGTCCAACCTGAACCTCCCCCAGCACAACTTGAGGCCATTTCCTCTTGTCCTGTTGGTGGTTGCCTGGGAGGAGAGACCGACCCCCACCTTGCCACGAGTTCCTTTCAAGTAGGTGTAGAGCGTGATAAGGTCTCTGAGCCTTCTTTTTACCAGGCTGATTCTGAACTAAAAATGATAGGGGAAGCTGTTTAGAATGCTGCTCAGATCCTGCTCCCCACTTTAGCAAGGCATTCTCATTCCCTGTACCCGAGCCCTTCTTTCATTTACCCAACTGAGAACTTGGTATCCCTCTGCTGTTACCTGTTGTTACCTGTGGATAACAGGAAGTATACTACAACTCTGTTTTCCACTGTCTTTTCTATTTGCTGAAAAAACTGCTGCATCTTTTGGGTATAGAAAACCTTAAAGAAAAGTGGACTCCACTACTTAAAGTAACATTTGAAAAACAACAATCAAAGCAACCAAAAAATTTCACAAACCCAGAAGCATGTGAACTTCATTATGCAATTTTACTGATATGTCTTTTGATACAGCCAATACACAAAACTATTTTAATGGTACCTATAATAGGGTTTTAATATTAATATTCCTATAGTATGCTTTTTTCTAACTATCACTTTTAGAGGTTTTTATTGCTAGATGCATGAGATGAAAAGCAATTCAGAAAGTGTCTTTTTCAGCTTTAAATATGAAACAAACTACTAGGGAGGTAGATTTACCTTCTGAACCAGGACACAAGAGAAATAGATATAACAGAGAATTGATAGCAGAAGGATCTTCAAGAAGTCATAAAAAGAAATTTTTGTTTCCTCTACATCTTTCACTGCTTTCTTTTCTGGACAGACTCTCAGACTTGAGGGCTTGCTAGTGTATCACCCGTACACTTAAGGCAAATTGAAAGCTTTCATTCCCAAAGAAATTAACATCTGGCAATATGCATCAGCTTTTGCTAATGAACTCCATAAATCAAAATTCACTACAAAAATAAATACCTTTCTAACATTACAGACATTGCCTTTACTTGATACATTTGTGCTCATCCGCAGGTGCACATGACAAAATGAAGTCTAGCACTTCTAGCAATTTTTAATGTTGGAATAAACATCCAGAAGTCTGTTTCCGTAATTTATTTTGTAAAACATTATTAAATAGTAGCCACTTAATTCTTTTCATAAGAGAACAGGAAGTTTTCTGAGATCTAATTATATATTCACTCTGCGTAAGGTGGGGAGATATTTAATGATTTCTCATGTGCAGACAGTCAGTCTGCCTTTATACAGACATATATATGTCAACGTACCACACCTACAGCTGAGCCTATCACCTACAGCTCAACAGCAGCACCTCCATGATGCGTTTACAACCTATTGCTCATATAGTTTACACCACTGGAGATCTAGGACAAACCTTGAAAAAAGTAATTTTAAAAGAAAATAATTAGTCCAGCTTTTCTTGCTGCCTGGGGTTATGTAACTGGATTGCAATATTCATGAGTGACACAGTAAAGGAGCAGTGGTTCTTAACATGGCAAAGACAAAATAAAACCATTTGAATTTTTGAATTTTCTCAGCTCAGCCACCATTTGGGACTGCAGTGTACCAGAAACACAGACAGAATCCCAAGTTCCGCTTCTGACATAGAATTTCACCTGATTGATGACACTCTGACTGCTAACTTGATGCTTGTCTGAGGTAAAAGTCACTTTTCAGGCCTGCCTACTCTGGTTAACATACCTCAAATGTCCCTGTAGACCACATTTTATACAGTGGGCCTTTATATAGTTTTGTGTAAGCTTCCAATGACATGGTTATAAGATTTTTTTTCTTTTCTTCTTAAATTTATTTTGATCAGGTTAATCTTTAAAGTTTACTTTGTTCCAAAGTGTCTGTAAGGATGAATGTTTGATCGTAACTTCTGAAAGCTCTTAACCATTTCCTTATTTGCACAGTAGAAGTAAAAAAAAAAAGAAAAAAATTCTTTTAATGAGACATTCTCCATGATGAGAATATTTTGAAGAGTTGCAAACATTACTGTAACAGTGGCATAAGTCAAACCATTCACTAAATGCTTCACAAATTGTAGTTTCCTTTGCTAAGCATAATACCTTATTCTGTCTGGAGTTCAAAACACTTTTCTAAGATGTTAAGCCACTTCCCACAAACCTCACTCTCAGGAAGTTTGAATTGGCTGCTTTTCCAAAGAGGTTTGAAGGATGCCAGTGTTCTCAGCTTTGTAAACTCAAAATGAACTTGTATTCATGTTTCAGATCAAATGAATGGCTTGAGTTTTATGTTTTATTTTTTGATCACTGTGGTGGCACTTTGGAATCCAAATATCCAGTTCTCTTTTTCTTTTTTTTGCTTTGTAAGCATTCGTTCTTATATTTTGCCTAGTCTGTTTGACAGAACCATTAGCTTCAGACTTTTCACAGCAAAAGTACGCAAACACAGATATTGTATTTCTAAATTGGAGGCTGAGGGGTAACTCAAAAAGGCTCCATAACAATAAATAAAACCAATAATAAATGAAATAGATGATGCACAGTGGTCTCAACATGGCTGAAAAGATCCCCTGAAACATGTCTCAAATTAATTTTTTTCTTTTAGATTATGCTTATTAAATTTATAAACATTAGACATTTTGATTTAAATCATTTATTTAGTAGCACTGATAACAGCACTAGCACCGAGATACTTTTTTTAGCTCTGGAGGAAAACAAACCGAACCAAACAAATAAAAGACCAGAACAACTCAGTAGTTATCCCAAGGACTTCAAGAGCAGTATCACGTCAAAAGCAAATTTTGTGGTACAGCTGCTCATGGATATAACACAGGAGAATTTTTACAAGTACTCCATGTAAACAGTGAGCAACTAAGAAACTAATAATACAAAAACACCCACACTTGAAAGTTTTAGGCATAAAAGTCTTAGGTCCAAATTCTAGCACAGCCATATGGACTGCTACTCTGTATGTAGAGTAAAGAAAGGGCTGTCTCGAGGCCCAGCCAAGGACAATCTATTCTGAAGGTATGCAGGCTTGTCAGCCAAGGGGCCATTTTCTGCACAGAAATAATGTGAAGCAGGCATAGTTCCTATTTTCAGCCATGAACTAACTGAAGACGAGGGTATTTAAGACAAGGGTACTGCATTGCACTAGTTTACTCTTCCACAAGAGCAGAGTCCTGAATATCACCCTCCTTTCAGATCTTCTCCTCTCCTACTTATGAGTGTTCTCACTTTTTGAAACAAGAGCCAGAATGACTCAACTTTCAGGTGTGAATTTAAGAGACTACAGGATTTCCATTCAATCACTAGATAGGATTATTTAAAATAGAGGGTGGAAAATAGAATGAAAATAGCACAGGGAAACAGTGCTGCTGCCTACTGATCGTCAACTGGTGTACACAGCCCATTACACTTTTGGACACAGCCTAACAAACTCCTCTTAGTGACTGGAAGGTTGTGCAGCCAAGCCAAATATATTGCTTTTACCTTCATTCCTCATGTGCACCAGACACCACCCTGACGTAGACAGAGGCTAAGTCCCTCTGAAACATATTTGGATTCATCAAATTTATTACAGTTGACAGCAACAACTGTCAATACCTAGAAATCAGACAGAAAGCTTCCCAGAAGCTCAAAGTGTCTCCCAAATTATTGAAAGAACTGTAAAGGTTAATGTTTTACACATTTTCAGTGTTTATTCATTTGAAGGGTTGGATGTTCGGGTGGTTTAAAAAAAAAAAAGCTTTAGAAAAAAATCAAAAAGAAACCTTAGAAGTCTTCAAAGAAACACAGCTACTACCAAACATAAACCAGCACTATAAAACAGTCACAGTCACATCATTTAAAATTTGTTTTTCATGTAACTGAGCTACACTACAATAAATATTCTGGACAGTAGATGTCCTAATTGTAACTTGGCAACACCTTTTGGCTGCACCAACATATTTAAATAAAGTGTCAGACAGTTATTGGGTAAAATCCACCTTATATGGCAAATAAAATACTTCAGTTTGAGATGTGCAATAACCAACAGACACATACTATTAGATTTTGCTTTGGAGATAAAATAAACATACAAAATATGAATCTGATAAAAGTTCCACAGCTGTCGGGCTAAGTTTCGGGTTTTTTTAAATATTTGTAACATTTTCCTTGTCTTAAATGACATGGACACGTAGAAGAATCCCTGAACTGAATTAATGTGATCTTCCCAGCCAGGGAATTTATCATTAAAACTGGTGAATTTATTCACAAGATAAAAATAACGAGACCATTAGGGAGACAAAGATAACTTCCATCTCTGATCAGTGTTGGAAAGGCAAGTCCATCAAACTATGTTAACACAAAGGTCAGATAAGCCCTTTTTTATATAAACGATAGGCAAAAGTACTCTGAGACTCTGAGAGCCCATAAACTTGAGCCACTATATAAAAATGGATTCAAATTGTCTCCAGGTACCATCCAGCCAATCAATCCTACTGTCCAGACACAAGCTTTGTTGGCCAAGTAAAGGCAAGCAATAATTTTATTTACTCTATTGTAAGGAAGAAAAAGGTAGAGCATGAGGAAATGCTACAATTTACAGTATAAAGTATAAATAGCTTTAGGTTTTAGAAAATATAAGGCAGGGAAGTGAGCATTTCTGGATAACAAACACAAGGGCTTGATTTAGACAAATGTATGCAGAAAGTCTTAAAATAACTGACAGTTTTACTTTGTAGTTCTACTTCATTGTTTTTCCAAGATATTTTGGAAACTTTTGAGATCTGTCTTTTCAGTGGAGAATAAATTTTAGTTGCAAGAAAAAACTTATTCCACCATTGCACAGGTCTTTTAATAACAAGAGACAAGCTGTGGTGTATTCAGAGCACCAGCTTATCATTTTCTACAATTATCCAATATATCCAAGAGAATTTAAGTGTGTTAAATATATTACAGAACTAAACAATCACTCAAAGTTTGAGAACTTCTTGCTTCTGGAAAATGCCAGAGACGCCAAAACAGCTTACACAGGTCAGAAGCAAAAATTCAATGAACTTTTTCTTGATACAGACACTGTAACAAAGAAAGAGTCCGATTTCTTGACTGATGGATTCCAGAAATACAGGGAAACAAAAGGTATTTGAATACCGATCATCAAATTATATTAAAAAATCAATTAAAATATATGTCAGAGTTGGTTCTAGGGTTCAGACAAAGATTTGAGGGTGAGGCAAACAAGGAGGGTAAGACATACCTTGTGTTTATCTGAACCTAACATGCAAAGTAGATTCACGTCTGATATTTCCAGCTAATATAACTCCAGTCTAAAGCTCACGGCAAATGCACAGTAGTCGGCACATGTTAAATGAAAACGTTTCTGCTCTCTACATTGAACTGACTACATCTCTCCACCCAAATACCTGCAAGTGTTGTTAACTAAAGCAAAGCGTGCCCTGAAAAATGAATTACTGTTACTAGATCTGAGCAAGGCCACTGGGATCTTTTGTTTTGAATCAAACCTAAATTAAATCATACAAGTGGACCATATTATGATATCCATTTCAAATACCTACAGATTCTATATGTTAATTCAGAATACAATCCATTTTATAAGAAGATAGTAAAACATGCAGCTTTTGGACTGTACATGCTTTGATTGCCAGGTTATACTCAGTATTTCAAGCTGGTAAACCTTAGCTGAGATAAACAGGATCAGGGGGACTGGTGGGAAAAGGAAACTCTCTACTATGGGCTTTTCCCTTACTGTCCTTTCTGATCATGTCTTTGCAGCTAAACAGTTCTCTCTTTCAGTAAGTCACATGACAGATGTTAGCTGTTAGCCCAATTCAAACTATTTTTCTTTCCTCACCAGTACATTCCAATCAGGAGCATGAACCACAAACAGTGCCCAGCAATTGGTGAGTGGCACATGCCAGAATTCCATGTTTTTCGTCTCCTTTCAATATCCTTGACTCATGCATCCTGTCTGAGCTAATGTTAGTTTCCTGATTGCAGTGTGTCTGTACCCTTGGACTCTAAACAAGGGCCTGAACCATCTCAGGAAACTCACTCTTCCTTGCTAGACTTCAGTTTCACTGTGCTTTTGGTGACTGTCTCTCAAAACTACCTTGTTTTGCCAATTCACATCTGTAATTTCCAGATTTGAGGTGAAATAGCAGTCCATTTTCTTTTCCCTAATTTTAAAGTAATTCTAAATCATTGCGTAAAAAAATACTATTCAGTTCTGACTTTATTTGACCACTAAAGAAAATGAGCTGCCACTACCAGTTATACTCACTATACTCTCATTAGTACATTATTACATTCCTCCACCTGAACAAAATGCCCCCAAAACAGACCTGAACCAGAAAAAAACCATTCCTTGTTTGTAATGTATTTGTGCCTTTATTTGCCCAGTACTCTGAAATTCTCCTCTCCAAATTACTGTCATGTTCTAGATACTGTAGCAGTGATTTCACACTACTTAAGACCATTTCATATTTCTATGAGTATGAAGATGAAGTGCAATGACACCTAGTCCAAGGACCTGAGTTTTAAAGGATGCCCGTTAGAACAGAAGGCAAAATGGAAAAAAAGAGGAAAAAAAAAAGACAAGAAAAAAAGTAGCTTTATTTTTAGCTCTGATTCAGGAATATCTGGCAGGAACAGAAAGAAAAGAAGAGAGTTGCCAAGTACCAATTTTTCTTAAGTACCCTAGCTGTGATTAAAGTACAGAGAGTTATAGTTCTGTAGCAAACTCATTAATAGCATTAACTAAGGATGCAAAACAGTTGCCTTTTTTCATCCTTTTATGCCACAGAGTTAATAAAAAACTCAAATTAGGGTCATTGCGTTTACTTTTACATGCTACAGCAGCAGGCCATATAAATTATATGACAGAGTTGGACAAATGCTTTATTAAGCTACTAATTTCAAACTTCAGCTGCACACGCTTCCATGTTCGGTTATTTACTGTGGAGTCCTTTTTCTTTACCATTAAAACTTCTCACTATTTCCTTGACATTAAAAATATTTCCCCCAGGCCTTGTGACAGGGAAATACTTTTACCTCTGTTTTACAGAAGGAATCAAGATACAAGATCCACACAGAAAGTCTGTAGCCCAGCCAAGACTCCAGATTTCCTGAGACTCAGTACAACACTTTCTCCTCTGTAGCTTTTTTTATCTTTTCTTTCTTTAATGAATGACTAAACTATAAAAGATCTCTGTCTAAAGAATAGACTTTAAGAACAAATACACACTTTAGATTATTTACAAAACCTAATCAAACAAGCATTTTAAACAAGACTTGAATCTTACCCAATTCCAACTAGGTATTCAACACGTGCAAGCTTATATGAAGCTATAGGCACATAATGTTGCAAACATGTTCAAAAGCTCAGCAAATATGAATTCGTGGCCAACGAATTGTCGTCAAACAGCTTACAAAAAAACACATAGCCACCTTTAGTTTTGAAGAGATCAGTGCATGTACATTATTTGGGCAATGAGAAAACGTACATGGCCAAAAGCCTACAGGGTTCCAGCTCCAATGTATTTACTCAAGTAACAGGCTGTACATCTAAGCAATAATTGCCTCAATAATTAGTGGGTAGAGGACTGTTTTTCACCTAAAACTATGACAACAAAGGAAGGACTAGTAACAACAGCAGCAGCTGCATAATCTAGCACTTTGATCAGAAACTTTAGGCAACAGATACAGCTTCTTTGGACAGTTTTTAAAATCAAGAACAATGCTATTATCCTAAGGTGCTGTCCACCCAAAAGAAACGAACTCAAAAGATGAGGAAAGTGAAGGATAAATGTGAAGGCAGGAAGTGGCAAAGCATGTTTTGCAAGGTATAAAATCATACCTTACTTCTTCATAGACTTCTGGTTGGGAAAGTTATCGTCTTTTCCTTTTTCCATGGGCTATTTTCTGCTGTTTAGTCACAGTGTTCATTCTCCCTACCAAAGGGCTGTGAAGGCATTAGCCACTCTACCACCAGGCAGAGTGGTTGTACACAGAGCAGAATCCCACTGCAGAGTTCTGGTTAAACAAGACTCTCTTCTTCACCAAAATAATCCAGTATCAATGCTACTGTTGAGACATTCAAAATCATCTCCTAGTGATGCTATGATGACCACGAAAAGTAGCTTTTCCTCATTTCTGTTTTAAAGCACCAGGCACTCTCCTTTATTTGTGAAAACAAACAAGCACACAACCCACCTAAGCCCAACTTTCAAATAATGTCATTTGTTTCTGATTGCACTACCTTTATAAAATAATACAAAATTACTGATGACACAGTTCAGTTTACAATAATGCAGTTCAACATTGAAGAAATATTGAGTGGAGTAAGATGGTAAGTATCACAAGTTCACCCCAAGAAACTGTATAGGGTGTGCAATGCACAGCAGATTTCTATTGTGATTTTCACACTCTTGTTAAAAAGACAGTGAAAAAAACCAAATCAGTGATTTTCATTCTGATTTAAAATTGTTCAGAAAAGTCTACTCTGGAATTCCTGTGAATCCACAGTATTCAAATGGCACTTAATTGCTCAATTTGTGGAAGGAAATGATAGCTCATAGCCCTTTTGATAGCTGCAAGGAAGCTACCGAAGATGTAGGAGAAGGAACTCATTATATTCCTCACAGTATTTTTAAACTTCTCTATTCTTGAACCTAAGCATAGACTGCTCTTGATTATCTGTTCAGCCCATTTATAATGCATATTGTGCAGATTAAGACAAGAAATCTCTTCTTCCCGGCTGTGCAAGCATTGATCACAATAGCAGTCCTTCAGACCCATAATTTTCAGCCTCATTCACAAGTTTTTTCCAAGCTATATTTACAGATCTCATAGTTATACACATCAAAATTTGATTCTCTGCTCTCTGAAGTGAGCACAGCATGGGAGTAGTGTGCAGGCAGGGAAGAAGTCTTCATAAAATAAGCATTAAAAAAAGAAAAAGGCATCTTAACTTAACTGAGAAGTAACTATAAGGTTAAGTATATAAAAAGTGGTTTAACATCAGTGTGTCTATCTACATGTCTTATTGTATAGGTTTATCATGATAGGTGTGATACCAAAATGGACACAAAACCTATAGAAATGAAATATCTTGCCAGGTTTGGGCATTTTTTTGTTGTTGTTTTTGGGGTTGTTTTTTGGTATGGGTATGTGGAGCTGGTTGGTTGGTTCACCTATGCCTCTACTGACTGTAATTCTTTTTAAACTATTGCTACACTACCTTAACAAATCTTTGCTGAAGATGCCCTTTGGATGTAGAAGTGTTTTGAATTAAGTTTTTTGTGATTAAGAACATCACAATTTTAGTTCTTGGACATATTTGGCAATCACATTTCTTCAAATCAAAGGTCAATAATTTCTTCTTGGAAGCTTTTTATAGTCCAGTGTAGATTTTTCCAGGAACTGAGTTGCACTAATATTATATCGATATTTCTCCATATACAATGTGACCTACTAAGAACCCAATTCAAGTATCCTGCAGTTGCCAATGCAAAATGACAGAACTGTGAGATCTCACATAAGCTGAATTCACAATTGAGAATAGAGCACATCTGAAATTATTCTGAAACAGTCTGAATGTTAGAACTGACCACAGTTATTTGTATTACAGCTGGCTTTTCAAGGTATATTTTATCTTGCACCTATCAGAATGCAAATGTACAAAGGCACAGAGTGCCCACATTCATGATATTCCAAGATCTTAGAGTATATCTTTCTGTGGGTGGTTATGAAATATTTGTATGTTGCCACACACAGCTGATCTGATTGTTGTTAGCGAGTTTTGTTGATAAAGTTGTGGGAGAGTGGTGGCAGTGGCACATGTCAGACCAAGAAAAGCTTACTAGCCACATATTCACATCATACTGTGTGCAGCACTAATTTAATCAGGAATAGCCCAAGCAGGCCTGAATATAAACTACTGTTTTCAACTTAGTCTCAAGAATGCAAAGAATTTAATTTTTAAGATTTATACCTTGTTCTTGTCCACAGGGAGCAGGAGCCCTAACCGTCTATTGCTCTGGATTCCAAGATTCCTCTCATATCATCTTATTAATAAAACTGTCAGTCACAAGACTGATCTTACATTTTGTTGTAGATTTCTTTATTTTACTATGGCAAGCAGCTCATGAAGACTGTTGCTTTTAACTGATCACCTACTCTATTAAAATGAAACTATGTCTGTCTAAGGGAAAAGTGCATTTAAAATCAAGTTATATTTTAAAATGCTGCATGGGAAAAACATGAAGTGGTTTGAGACAGTGAAAGTTTCTAGCATGTGGAAGACTAATCTGTGGTTGGTATCTGATATACATTCTTCACTGCTTATCACCAAATTCAGAAGGACTCCCTATAAAAATGAAAGTCGCCACGTGAATTTCAGTAAAGTCATACCAATAATTATCTTTTGGAGGAACAAAATAAACTTTTGTTCGCTATTCTATAACAAAGGGGATTTCCTTGGCAAATGGAGTCATGCAAATCTCTCAGGCACATGATGTGATCTTTGGGGCTCTCCTGTGCAAGGTCAGGAGTTGGATTGTTCCAATTCAGGATAATCCACGATTCTATGAAATCTTAAAAAAAAAAAAAAGGAGGGAATATTTATTTGCTATGATATCTACATTTCAAGGCAGACAAGGGAGGACTGCAAATTCAAGTGCCTTAGTCACATCATATTTTACTAAAGCTGTACCCTGGTTGATCATGTATGAACACTTTGCAGCAGTATTTAAAAGCCTAAACTAAGAATCTTGCCACAATGCCTTTGATTTTATTTATGTCAGCAGAGTTTGGATCTTCATTACCTCTCTGCTTGTTATCCTGCAGGACAATGTTGATCTCTTCCAATCTGCTGAAAGGTTGTGTAACACTGGTGGTGAACTCAGTTCAGGCTTATTTTTATCAGCATAATTCAGAATATTTACTGGCAGACTCAAGTTTGCTTGCCAGCATTTTTGTTTTGAGCAATCTTCCCACTAGACTTGAGCATCTACTCCAGTAAAACCCCAAATCTGTAGAGATACTTCCTTTTTTTTTTTCTATTTTGCATAGACTCACTGAATTTGAAGAACCCAAAATTTCTGCTGTTATTGCCACTTCCTCTAACCTCAGATATTTTATAACCAATTCACCCATCATTTTATTTTCTTCAAAACAACATTCATGAACTTTTAATTGGGCTAAATAAAATCAATTGGTATAGACAACAGCACAGAAAGCCTAAGACATTTATTATGGCAAGAAAAGCATTAGAGAAAGTAATAGTAGCTATCCATTTTCAAAAAAGTCCAACTACTTCAACTAGGTTAAGTCAGCAAGGTATCCACATTTTAATATAAGAACAAACTTCTAGACAATAATGGGCATTTGTTACATATGTCCTCCCTCTTACATGACTGGCACACAGACTTGGAAGTTTAACAGCAGATTTGAATCCAAACAGGGAACAGTTGATCTATTCTCAATGTTCTGAGCTATCTTGTCTTCCACATCTTCTACCCACAAGATTTACAAATCACTCCATTAGAACCTGCCTCATTTTGGGGGGAAGGGGGAGGGCAAAGGGGAGGATGAGGAAGATGTTTAAGAAGTTGTCACTGTGTGAATTAGCTCTATCTCACACGATTTGCTCATGGATTTAGCTTGTGAAACTGAAGTGACTCCCGCTCCCCCTTCTCCATACAGGTGTGACTGCCTCCTTTCCTTACTGTGTATGTGTATATGCAGAGTTTCACAGCTCAAGCCCCAATTGCTCTTTGTACGCAACCCAGCCGCGGTTCACAACTTCAAGGTTTCAGTGACATCCACTGAGTAGTTCAAAATCCAGAAGTACATGCAATTATCATTCAGCTACTGTGAGGAAGAGACAGAAGATTCAATTCACCATAATTTATGAGTTTCTCAAGACATCAAGATGAAGTTACACGGACATCTTGGACTGATTTCACTGGGGGTGAATGCAGAGCTTCCTTAGGAAGACTAGGCAAATTCTTAGGGATTGGGAATTACATGCTGGATTTGCCCTATACCTATTCTTTCAAGGAGAAAACATTTGGGGTTTTTTTGCATATGTGGATGAGCACAGAGATCTAAGCACATTTAGAATCTTACCCCCAATAATCCAAGATTTGTTCTGAGTACCCGTTATCTACCGAGGTTTTCTACGAGAAGAAATAGCATCATTACACATGATGATGAAAGTAAATTTACCTACCTTAAAAAAAGTTTTTAACCCAATAGGTACCTGAAAATATTCTGTAGATGTGATTAGGAAACATATGTCCTGACTTCTTATTTATCACTGCTGGACTTAAGTCATACTTTTTTCCTTTCAAGCCTTAAAGACAGTGTCAATGCCAAAATGTTTTTGTTGCTTAAGAAAAAAATTAACCATTTACTCCCTTAATAATACATTGATACTGTTCTGAAGAAACTGAATTTTAATTTGAAACCAACTTTGGGTGCTGGGGGTTTTTTTTTCAGTCTAGTGCTGACACTAGCAATTAATCCATTCCTGTTCTTTTTTATTTCCATTCTCATCAAAGCTCCCAAGCTCCTGATGTAACAACAAGTAATTTGTTATTGAAAAACTGCTTCTTATGCTGTTCCTGTGACTTCTGTGAGAAAGCCGCACTAGGAGTTTCTGGGCAAGAACTGACCCTAAAAGCAGTGTCTATTCTAATTCTTAAAGTGGGTTACACCAGCACTATCAGAATCTGTCTAACAACAAAGTCTAAACACACCTTCAAGGGAATAATATAATTATACCAAAAAAGGCTACAACATTTTCTGCGGAGCTGCCAAATTATAATCCTAGTAAGACACGTCTACAACACTTGCTAAATCTTCCAATTATCATCATATTGGGGTTTTTTTTGTCTTGTGTGCTTTTGCAACCATATGTTTTTTATTTGCAGGTGAAACTGTAAAGACATTTACATATAAAGTGCAGATATCGGCAAATAATAGAAACCCTGGATTCCACTGAAGAAATATCCATTAGAAAGGATTCTGTCCTCTTATCTCAGCCTACATTCTGTAACTGAACTCAGAGTATAACACAATTTGAAGCAATAGAGGTTTTATATACTATCTTCTCCTAAAATGTTGCCAGCCTGAAATATTCCTTATAAAAAAACATAATGATTCTTATGCTATTCCTTTTTATGTGCTTTAATTTTGAGCTCTAAACATTAATGTTTTCAGCCAGTCTGCAGTTCCTTGCAGTTCTTTTTGCTGCACATAATATGCATCTTTAAAGTCTCAAGCCTTTAGCCACAACACATCATCAAAACTAGCAAGACTACTGTTGATCCCACACATCTGGAAACCATAGCTTCAGGACGAAAACAAAACACAACAAAACCCAAACAAAACGAAACAAACAAAAAACCGCACAAAATATCACCCCACCAAAACCTACCAGAAATTCCCACTGCTAATTTTATTTGGTCATACACAACATATGCTTAAGTAGTTTTATATATCAGGAGTGCACCGCTAACTTTGCAGTTCATTTCCATTTTTTATATAGTATGCATAATACTGATTTAAACTGTCTCTCTATTAAGCAATCTAAAGAACCTCAATTTTCTGTCAGAAAAAAAATTGTTTTCTCTAAGGTGGACTTTAACTTATGATAAGAATTACGATTTTTAGTGATTCTTTACAAACTATTTGTAAAAATAGGTATTTTCACTTAACTTATAAACAACATAGGAGAAATGAACTGAGACAGTTCCCATAGTCTTTTTTGGTACTGTTTCAGAGTATGTTATATTCCTAGACTCTAAAATCAGGATGACAAGGATATTTTGATTTCCATTATTAAATAATGCAATTATTTGTGATAGCAAATGCTGTCACTGAAGAGGAAGGGCACTGATCATCAGATGAAAGACTTGCTTGTACTCCTGCAGCATTCTTCATTGCATGTCCACACATCACTGGGTCAAATGGCTGTAGCAATATGGATTTGATTAAGTACATATCTGTGGAGTATTTTGATATACATGGTGAGAGGGATGCTTGTGAAACGCCTAGCAAGTGCTGGCTCATAAATAACCCTAAAACAGAGTTCCGATAGATGTTGTAACCTGATCTGTCCAGAAAATATACACAAGCACATATTTCTGCATTCTGCACTAAATAAACAAGCAGTTGGTTAGCTCCTGACACCCCAGTGCTTGGTAGAAATACACACAGAAGTAGTCTTTACCACCAAAAGCTATATATATCTATAAAATCCATTAATCCAAGATGTAAAACAAGAGATGGATGCATATAGGTACATTCCCTGCTGGCTGTCATCCAGGGTTATTATGTGGGGCAGGAGCCAACCTCCTCCAGAGCTAGTCAGTTTCCCATCACTGTATTTATTCAGTAACATCAGCCCAGTGTTTGAGCTGGGAGCCTCTGCTGTGGCAGCAACCATGAATCCTTAAATAAGTCAGGCAAGGTTAATTACCAGTGTGTTTATGTATAAGGGTGATCTGTGACAAGAAAGATTAGATACAGGTAAAACACCAGGTTGTTTGTTTAAGCTTTTTATTGCTGTAGAAGTAATTTTCTATCTCATGATCACAGCTATCAGAGCACAGCTCTTTATTTTATTTGAGAATCCAAGTCACTCAATGTTACTTTATTTGATCAAAACTCAGCATCCACACAGCACATATTTTCCCCCTCACAGGCTATCTGTGTAGCTAGGTTGGGCAGTAACTGAATAGCTCTCACATGCAAATGTATTGCAGACCTATAAAACATTACCACAATTTACTGAGCCTGGTGAGGATGCTTTTGTTACAGCTTTTGTTTTAAATCCAGTACTGTGTCTGCCTCCTAGGGCCATGAAGTAAGTCTCTTTAAAAAGAGCTACAGATTTATTCTTCCACTTTGAGTAAGTGAAAATGTGTTTTGTTGAAACCTCCTGAGAATAAATGGATTTCCTATAGAATCCCCTTTTGTTTATGGCTTTGATGAAAGCATTTGGCACTTAATGGTTCCCAGGCTATCCCCAGTTTAAAAAAGAAGAAATCAAGTGTGCTGAGTGTTAAAATGTTTTCAACTAACCTCAAAGCAAGTGTAATATAAAGACTTGCATCAGGTGTCAAATTAGTATGGAAGGGTAATGCTTCCTGTCTTGCCTCTTCAACACTTACACTCAGTGTACTGCCCCACTTTGTTCTTAAAGCAGAGCTAAGGGCTGTACCTATTAAGGCAGCCACCTGAAATCCAAACCTCTTTCTCTGTTTTATCATCTACTACTTCTTCCATTTCAATTTCTTCACTAAACTATGCAAAAATTGTTGAGCTTACAGGCAGGTGCTAAGTTCCCACAACCAGCCCTATAACAGAAAGAACTGCAGATTGAAACCTATTTGAACACCATGAACTTCCGTTAAACTCCTCATGAGAGATTGTTTCATGTTCCACTAGCAAAGTGGTTCAGACTAAAATTTCTAACAGAGAGCTATTGACACTATAAATACACACAGGACACAGCAAACTGACACTTCTAAAAGGCTTTGTGTAGGATTGGTTAACAGCAGTCCTAGTTTTTGGTGAGCAAACATTATTTACACTGAAGCAGAGAAATATTAAACAAATCTACATCAACTTTTGGGACAATACTAATTATTCATAATAAATTACCATGAATTAGCAAGGTCTTTAATACATAATACATCACGTGCAAATCTCAGAACTACCTATTCCCATTTGGAATAGTCAGGACTTTTTCCATTAATTATTTGGATAACACAAATACTTATAATTCTAATCTAATTCACCAGAATTATAATATTGAACTTAGCTTGTGTCTTGCTTCATTGCACTTTTTATTACTGTTCTTTAAAACAGATATGACGCAGTCCTGGTAAATCCATCCTAACTAGTGAATATCCACCTGACTGAATCAACTGTCTCTGACTTGTCTAAATAGCATAGTTCAAAGTCATTGGTTTTAGAGTCATTTGCAAAAATGCCACAGGCTTATGATCTCTTGTTTGAGGCAAGCTTCTATACTTCAGTTATCCCCTGTTCTATGTCTAAAATAACTTCACCTTTCATGTGCTTTGAAAAACAGAAACATAACTGGACTCATAATAATTTCTAAACTTCAAGAAATGAGCAAATTAAGCATAATTTCTAGTCCATGTGATCTCACTTCACCCTCATATCTCCTATGATACAGTTTAAACCTCCTGCCCAGAGACCACTAGAAGCCCCCAGCTTAAGTGTAAGAGATGTGCAAAAAATAATCATGGCCGCAGTTTTATCGGCCCAGCTGACAATCAAAAGGACTTCATCCTTCCCTTCAGAGGGCTTGGGTTCCCATTGCTCCCTTCTGTGAATTACTAAGTCATATATTGTGTAAAATAACTATTTCTTCAGCTTAGTTTCCTGTAGTAGCAAGTCAAATCAGCTCACGAGAAGAGCCTATATCCCAGTCCCAACACAGGCAAGTGATGCGAGTAGCACTTCTTGTTTACAGTGCAGTGAAAATGGTCCGTAGTATAATTCTGCAAGATGCAGAAAGCAAAGAAAAGCAAGCCAGCATCTTAAAGGTACAGTGAATAACCCTATGAAGACATCAGGTCAGTATAAACATGCCTACATTTTCATTTTGAAGCACAAGTACAAGGGAAGCACAAGAGTCTGAAGGGAATAGTAGAACTAGTAAGTGATAAAGTGAATGCAACAAGGATTTTCAGTATTTGTTTCCACACAAGAAATGACTAAATCAATTGCTTTCATCCTGGCAAGGACAAAATTGAAGGGTAATGTGGCAGAGGCTCATAAAACCCTGTGTACTGAGACAAAATGAGGGGGAAAGAAATTCACTGCCTGCTTTAAAATAAGGGTTAAAGAAAGATGAGACTAGGGTCAGAGTAGACAAAACAAACCAAAATGAGGCTACTTCTTACAATACGGTGTATAGTTAAGCTTGATGTCACCAAACTGTAAGTACTCACACGTATGTTGTTATGCTTTATCGTTTGTTTGGTTTTTGTTTGGTGATTTTTTTGTGGGTTTTTGTTTGTTTGGGTTGGGGTTTTTTTTCTGCATTCATCTGTGCAAGAAAATGAATTAAATCCAAAACCATCCTCTTTGCTTTGGGTAGTCCCTGAACCATGTATTTGCCTAATCTGTAAGAGTATTCCAAGAAATACCACCTCCACCACCACTGTGCTCTGCCCAGATAGTTTTTCATAGTAACGTTATTAGGGAGAGAAGAATAAGCTTAGCACAGCTCTGACTGGTCTGAAACATTGCTCGCTATTGGCAGACCTATGCAGAAAAAAGCACGCTTTCACTGGAGGACATCCCCAAATCTGAAAATCAACAAGCTGAAAGTTACTTACTGAAGCAAAGCTCTTATGGAACATTAATTATTTGCATTATCTTAAGAAACACCTATTAATAATGGCTCCTTTTTTCTTCTTTGTTTTCTATTACTATTTGCTCTTAATCATCAAAAAAAAGATGGCTCTTCATACTGCAAGTTGAAACAAGAACATACTAGGTGCCTAGATGACATTTCTCACTTTAATATGTTTGGAATCTATTTTATATGCTCACAGACCACCCCCTCTCCCACCTCTTCCCCTCTCCTCCTCCCCCCCCCATTTTAAACCAAACTGGGGACAATCCAGGGACTTGCTTCAAAAGCACATCCCTGGCTTGAAATGCTAGTGCAGTGCAATGTGCTATCAGCATCAGGACCATTACAAGGTAAGACTGCAAGAAAATAAGGAAAGAATTTAGAGAGTGGAAATTTGGACTTTTTACGTAATAATTGGACTTCACGTAACAATTGGACTTTTAAATAACAACTTAGATACCCAAGAAAATATCATCACTTCTGTTCTGTTGCCTTATTCTTACATTTTACGTTCAGTCATGAAGCAGAACTAGGAGCAGGCATATTTTGGGGATGCGTGAAAATAACTCAGCAAACAAATTGAGGCATACAAGCACTGCCCCTTTAGGAATACTCTTATTCAGGAACTTAGGAATTCCTTTAGGAATTCTCTTACCAGTGGTAGCAAAGGAGTGCAAGTAGGTAGCTGCCTCTCACTCACTCACTTGTCCTAATGTCCCAGAGGACAAAGACAAGCATAAACACAAGATGAACTCTTCAGTTCATCTATTCTTTTATGTTTTGCATTAAGGTTAATGTTTTAAAGAAAATTGAATGGAAATGTTTTTCCTATACTTTAAGCCAGTACTGAGTAATATTTCAATCTGTGTACCTGATTAACCATGGTCTGAAAGCATCTGTCAGTATAGCTTTAAACAATGTTTAACAAATATTGCCTTCATGAATCAGGCTCAGAGCCAGAATATTTTATCTACTGCTGACTAAAATTGGATATTTCTGAGGAAGGTATGAACTGGATACTTACAAAATAGCATGTTCACAAGACAACTTTCCCTGGGCCCCATTAATGTTTCATCACTTAAAATCTAATCCATTTCTGTTTTGTGCCCCTTTGCCAAGTAGCTCTGGCACTTTCATACTAGAGTATAAGCTACAGAAAAGCTACTGGCTACTTTCTGGATTGTGTTTCCAGTCTCTAAGGAAAAGACTAGGGAAAAAAAAACTGTAAGAAATGCTTGCAAACAACTCTTAGTGTGTTGCACTAACAGTACATCTGCTCAGGGAGCAGCAGCCATCAGACCACATTAAGCCTTTTTTGGCATCCCATCTCTTCTGCCTCCTTTTTGCTGTTGCTTTTTCCCACCTAAGGAGAATGCTGTATCAGCCTAACTTAAAAAATTAAATCCCATTATATCTTCTTGCCCTTTATGCTGTTCCTGTCTCCTCTTTCTCCGTTTGGTTCTGGATATCAACATGACAAAGCAGCAGCTGTATACATTAGCTGAAAACATTTCAGTTGTAATTGATCTGAGACATAATAACTATACTAATGTTCTCATTTGCAGTGCTCTCATCAGAGCTTCAGCTACAAAAAGAGTTTTGCAATTTTACACATGAATTCCCTTCAGTCTTGGTGTAGCTTTCCAAGTGGTTTCTGAGAAGTCAGTCTGTACATTCACTGAGGTAAGTCCTAGTACATAGAAGTGGTCAGTAGTCATATGAGAAGGAGAATCATCAGAACAAAGACAGGAACAAAGTGAACACAGATATCCCATATGGCAGGAATTCTCCTTTCCAATACAATCACAGACAAAGCACGATAACCACAAGTTTTAACAGTCCCAAAATGTAAATTGCTGTTTGTAATCAACTTCCTGCTCACTGATATAAGGCTTTCCAGGCAGTTCATAGTTTTTGATTGTCATCCTGGGCTTACTGCATGCGTAAGACATATTAAAGCAATTTTCTCCTAAAATTACTCCAGTGACTTTAAATTTAATACATTCTTTATTTTGTTACATTTATCACTAAGCACAGGTACTGCTCATCCTGTATGGGCACTTACCTTCTTAAAACATTATAGCTACAGGCTAATTACCAGACTACTTCTGGATCATTCAAGTATGCAGCCATTACACACGGTTGTCACGGCAGAACAAGTTCAAGACATTAAGTGTTATGGTATTATTGTTCACCTCTACCAGGATACAGAGTCCAGCCAACAGAAATGCCTGCGGTTTTGGGAAATTATAAAGTGAGTAGGAAAATCTTCTCTCATGCTCTGAAGTGGCAGCAAAGCCCCTATTTTCTCTGTTTTAGAGGACTGCCCTCTCTCCCTCTTGACTGTGTGCATCACAATCCTACCTGAACACACTAACAAGATGGCCAGGGACAGCCCCACTGATGAAGACATTCACTTCAGCAGCACTGAATCAGTTCCACTGTCAAAGAAAATGGACCGGGTTCACTCTCAGAAAACCTACACCAGTGCCTAGGCCTCCTTGTCCAGACATGAAAGAGAAGTGCCACAGCTGGTTAAATAATTCTGCTCAGAAGATTAAGTACATAAGGCAGGCTGTCATGCTTCCCGTTGTCCTGATAGCCATGCACTTTACAAAAGATGCCAAGTGCTATTGCAAACACAGTCTGTACTTCCATGACAGTAAGTGCTTCTCTGCGTCTTTTCATTGCCACAGACCAGTGCTTTTGATCCATCAGCAGTTCTCAGGGCACATTCCCAAGGGAAATTCTTTGAAACGTACCTTCATTTTGATCACTGACCTCAAGCTGGTCCGCACCGTAAGCACCAGTGCAAAGAGCTGCAGTTGCTTTGTGCAGAACTTTATCTGATTACCAGATTTCAAAGAAGCTAAACCCAGGCTAATCCACCACATAAAAGAGTCAAACTATTTTTAATGCAAGTTCTCTCTTTTAAACCTAACAAGCGACCTAAAATTCAGACTACAATTTAGCACAGCTTTTTTTTGTCCCAGAGCCAGTCTGCTACAGTTTATCACAGAAGATTATGCTGTATTAAGAATATTATTCTAGAGATAATAAAGCATTAGAAATACTTAGGAAAATCAAACATACATACAGATCCAAGAAATAAACCCCCACAAACACATGCAGAACATGAAAATGTAACAGCTTAATCTATTCATAAACAATTAGCTGTTATTACTTTATTCTGATATTATGAATATATCTTGCAAAGACATCAGGGTTTTATATTTTGCCCAAATTAACGACTAACAAAGACTTCATGTAAAGACTAATTCATTTGTCTACTACATTTGATACAAAAGTTGCTTCATAGTAAGCTGTGTGAATTTTTTACACACAACATCTGTAACACTTTAAAAATAATATAAATGCTTATAATATATTGAGAACCTCAGCTGTTGTGAGAATGAAGAAATCCTAATGATATCAGAAAGCAGGAATTATATTTCATTCACCCTTTTTGCCATGGTGAAAAGTCAGTCAACATGATCCAGATGTTTGTTCTGGGTGTTAGAGAGTGTCTATGTGGTAATTATTGTGCGAGACACGAGCTTTTTCTTTATAGTGCTGAAATAATTGATTTAACCCAGAAGTAAAGAATTCAGAAATACAGCAGCCCTCTTCCATTATTTTTCAGAATGGAGGACATGGTTTAACATTTTTTTCACATTTTGATATTTAACATGAAGTCTCATGAAATTTTCCAGTGTCTAAACAAATCAAAAGGATAATGATATAAGTAAATAATGAAGTATTACAATGGCAAGTTAGGTTTCCTAACAAGTTGAATAAAGTTCTGGTTTTTGGTAATATATTTCATTTGTCACTAAAGTTACAACAATTTTTTTGTAATTTTTTTCAGTTCTGTGTGAGAATGATTCTACTTTTTTTAATGGGGAGAAAAATTGAAGTTTAGAATGCAAAGCATATTACAGCTACCCAAAACATTTTTTTTCTTTTAAACCCTGTGCACTTACTTGCATCAAACTCACTATATCTGAACTCATAAATTTCCCAATTCCAGATCCAGGAGTGTTTATGAATATGGAGGAATAGAACATCGAGGTGGAAGAGAGCTCTCTCACCACAGACCCAATACAAGACCACTGAGGTGATGAGCTATGAAAGCACGCTGCTCCTCTAGACCAGCTTAGGCTTTTAGAAATACATCAAACAGAGTCAGAGATTTATATCAGTCATCAGTATTGACATTTAGGCTGACATTACAACAGAACTTTAGCACCACTACTACTCTCAGAAGCATCAGGTGAAGTGACAACTGTTCCTGTGTACCAGAAAAGAGAGGAGCAGTAAATGGCTGTACTTGCACTTGCATACAAGTTTCCATCATTACACTACAATAGACTGACAGAGTGTATGTTTACACCTCATCTCCTTTCTTAATCTGTTTTACAACACCAGCTGTGAGAAAAAAATATTAAAAAAACCAAACGCGTAACATTTTCCATTGATTTCCCCAGCTGATGATCAATGCTTCTGTGACAGACAACCATCTTATTGCACAGCCTATGCAAAGTCAACAGCTGCATAAAAACAATTATACTTGCAAAATTTTTGGAGCTCTTGAGGCAGGAGAAAATGCAGTATTTTTGCAACAGGTCTGCTTCCTCTTGAACAGGCTTAGGATAAAATGGAGTGTATTCAACTGCAGGAGCCAGACAGATCTACTAAGAGAAGCACTCAGGGAATGCTTTGGCCTTGCTTCTTTTCTCTTTAATCTCCTTGCTGTTACCTTAACATCACAGGCATAAATTAAAACCCTTTTTATTATTATTCATTTAAATGAAAGTGGCAATGATAACTACAAAACTATCCCCCCATAGTGGACAATCAACTGTAATGTTTATAAAGTCTTCTCAACCGTAGCATAGTGACAATACAGTGCAAATAATTAACACAACCCACCAGGTTGATGCCAATCTTATGCGCAACACCTGACTTCAGAGGCTACACCAGTTGGAAAAAAATAATGTGAGCCCTAAAATGAAGAAATTTACGGCTGCAGTTAACTGAGTATTTACTGAAAAATACTATTTGCTCCTTGTGCACCTCTGTTATGCACCAGACAGCAATTAGGCAGAAATGCTGGTCTTCAGATGCTATTTAAGTGAACAAGTTTGCATTGGCTATTTATTTTGTAATGCATAATTTATTGTCAAATGCTTCAGATCCAAAAAAGCTGTGATGGTGTTTGCTCACATCCAACTTACAGTACTGGAATTAGTCACATTTCTGCAAAGCCAGACACAAACCTGGATTCCTCTGGAAAGGGGCAGCATACATGGCACAAAACTTGAAAGTCTCTCAAACAAGTCCTACTGAAACTTCCCTGAGGTGATCAGGAAACTATAAACCTACAGTGAAGCTTTAATCTCTATCACCCATCACATTAATGTATTAGCAGTGAAAGGAGCTCTCCTAGGCAGACAGACAACGTCTGACATCTTTTTTGGTACCAAAATCTGTAACACCACACTGAAGTTTGACTGGGGGCAGGGTAGGAATGAACCCAAATACTGACACATTCAGGAAGCTGGCTGGAGGTTCACAACTCAGTTAAGATGCAGAAAATTTCAGGAAGGTAGCTAAAACATAGATGAAATTCAAGCAATAAATTTCTTTAAGAAGTTGAAACAACAGTGTCCTTTGCAAAGAAAGGTCTTGAATAAACTTCCAAAAAAGAAAGACAGGCAAACAAAACACATTAGAGTTAAACACTATTTATTTTTGAGGTGTTCCTTGACTAATGATTTCTTCAGAGCTTCTTAGATGAGGAAAACTTCGGGTTAAATCTCTTGATATTTGCATTAAAAAAAATGTTAAAATCCAGTCCGTAACAGCGTGTGCATATGTAAAAGATAAAGAATGAAGGGGAAAAAACCAAAAAGTATGCAAGCAAAACCCAATACCTTAAATTACTTAAACTACTAAATTGCCCAAATTATTCTAAACATTTCTAATATTTTTATGGAGAATGGAAACAACAAGAACGTGCCAGTTGGCTAGAAGAGTGAAATTTCTAAACAAATTGTTTAGGTAAACACTCTACTTCCAGTGGTAGCAGTTAACACATCAAGACAAAGTCTTCTGTGTTGATAAAATACCAATTTTATACTTATTTACTTATTTAAGTGTTAAAGTAGCAGTTAAGGACCCTGGGTGGCTACAATTGTGTCACTATATGTACCTGTCCAGTTTTGAAATAATCTCTCTTTATAGAAAATAGAAAGAAATATTTCTGGGTAATTCTTTTTTTTTTGCCATGAAGAAGGCATCTGCAACAGGTCAGAAGAAACACCCTAAAGTTTTCTCTTTCTTTTCAAAGATTTTTGCAGGAGCTTGATGAGAAGAAAAGGGCACCTACATCAGGAAACTCCTATGCCCCGTTTCTGACAAAGCCTCTAGGGTTGGAGTCACCCCAGCTCTTAGGTGCAAGGTTCACACCACTATCATTTTGGGATTTTTTTCCCCCAATATGCATACCAGCCATTTTAGTGCCACTGAAAACACCTTGTATCCTGTTTCTCTCACCAGAAGTGGAAAGAATAAAAAGCTCAAAAAGTAGAGCATGACAAATTTGTTCAGAGGACATCTCAACAAAATAAAAACTTCCCAGAAAAATAAGACTCTCTCACAGTTTCCTCCCTGTTAAATGATCCACAGTAACCTCCAATTATTCTGTCACAGTAGTTATCTGGAAGCTTAGAGAACTGTACGCGTTGCAAAATGGAGATTATGTTTCAGCATATAAAACCTTCTCTGGAATGAAAGAGGTTAAGGATCTACTTATGTTAATGAAATTCCCCAAATGAATATTTACGCGAGTGAAGATAAGTCTTCATACATGTTTAGCTTTGCAGGAGCCTGGGGAAAAAGAGAAGTATGTTTTGTGCCAAACTAAAGACATCACATTGTGTTTTTGTGGAAATCTTCCCCCAGAATCCCCATCCTGACTGCTAATATAGGGCCTACATATCTTGGCAGGAAGAGAAGTCAAGGAAAGAAAATAAGTGACATTTAGGCTCAAAGTGCAGCAAGTTCCTTTTTCACTCCAATGGGACTGAAATTCATCCGGATCATTAATCTTGTGTCTCATATCCTTGAGGCTACCAACAGACAAACCGCATTTTCCTTGTTTAATTGTTCAGCATCTCTTACAGACCAGCAGGCACACGAGACAGTCAGAAGCTACATGGCCACAGTGAGCTGATTCACGCCTTGTGAATCCAGAGCTGATACTTTATTTTGCATGGTTGTGACGGCCACGTACCACAGCCTGACAGTTCGGAGCATGCAAACCACCATCCTAGCCCCTCATTATAAATACCACAGTTATCAAATATAGCCAGCACTGAAGTTCACAACAGACCACAAAATGATAGTTTCTGCAAAAGTCATAGTGGTCCTCCATTTCCACTCACACCTGGTTTTGATCAAAATATTTGCATGGATTTTTGGCTACTTGAAGCCATGTACTGGAGATGATACTATACACAGCTCTCAATCCTGGAACAGGGGACCACAGAAGCAGCAGCCTTGCCAGCACTTCACTCCCCAGGTACTCTGCCACACTCCTAGCTTTGTGTTGATACACAGGATTTTTTCCTGCCCTCATTCATGTAGGTAAAGACAAGGAATTCCTCATTTAAAAGTCAAGGAATACTTGGTCATGGTAACTGGTCAGCTATCAAGGACAGCATCATGCAGGTTATTATTAAAAATCAAGCATCTGATTAACAAAGGAAGTATTATCATCAGGAAAGAAATACTAAACAATAAGAAAGTGAAATAAGCTGGGGTCAAATAAGTCAACTTACTAAAATCTAGACATGTTTGCTACAAATATATTTTAACATTGTTTTTGCGCCTTTATGTTTTTGCCATGGACAGACATCCTTCAGGGGGATTTGCTCAAAAAATTCCATCTGAGTTCTTACAAAATGTGGTTGTAACATAGATGGCACCAGGAGAGGTGTAAGAAAAAGAAGAGCAGGAGAAAGGAGAGATGCAAAACGCTGAACTAAACGCTGACTAAAGTCAGAAGTCTCCACTGCCAAACTAACTTGGGTCAAACAGCAAAGGGTTCTTCAGTTGCTGACACAGGAGAAGCCTGAGGCCAATGTGATATAAATGTCAAGGTTAGCCCAGTCCTGTAGGCACCTTCTCATGGCTGTTGACTAATTTCAGGACCTTGGCAACCTCTGTCTTCCCAGGGAAATGGCTCTTTTCCCACCTAATGTCCTGGTTGGTCTAGAGCTTCATGGGTGACCATAGGTCTTGTTGTGACTTAGTCACGCAGAAAAATAATCTGCATTTTCACCCATATGCATCCACTGTTTATATGTTGAGTATGCAGTGCCAAATGCTTACATTCAGGAGAGGACAGCATTAGACACATTAGTTGACCTCAACACTATCTTAAAAGTTAGAAGTTTAGTAGTGTTTTCTCTCTTATGCATCTTGACACTTCCTAATTAAAGGAAGGCAAAAATAAGTAAAAAGAAATTGAAACCACCTCTGTTGGTTTTCAAACTGTGTGCTATTTTACCGTTGCAAAAGCTTTTGAAGTTTGATTGCCAGTTACATACATCACTGACTCCTGCAAGACTTTGTAAAAGAAGACAATAAAATTCCCTTTTCCAAGACAATAAAAATTGTAACAGTGTCACATAGGATTGCAGATGACTTTTCATACAAATTATTGGAATGCTGATTTTGGCTCCATAGAATATATAGCTATATCATTATAGTTTCATAGAGCATGGAGGCAGAGGGCAAATCATACCCCAGTTCATCACCCTGCTGTTTCAAGGGGTTAAACTTTTTTTTTAAATCCCTTTGGTAGGAAAAGTGATAGAAGGCAAATATAAAAGCATCTCTATAAAAGAGGGGAGATGCCTGTTTAGGAAGCAGATTGAACAAGCTTAGTTCTTATCTTCTTCTCAGTAAAATACTCATATATGCACCTACTTTGCAGCTGATGTTAAAAAAGGAACAAAAATAAAACCCATAGTTCTGAACCTAATTGAACCACATTAAGAGGGAATAGCATCCCAGGCAATTACAATCTTACTAATGTACAGGTTGGTTGAAGTGATAGTTAGAAGTACTAACTCAGCAAAAGTCAATGCTCTCTCCATTTACTCAGAAATAGGTATTATCTTTATCATCTACCATTTAAAAAAACAAAAAAATGCCTTATGAATTGACTCTTTGTAATTTGATTAAGTTTGAAGTGTTGTCTTTAAATATTTAAAACAAAATATTTCTCCCAGTTTTGTTATTAAACAATCAAAACATTTTCTTCAACAAAAACCTTTTTTGCCAATTTATTTGTCTTATTTAAATAGTATTAAAGTAATGCTTGTAAATAGTTTTTCATGGCGTCCTTGTCATATGGCTACGGTGTCCAAAATGTAATGACATTTTGCAACCTTAAAAGAGAGGAATTTATTTTGCCTAATATGTGAGTCAGTAGATAAATCTGAAGACAATGATTGAAATGACTGAACTTGAACAAGAAACCATTTGCAGTTTCATCTGTGATTTACTGCTTTCTTCTGAAATACTGTCAGACAAACCATTCCAAGTACCCAAAGCTGTACATAACATGGCACATCAAATCTGTGGAGGTAGAAATACTTTCCTTGTAGAGCAGGAGTAGCTTAGAAATATTCATGCATTTAACAGGGACCAAACCATTATGCTTGTTCCTGTGCTTAACCAGTAACTCACACGAAAAATCCCTGTTGAGTTGTAAAAGGCTTCTGGCAATAGTAAAGGAGCAAAGGTTTGCAGAAACACTGTTTTAGTCACCCACTTCTACGCATTTAAGAAAGCCACAGTAAGTGGTATCAGTTTAAAAGTAGCATAAAGATATTCAGGCAACTTGACCACACCAGTCTGAAAGTTTCATACTCAGAAATTTGTCTCCTACCTTCCTCTGTGATACCTATATTTCTTGAAGGGGTTAAAGAGGTGGCTGACATTCTTTCCGCACAAAGGGAAAGATCTTCTGGGCTTGCCCGTAACTGCCCAAACCTTGGCAAAGCTAAACAAAGAGCGAAGACCCAAGCCCTGCCAAGATCTCTGAAGGTGATCCCGTTCCTTGCCAGGTTTTCTCAGCCTATGATTGTTCTTTTTTTCTTATCATTCTCATTTGTGTTCTTCAAAAAAACTCCCCACCAATTCTCTAGCTAAATCTCACGTATCTGGAGAGAAGGGAGGGGTATTCTCTACACCAGAAGCACCCTTCCTGAAACACCTGGCCAAGAAACAAAACATGGCTTTAAAATCCCATCTCTGCTGAAGGTGATAGAACATGAAAAGTAAACTCCACAGGTTTACAGGGCTCTCTGGCATCTTTCTCCACAGAAGCAGCTCTTGTGTGGAAAAAGTACTTCATTGAAAGTGAAAAAGAAAGGTATTGTAAGTCATTTTATACTCAATGACTCAATGTCAGAAAATTGGGTCCACAGAGAGCAAATGTACTGGCACAACCTAAGAATTAAAACATTTATTCAGGATAGGGATAGCTGGCCAACCACATTTTGCATTTTATATTACATATGCCATTATTTAAATGGCTAATTGAACAATTCCACAAGCAAAACTGAGAGTGCTTTATCACAGAATACTTTTCCACTCCATAGCTTAAAGCATTCCCACTGGGGACAGTTAAGTAGGGGTCAAACCTCACCATTAAAGAAGGAATTTCAGCCTTAGCTTTGCAGAACCTGATAAATTATTTCAGCTTCTACCTAGTTTTTTAGTTTCTTTTTAAAGGGTTATTGTTCCAGCAATGTTTTATTTCTGCGAAGCTTATTAAGGGTACAAGCCACTGATGGGGTGGATATACTGCAGTCACATTTTGTGGGAACAATTAGTTCATTCTTTTAAAACAACCATCTGTGGTTTTTGTCTTGGGAACACAACGAAATTTAAACACAGCTTAGTATCCCACTAAGTATCTGATTGGCTGTACTTCCCAGATTATCACATTCACTGACACTGGATTTATTAAATTTGATGAAATGAAATAAAGGAGATTGGGAAAGGAGTGCCAGAAAACAGTACCTATCTGTCTTACAGTGCTTCTTCCTTAAGGGCAACCGGAGGTTGCTGCAGTTTCAAAATTGCCATTTCAAAACCTTCTGGATCTTGGCCACAGAACATTCTTTTCAAAATTGCCACAGACACAGATCACTCAGATTATGGGACACACAGAGACAAAACAAAAAGCCAGAGAGATACAGAGCCACACACAAGCAGCTGCTGAGTTTTAATACAGGGCACAGGTGGACTGCTCACAGGCCCAACAAAAATATTTCTCGCCCCTCATTCCCCATTAGACATAAAAACTACAAAAACATTAAATAATCTTTTAACTTTCTCAAAGGCTACTTTTAAATACTTTGAAACATTTATATTCTACTGGGTTTTTTCCCTAGCCTTCTCAAGATGCAGATTTTCTTAATTTAAAGTGTACTCTTACCCTTTGTGACAATGAAGATGCCAGTTCAGCAACTTGTTTCTTCAAAACAAGAATTCCTCACTGCCACAGGAACACAAAGGAGAAGAGGAATGCAAACTTCTCAGTGCTTCATCTGCTGGAAGATCTTTGTGCTGGTGCAAGGACAGGAAAATACAATGCCAAGGGCTTTGCGGGAGCAGGAAGCACAACAGGTGCTTGCAACTTCTATCAGCTGAAAAGCAGCAGCACCATGTAATTGCACCCAACAGCTAAATAACTCCTCCAGCCCACCTGCCTCTGTCTGGCTGCATTTAAAAGAGCAAATGATAGCCCAGCAAACTGGGGGATAGGATCAGTGCCTTGTCTTTCTAGAGTAGTATATTAATTACTATTACATCAGGTCATCACCAGTTCTGGCATCAATTTTGTTTTAAAATCAGCCAACAAAGGGGCATATATGTCCTCCTAAACTGAGATTTTGTCAGTACCTGCAGGTGCTCCCTATGTGTGCATGTGCAACAGGTCAGCAGGATTGCCAGGAGATGTGTAGCCAATGCTCAGATTTTAGAGCAGCTGAAGATGTTTGGCTAGAATCCCCCAGACAAGTTCAGCCCAGCCAGGCATAGAAATGAACTGCAGGGCCCTGAGAAACACCAGAGGGGAGTGTGCAGGTGTTGCAAATTGGAGTTTAGGTGCCAAAAAAAGAGGATTTTTTTAACATTTTGATAAATATTTTGAACATCTAAAATCCTTTTAAGGTCTCCTCTGGAGTGGACCACAATTAGAAAACTTGGTGTCACTTTATTTGTTTTCCAATTGATACAGGTAAGGGGAAATATGAACTGCAGAAAATAAATGTACAAACATTTTTACCTGTCACAGATGTGATAGGAAATATTCATGACAATTTTTTACTCCACAGAAAACTAAATTACTAACACAATACTTACAATTTTTATTATCTTGCAAATCCTGATAACGTAACAAGCATTCTTAAAATTAGACTTGAGAAATGGGGAATTCTGCTTCACAAGTAAATTATTGACAGAAATACAAATATTTCATATAATGCTGTTAGGTTCCATTTTGTAAACTTTTAGCAAACAACATTACTATATCTGTCCTCCAATTTCAGATCATTTATATGATCCTTAAGTCTTTATGTGTGGTCACTAGGTATGCCTGTTTTAAGAGTCTAATGAAATCTTGAGCCATTAACATATTAGAAAATGCCAGACTGCCAACTTTTAGGAAATTAGTATTTCTATGGCTTAATATTACAGTACTTCAAATAGTGATGAGTTTCAGATCCATCAAGTATTATATCATACATTAGCTAGTAATTGTAAAGCAAATAGGTGAGTTTTCAGCTTAGAAGTGGTGGAATTCATAACTATTAATTTCACAAGTGCTTAGAAGTGCAGAAGATGCATATTTTTGTGACAAATTTTTGACAATGATTGATGGCTCCATTTTCCATTTGAAAAATATAGTTGCTGAAATAAAGTTAAAACTATACTATTCTGCATCTTCAAACTTTGGTAAATTAACATGATTTGCTACTTTTATGAAAACTGTAAGCTCACACAATTTTGCAAACTGAAACATCTGATACAAGAAAATTTCTACTTCATCACGATGAAACAGTAAAACGAAACAATAAAGCTGATTTTCAAAAATAATTAAAAAAATAATAAGTGTGTATAAACACCAGTTGTACTAACTTTTAAAAGTACTGATGCAAGAAGCAAAATTAAAACCCAGAAATTTTTTTGTATACTGTAAGTGTATTTCAAATTGTTACTGTAGGTTGCCAGGAGGAACAAGAGATTAATTTGATTTTTTTTTTCTTACAATCATTTCTATGGTTTTAAGAACATGGGAAGTTTCTAACTTTAACATTAGATTTTCAATTTTTTTTTTTTAATCTTACTCTACCACAAATAAGCAGCAGGATTTAATTTTGATCACAGGATCTTGACCTTTTCTCAGCTCTTATTCAATAAGCCAGACTGGACGTATAGAAAACCATGTGTTGAACACAGTTGTACATTTCTGAAATCCTTCTCCAATAAACAAGTGGAGTAAACGCAGTAGCGTAATTATTTTCAAAGATGATGGGAAAAAATCTGGGGTCACTGAGTCAGTGGAAATTCCTTTGCCTTTTTAATACGCCACTAACCAAATTCAAAAAGACAATGCAGAATCTTGAAGAACAAAACAGAAGATCTGAGTAGCCTGTAAAGCATGGCAATTGCAGTGTCAAGGTTTATCAAGCAAAAACCTAAGATCAACATCTGATCCAAAGCTCAGGGAGTACTACTTTTTGAGGAAAACATTATTTTAAAAATCTCTGTTGTCATCATAGCTCTCTGAGAGCCATTGAATTAGAAGATAATCTTACTAGTTGGGGTTGTAATATATGTCCTCTCTGAATAGGAAGTGGGTTGACACAAACTGGTGGCATTCTCTGCTGCAAGAACAAGATATTAGTATCACTTTGAGACTGTATACTTTGCTGTCCAGTATCTCAAAAAATGAAGGCAAATTTATTTTTAAAGCAATCTTAAACTACTTCTTAGATGAATAACCACACTTTGCTGAAAAAACAGCATAAACAAATCAAGTCTATTTTTAGCTTTGTAATTTTTCATTTTTAAATTTGTGTGATGTTCTATTTCAATCACCAAAGCATTAGGAAGTCAAGTAGAAAGTTTCTTTTCAGTTGTCCTTGCTGATAAAGTGTTTGTCTTGGATTTTCTGAATGGCATCCTGAAAGAGAAAACTCATACTTCTGAAACACACAGAGAAAGATACGCACCATCCTTGACTCTGAAGATGCTTAACTGGTTTTCTGAAGAATCAAAAATACTGTTCATTGAAATATTAGTTCACCAGATGTCTTGTAGGAGCCAGAAAAAAGTATGAAGCAGCAGAAAAATATAAACTACAGTTTATGTGTTGATTCAAGAAAAAAATGGAAAAGCTTAGAAATAGAATACCCATTTACATGTAAAAGAGTGGGAGTATCTCACTCCAGAGAGAGTGACTGGCAGCAGATGGAACTGCTCCAGAGAGTAAAATTGCTGGTGAAGTAAATTAAGACTATTTTGAGTGACAGACAAACAAATCCTGCAGGTTAGGGTAGCATAGGTAGAAATGTGGCCTGACATGGTGGCGAGGGACATAGTGTGACACATGGACTTTTACACATTCGCTGTCATCTATCCTACAGCTCTCTGCTGTGGTCAGTGGGGTACGTGGGAGGACGACCAGGACCACTCTTGCTGGCTCCTGTCTCAGCACACACGGAGCACTGCTTGTGCAAAGGCACAGGCAGCCTGCGAGGAGAGACCTCTGCCTCTGTCAGGGATCAGGTTACAGCCTAAAGCACCAAGTTCAATTCCCCTTACCCAGCCACATATGTTCTTTGCAAGACACTTTGTATGAATGAATACAAAGGAGTAAACAGTGAAATACCCATTCTGTGCTACCAAGAAGAATTTGAATGAGTTTTCCTAACCTGAAATCTGTTATCTGACATGTCTTGCACAGCACTGGATTAAACTCAACCAACTTGGATGCAAATTCTTAGTAGCAATGTGGCTGGGTTTTGCCACTGCACTGCTGCACTTCTCACCAATGACTGCTATCAAGGAGAATTTTAAACAAGCCTAAATCAGGGCAGTCCTCAGGTTGTTTTATGGCTTGTGGAAGACAGCCCAGTCTGCAGGGGACCACACAGCTGGAGAAATACAGGAAGTGAAAAAATAGGCTAGTGTTAAAAAAATTGGTGATTCTGAGCATGTACGAGAGTAGCTGCAAACTGCCTTAACCTGGAACCATCTATTTTCACTTATCCGTTTGAAGAATCAAGGAATTTAAGGCATCTTTCAAAGTAAGGAAGAACTCAAGTCTTTTCTCCTTGGGCCTTCATAGTGAGTAGCTCTGATAACGGGAGTTATATTCCTTCACACTTATGGTGGTACAAGTAAGGAAGCAATGGAGGCTGGCTTGCTGCCCCTTTCTATTTGCATTCCAGAAACCATTTTTGCACCATCTGTGATCCTGTTGCAATATCTATATGGGAATAAATATTTCCTTCAGACTTCATTGTAGATAAGGCCACACATGGCAGAAGGCATGAAGAACGAGCTCCTATTCACAGATGTGGCTAAGTCTCCTCATCTTACAGGTAAGTAGCTGATCAGCTGCTGTAAGGGCAGCTCCCCCAATTCCTGCTCCCCACATAACTGGGGACAGCAGGGATGTGCTTATTTTCCCTACTGAGAGAGGAGTTTCTTATGGTCAGTCCTCTGTAATACATGAATGGCCTTCCACACTCCCAGAAGAGAGATAAATTGGCTATACAGCCATTTTGCACCAGACCAGAACAACACAATAAATCAGCAATGCTTTGTCAGGGATGGGGATGTGAACTGTGGTGCCTGGTTCAGGTGTTTCTCAGCAGCTTTTAACATAATCTGTAAAGAAAATGCCTGCCTGGAGTTGCCTCTACAAAGCCACCCAGTTCATTGCCCATGGGAAGCACATACTTCTCACATCACCTTTCTTCCCCTCACAGTGCTTTGATTTTAGTAGTATGGCAAAACACCAGACCTATCTATATTCAGGCACAGCTTTTGCATGGAAATCTCTGTTTAGCGGGCAGCTTTCTGGCTTGTTTTCCATCACAAATCTTACGGGAGAAGAGCAGCAGTTTCAAAGACTTTTACAAGGAAGCCTCAGGGCTTCTTTGCCAGACTTCAATGGGTATGTTTTAGAGCAGGGTATATGGAGGTTGAACTGCCTGACTCTCATTAACATTAATAGAGTCAGGAGGCTAAATGCCTGCGCACCATTCTGGTGACGTACCCGCAGCATCTGGTAAGTAGCCTGCTGCCATTTCTAAGTCCTTTTGGATATGATGTTTCCTTCTTGGGTATCAGGGTGGCAAAGTAAAACAGAGAGGGACAGCCTACTTTCCTTCAGCTAAGATATTCTGAAAAGTAGAATAACTATGAGGGTTCTGCCTGAATTTTAACACAGAACCTTCTGCTTGCACATGAACTTACATGAACTAGCAGTCTTACAAAAACTAAATTTAAAACCCCATATCAAACAGACAACAAACTGCTGTCAACCTATTTGTTTAATACGAAAGAGTAGGCTAGCAGTTACACAGGATTCATGGTCTCACAAAAATTCTAGGATGTTTGGATTATATGTGGTCTTTGAAAACTATAGATAAAGGAGGTCCTTTTCAAACACAAGGCTGTTGCACAGCTGAAGCAAGCAGCTAATTTAAAATTTAACCTGTATTAATATAAAAAATCCTTCATTCCCTGTTTATGAACACCTGCAGTTTTTATCACACACATTTTCACTGGAAACAATCTGTTAAAACTGTAAAATTACTATAGTGTAGTCCCATAGTATGTCACACTGGCAGTACCTTTGATCTCAGCCCCTGGGAAACACTTTTTCATGTGGGCAGCAGCAGCAGCTGTAAATACAATGTTAATACTGTTGAAGTATTAAATTTCTCTTTTATTTTTCTGGCTGAAGTCTGAGTGCTTATGCAGTACTACACTTCCCATATAACATGCTTTCAAGTTTCTGAAGTTTCAAGATAATCTAGTGTCCGAGATAATGGACTGTCTTAGATACTTTTATAATGGTGTTACAAGCGAAAAAAAAGGGACCTCTCAGTTTCTTTAAAATCTGGGAAAATATACTTTGGTGATAAATCTTAATCTCTCAACATCTTGATCCCCTCCTTAGCTGCCGGACAATTCCCAGCTTTTCTGCCTTAACCTGATTAGAAACAACCTGTTGGCTAAATTACTTTGTTACAACCTACAGATTACTGCATGTTTTTTCTCACATGTGTAGTCCTACTTTAACAAAAAAAGTATCTTTTTAAAATGTTCTCCGCATCCCTGGTGATTGTCTTATCACAACACTAAAATTCTAGATTGTGTACCGACTTTGCCATATGCAAAGAGGACAAGGATCCACCCTTATCAGCCACCACACACCCATCCCAACTATTCCTGAAGCCAACGGTATAAAAACTGAATAATGCCTTGAGCAGTGTAAAAAATAGCTTGAGCTAGATGAATGCTACTCAAACCCCCACAATTTTATCCTGATGGACTTGCTTTGCAATAATATCTTACTCATTCAAGTTTTATACAGGGAAAAGTTTAAAGATTGGGCATTTCTTTTATTGTTCATGTACTGAGTGCACATCTTTAGTAAGAATATTTCTTAAATGACGTTTAAATAAAACAGCACACATGTTCTGTTAAGTGAAAATTTACATTTATACATATATCAGTGTTTTAAGTGCTTTTTGCCTTTCAAGGGCACTTGCATTAAAATGTCTTAGGAAAAGCGATTCTACCAAATAACACACAAACAACCTTAAGTGTCAAAATTATCTTGATTTAGCCTCTTCTACTCACTGCTTTTGATTCTGAATGAACACACAAGCCACATGGCCTGTGCTACTTTGTATGCTCTGTACACACTGCCATCAAATGTGCATAATAGCATACATTTTTGTTCATTTTCAAATACCACTGTAATAGTCAGTTGTGTGCACACAAAGCTTTTTAAATGCATACGCTGGGGTTTTGTGCCTTAAGGCAAATCTCATTTCATGCTCCTTGGTATCAATATAGCTTGGGAATGCAAGGACTGAAGCCTATATTCAGGGTCTAAATCCAGAAAAGATATAAAAGACCTGGTAGAAGGAGGTGGGGATGGAGGGAGGGTGGGAGAAAGAGGGGCAGGCAGGAGAGTACACTTCTTACTAAGGAAGGTAAATGTCTTTCTTCTTCAACCTATGAGTAGAATTAGGCATCCATTTGAGACTTAGAATAGTCAGGAGGCTAATGTTCATGATTTTTTTGTTAATCAGGCATCAGGTAAAGGTTTTAAATAGCCACTTGCAAGGAGTGCAAGTCAGCCTTCCCCTTTTCCCAGGCAAGAGGTCTAGCTGCCTCAGGATGCCTAAATAACATGACTATTTTGGCACAAATTCTGTGCACACTCTCCCCCACCTCCTTCCACCAATGAAAACAAGTATTCCTTTTATTCCTAAATATTCCTTTTAAATGTAGAGCTTTCCACAGAGGAAAGCCATATTAGAATAGCTTTCACATGGAATACTGGGGTGAAAGATGGACCTAAACCCCTTCTGCCAGGCAGAGATTGAACCCACATTGCATACTCATACTCCTGAATGAATGGAGACCCCCATCACCTTCTGCTGCTGCTGTGCTTCGTGCACAGCCTCCACCATTAGTCATGCTAGGAGGATGCCAGCTGGATAGAACCCCTCAGGTGAAGCAGACTGAGGAATGCTTTGCTTATGTGTAGAGAGTCTAGTACAGGCATGGTTAGCAGAGAAGGGCCATAGTCAGATTAACTTACTAGAGCTAGAAGCTATGTAGGATGGGGGTAGTGTCGAGGTCAGGGTGTCCTTGGAAAGAGGGAGTCTTAGCTGGAACTTGTAAACAGGAGGTAGGAGCAGGATCGCAAGAATGCAGAAGTATAACAAAATGACGCTAGCCAATGATGAGCTTTACTTTTGCAATATGTATGAGCTAGTTAAGAACTGTATTTAATCAACCGCTGTATCTGAAATAAACGAGTTACGCTGATGACCACCTGGTGTCCGCGTCTCCCTTCTCCGGCACTTATGAATTCAAATTAGGCTTAAATGTAAATTATGGCTGGGTCACTCCACGCTAAGCTAGTTCAGGGATGCCCAGGAAAAAAGAATTTGAAGCCTTCAGGAAATACAGGGATTTTGACATGAACGGGTGGCTAAAGACAGGTTCAGTCTGCACTCCCTCCAACCCAGCTCCAGCTAAGCCTGCTCCATTTGAGAAGCTGGGCAGCCATGTCAGTGAGAAGGCTCAGAAAAATGCATGACAACTAAAGAATTCAGGTGGCTCCAAATTTACATGGCCCCTTTATGACTTCAAGGAGTCGTAAACACTGCAGTTTGGAACACAGAGCCTTAAAGCAAGTCTTAGGCAACTTTGTTCTTTCAGATTCATCCTGTCTTGATTTTATTCAGATTCTTTATATGGTGGAAAATCCTAGTAAAAGAAATTCAAAATTTTAGGGAGAAAAATTTCACACAACTTTAAATGCCTCAGTGGAAAGAATTACACAACCACACTGCAAAAAATGGTGGTGTGTAAGAGAACAACCACACTGCAGAAGTGAGCCAAGAATGGAAAAGAAGGACAACCTACATGACTTAGATATGCACGTACCAGCTTTTGTTTGAGGGGGAGGGTTCTAATCACATAACAGAAGGGCCTCAGTATGACTGTATCACAGCCTCCAGTGACCTAAATATACTTGTCTGCACTGACAAAGTTGGTTCTTGGGCCACTCTTTGCAGCCTGATTCTGGGTCACAACCGCAAGTGCCTTTAATTTTGGTGGCAAAGAAAATTGTGCAAGGATGAAGATGCTTCCTGAAATCTAACAGGAGCACACATCTGTGCATCCTTGACACCAAATCAGTTAGGGATGGCACCCATCAAGGAGTTAGGGAAGAGAGATGTCTACAGCTTGGAAAACCCATCTTCATACATACCAAATATTCTAAGGCTCCCACCTCAGAAACTGCTAAGGTATCTCCCAAGCAAAAACTCCCATTCCCTGACCACTTTTGCTTTGCACACACCTATAAAGTTTCACAGACTACTAGAGGAATTAAATAAATGTATTTTAATAGAAACCATTCCCAAAAAAGCTGTGATCAGTGACAGGATGATGCATTTGTTATGGTAGATTTAACCGATGATAAGAACATGTTCTTTGAGTAGTTCTGATATTTCTCATTCCTGTTGCTATACTAGATAGAGGAGAAACAGTATTCTATTTACTGTATAGAAATCAGCAAACTGTGTCATATACAATCTGCAAAGACATAAAACTACTTTTGTCAGAGTAAATATTTATAGAACTGTGACTAAAATATTGCAGTGTTGTTTAGTAAAGAAATTTTCCTGCAGTTTAGAAATATGAATTCTGCTCAAAAAAATATCAAGAGGTACATTTTCCTTTCCCAAAGCATCCTGATATCCGAGTTGGAACATTATGGGTGGTGGGTCTGGATGGGTGGCCTACTAGATGGGTAAAAACCTGCCTGGGCCCTGAGGCCAAAAGGGTGGGTGGTTAATGGCACATGCTCTACCTGGAGGCCAGTTGTGATTTTTTCAAGACCTCTCTTGTCTAACACCTTTTTCAGTGATCTGAAGGAGAGGTCAGAGTTCATCTTCACTGAACTTTCAGGGGACACCTAGTTGGTGCATGCAGCCAATCTGCTTGAAGCCGTGGCCACCATCCAGGAACACCAGGCAGGCTGCAAGGATGGGCTGGCAGGAACCCTAAGTAACAAAGCAAGGACAATTGCAAAGTTGTGCCCCTTGAATGTATGAAACCCTTGCAATCATACAAGCTGTGGAGCAGCTCTGTTGAGAAGACACTGGTGGACTATCATCTGAAGATGAACATGCTCTGGAGGTGAGGAAGGGTAGCAGTGTCTGGGCCTGTATAATCAGGAACACACACAATAGCAAGGAAGAAGTCTGTGCCCTTTAATTTCACTTGTTAACCCTATCTGGGAGACAGTGTCTGGTTTGAGGTCTCTTGAGCAGCAAAGGAAGGCATTGTTAATGCAGCAAGTTCCGTGGAGGACTGCTGAGATGACTGAGACTGGAGCAGGAGTGCAGGCATCCTGTAAGGAGATGTTGAGGCTTGTTCATCTGGGAGAAGGAATGGTGCTTCAGAGGGACCCAATGGAGACCCCAGTGCTTATGGTAAATTTAGCACGAAGACACGGTCACAACAGTCCATGTAAGCAGGCTGACAGACAACAGACAGAAACTGAAACATGAGAGGTCCCACTGAAAACGGGAGAATACTCTTTTGCTCTGATGGCAGTCCAGCAGTGGAACAGGCTGCCCACAGAGTCTGTGCAGCCTTCAGCCTTGGAGGCTTTCAAGACCCAACTGGATCAAACCCTGAGCAGCCTAAGCTGACCTCAGGACTGATTCTGCTTTGAGTGGCAAGTTGGACTAGAGATCTTCTGGGGCCTTTTCCAACCTGGATTAATCTATGATTCATTACATGTTTTAAGACCTTTCCTGGAGCTTCCTAATCACTACCTTCTTTAACTTTCTTTTGCTTTGGCATGAAAATCTTCTAAACTATTTCTAAAAGTACATCTAAAAGAACATCCCTCAAAATAACTGTTCTGTTTTAGGTAAGTACTGTCATTATATATATATAGATATAGATATATATATATATTCAAGTTCTGAATACTGCAGCTTATTTTGAAAGGCTCTTCAGGAAATAATGAAAGCAAAGGCAAGCTTTTAAAAATTTAATCTAGATGAGCTATGTAGGAATGAATTAATGCCTAAGGATATGCTGTCATATTTAAATGTAGAAAGGTATAATTACAAGTGCTACAAGTACGAAACAGAGCTTCTTAGAGAAATTAAGACTTCTTTAAGAAAAATAAAAGTAATTGCAAATGTCTGTGTGGCTTAAGTTTTCTTCTTTTGTTACTATGGCTACAATAAAGAATTACCAAACGAGAGAATTGGATTGGTACAGTATTAAAGATTTGGAGTGCTAATTAGTATTCTCCTTCTATTACTCTGATAGCCACATAATCCAGAGCCATTTATTCTAAATCACTTAACTCTGAACAGTTTTTAGCATTGTTTTGAAAGTAAATGCCAACTTTATTTATTACTCATTTGTCTGTATTTAAAAAAAGACTCTGTTCAATTAACATATTTTTGAAGTCTAGACTTCTTTATTTTTTAAATACTCCAGACAGCCATTTATTGTCAACTTTTCAGACATATTATTTTCTCTCACACAACTGTATATGTGTATCAACACAGTCTATTTCCTTTGATATGTAGTCATTTATGTGGTGCTTCTATACTTTTGGACACACAAAACTGTACGTGTATTTGAACATAAGCTTTCTCTATCCCAAAAATAGCAGTTTTAAACTGAAACACATTCAGATTTTATACCATTTTAATTGAACATTCTTATATTTTTCTAACATTATAGAAATATCTTTAAAGCCAAGCTGTCTATTGTGTACTTGAAAACTTACACGCTGCTTTTTTAGTCTGAATACTTACATTCCTGTCTCATTTTGTAATCTATGTTTGCATAATATACATACACAAATTAAACCAAAAGCGTATAAAGCTGTTTGCAAACAAAAGTAAAGGAGAGAAAGAAAGAAGTTGCTTTTTGTGGGCACAGTTCAAATGTTAAACCAGTTAGTGAAAAACACCACTAAGTGGAAAAGTCAACAGAAGAGTTATTTCTATGTGTTAGGCACTGATTTTGATTCAGAGTTTGATTCATTCTTCGCTCTGTCTCAGACCTGATAAGGGACAAGCTATCTAATCTCCTTCCTGCCTAAGGTGGTGGATCCTGAAGCTGATCTGCCTGCTGGCTGCTGCCGTCCTGCCATCCTCCCTGTCTCAGCTCTGACCCTGGCTGAGGCATTTCAGTATGAAAAGCTGTATGAAAGGGTTTTGTTCTCCCCTTCCTGCTTTCCCCTGCTTTTTATGGCTTTAAGGCACAGAATCAGCCAAAATCAAGGCTGGACAAACATTAGAGTTAGTGTGAAGAGAGGATTGCTGGTTTGCCAGAAAAGACAAACTGCTCAAGTGAGACTTAGTTACACTGCATGGGATACCAGCTTCAGTTTCTCTGCCTGTAACACTGCTTTAGTGTTGGTTCCCTCTTTATTTTCTCCTTATTTATCCTAATTTTTTACCTGTAGCCTTATTTTCTTTTTTGGCAGTGAGACATATTTGGGAACACTTACTAGCTATACATGAAGAACAGATGTGTAAAAGTTCTAAAGGAAAGATGTCAAAAACAGCAAAAGGAAGCAACAAATGGATTTCTGTCAATAATGTGTTACAATTAAAGGATTCTGGGAAGGTGTTTCAGCAGATGTGTAGGAGTATGATAAATATTTGAAAGCACTGGAGGACAGTTATACTCTTGCTCTTCCTCATTACTATTAATAGGTATTTTAATAGATGCATTAATAGCACAATCTGCAATAATAAGATCAAGCAAACCACAGGGCCTTCCTTGAAAACCTTACTGACCCAAAAACAGAACAAGGGGTCACCAATGCTCGGCCACATTTTTATCACAAAGTAATTTGTTTGCTGTTATGTCTGGTCTGGAAAAAATATTCTGCTCCAGGCACGGTAAATTGGACAAGATTACTGCTTACTATTTGAGCAGTCAATGACTTTGTCTATGTCTAGGTGACAGTAATTCTTTTTCCAAGGCAAAAGGAACAATTGAAGGCTTGACTGGAAGTAGGGCAAGACTGTCTTAGAATAAGCTAAGGGTTAGAAAACTTGTGGAGGGGAAAGAATCGGAAAATACTTAAATCTGAACAAAATCTCACTGGTTCACAAGAAATAATGGGACAAAAGATACTCTTATTTTTCATTTTTTTCAAACGGTCTGGGAACACCAGGTATGAGGGAAGACAGTGCTACTGATCATGTGTGTTAGCACAATGCTAGCTTTTTAGTATAGGGTGGATAGGTGCAATTGCCTAGAAACCCCAAACCTATGGACATGGAGGTCCACAGTATGTGTGACCTTTGTTCTTAACAAAGCCCACCCACCTTGCACAGCTCACTGAGATATCCTAACAGCGAGGAAGCACACCTCACTCATCTGCATGAATGGACAAGACAAAGATCTGTGAGAAAGAGCACACAGATAACCCAGGGCTCTGTGTATCTTCCAGGAAACAACATGAGCCTGATAATCTCCCCCACAGCAGCAGCCCTTGGAAAGTTCCATGCTGTGTATAAAAAACCACATATTTAAAGAATTTTTGAGTAACCTTCTTCAAAAACTTCTACAGGCGCTTCATGCACATTATGAGGTCTCATTGACTGTAGCAGGACTACTTATATATGTTAAACTGAGCCCATCTCTTAAGTCTTTGTAGAAGAAAGCCCTTGGCAAGTAGTGCCACACATGAAATGTGCCAGTGACAATGAGCTGCTGACAGTGAAGTTCTTTAGGAAACTCAGATCAAAAGTGAGCTTTAGGAGGAATTCACTGGGGAAAGGACTGGATCAAATGCCACACCACCCAGCTGCTACCAACAGATGGGTAGCAGTCCTGGCACACTGAGCAGCTCTTACAACGGTATAGTGACAACTGGGCAGGAAAGGAAGCAAAGTGGCTGCAGAGGTTGCTATAATTTTTTGCATAAACAGCAATGACCTCATATGAGAGGTGTTTTTTCATTCCTTCACAATTTCACTAGGAGCTAACAGACACAGAAAAAGCCAATGCTTGGTACAAAAGACAGGTCTTTGGCAGCTCCTTCTGTAGCGTCAATCACTCGGAATGCAGACTGAAATATCAAAAGAGAAGGACACAGAGTAGATAACCCTATAAATATATTCTTCCATTTATAATGGCTTTGTACAGTTAACATAGCTGCAAGAATTCTGCAACATGAAAAGGTTCACCAAAACCAATACATAATCCTTATAAGGAACTTAAAATAGACCTGGGAAGTTTGATGCCTGGCAAATTTGAATCTCCTCCACCTCGGGATAAGCTGATACAGAATCTTTGAAGAAAATCAATAAATATATTAGTAAAGCACTAGAATTGAGATCCTTAGGGAGACTATACAACAAAGCAAGGTGGATTCACTGTCATTAGCACCATTATCAATACTCTTGTATGCAGGAGATGAAGCACAGACTCCGTCAGAAGACAGCAGGCAGATCTAAACTTGATCTCTTTTGGAGACATTTCACAGCCTTCTTTGAACAAGCCTTACCAATATCAGTGATATTTACAACTATAATACTACATTTAATACCTGCCTTCCTGTCCTATGAAAAGAAAGAAAATGTAAAAAGTAGCATTCTGGAACTGTCAAAATATTTGAATTATTTTAAGTTGCACATAAGACTTTCCTATTAATTTTGTGTGCAGGATACTCGAGTGTTAGAAGGATTATCTACAATGAAAAATGCAAGAGTCACATATAAACTTAATTTCAGTGATTTACAAAAAAAACCATCACCATCCTAGCACAAATAATATTAATAAATTTCAAAGTAGAAAATAGATGTAAAAACACAAGGATGTTATGACTCACCCAGTGACACATCACATCTTAAAGGGATGCGAATAATTATTACTTCAACAATCAAGCATTCAGTCTTAATTTGATGCTATTGTTGGGAATGAAACGACACACAAAAAGAAACATAGTAATAGTTATGTGGCATTAATTATTTATACCACAAATTGATGTTCCGTACAACAGAATTTCAAGAAACTGAAGTGCAAGTCCTGTGCTTTCCATCTAATTTCCTCAAACCCATGTAAATCTGTATATTCTTCACTGCAGGTGAAGAATTCACATCTAAGGCTTACTGTTCGTGGTTATGAATGAGTCAAGAATTCTCCTACGTCTTTGGTGTAGGTGGGATTGTCAGTGCCTGGGTTGCATATTGAAACACTTCAGTGGGGAGAAATCTGTTGGCTCTGGTATAATCACTCTGATAGGAAAATGGCATTGGCATGGCACTGATGTTTCATGTAGGTGCAGCAGAATCTAATTATAACTCAGAACGATTAAAGCATTTTTTCACTCCTGAAGCTAGAAACTTTTATAATTAGGATTTTCTGTTCTCTAAATGTATTTTCTCCTAAGAAGTGACAAAAACAAGTGTGAGAAGAAAAGATCCATCATAAATTCTTATCAAAGTCATGTTTGCAAATAGAGTTTTCATAATTCCAAACTCTTCACAACATAATTGAATGAATATTGACTCATCAAGACAAACAAACAAATAAAAAAAACCCCAAAACCACAATTTCTTCCATTTCTCTTACGGCTTATTTCTCAGTAACTTTTCCATTTTAAATAGAGAAAAATGTATTACATATATTAATACACAAATAAATGCTAAATATAAATAAATAAAATACAAATAATAAAATCTTTATTTCAGGATCCCAACTACAACATAAATAATGTGCATGATTTTCAGTACTGGTCTATTCTGATTTCTTACCATAGGAATTTCACTTTTTGGACATATAATTTTATGTGATTGATAGAAACTTCTGCAGAGCACATTCACACGCATGTTTACCTAAATAATCTATTCAGCATATTAACTTACTGAATACTCTTAAAAATTCCTAAATGTTCCCTGATTATATAAGTTATTAATGTATAATATACATGCATAAATTTTTTCACATATATTTTACTGTCATTTAACCTTTCTCTCAGTTTCCCTGAGGTATCAATCTCCCCTGTCCCCTCAACTCATTATTTTCTGTTCCAAATAATGCAAACAAATAGAAAGAGAATCCGACATATGCATTATTCAGTCAGCTTCCTGTGTTATTTTTCCCTTGAAGTGGTTCATTGAAATACGCTCCACAGGGTATATGAAGGTTATAGCACCTAGTCAAAGGAAATACATTTCATAATAACTATTATTTCTTTCATTAACTTCCCACTGAGACCTTTCTTCCCCTGAAATAGTTTGCATTTCTCGAGTCTATCTTTTTAGTCTGATTGCCTACAAATTTCCTGAAATACAGACAGATGAACAATCAGCCTTAAGAAATCTGACAGTATAGCACTTGGAGAGAACACAGACACACGACATCAATGATAGTCTGATTGAAGAGGCTGGTCTTCAGTAGCTTGAAGGCTACCACTGTAATATCCCTGTATTTATTAACAAACTGAATACATCAATGGAAAACACTGCGTGACCATCAAGCTTTAGCACATGTTAAACCAATACTCTAAATATTTTACTACTGTTCCCTGAAATTTCAGGACTATAATATTAGCAGCTGAAATAGGGAATGTGCACAAGTGACGATGAAAATATACTTACTGGATATTCTGAGGGTTATTATTTCTTCACAGTGCAATCACATCATCCGTGTTACTTATGGTGTACCTTCATTGTTCAGTTAATGTGCCTGTGCACATAAATGGTAAAGGGATGTGTATTATGGAATGGTGAAAGGAATACTGTACTTGCCAAGTCGAACAAATACAAGAGCTACTCAGTGAGCTAAAGATGGCCTGCATGTACCACTCATAAATTGTCAGCTGTCTGTTCCTAATTGAATACAGCCAGCTCTCACAGCTTGGAGCTGAAGGCTTGACCTGCTTCAGTATCAGACCAGTCATCTAACCATCTACATCTTCTTCCCTCTTCTTCTATCCGAAGTGTAAAACAACGTTATTTATACCTTAGTACTTCCTAAGTCATTTCCTAGAATAACTGCTAAAAAGGGGATGCTGGGAATTAAAAGAAGCAAGCAAGGACACTGCCCCCATCTCCCTTCATACAAACTTAACCCTCCCACATGATTAGCAGCCATAAGAAAAAAGCAGAATTCTCACTGAAGAGAGAAATATACTATGGTCTTAGTCAGGATAGCAACTTGTTCCACTGTCATCCAGTGCTGCATTTAGCATCACATCCTGCCCTTGTCTTCTGATACGGTCGTCACCACAGCCATAACATACTTTTAGGTCCATTAAAGAACATCCAAACAATTCCTCAGACTTAATATCTTCTCTTTTCCACTTGATATACCTGATTCCATGTAGATGTTTGAATAACTTCAAGGACACCCAGTACTTACAGAAGAAGAGTTGGAGTTTTTGTGATGTATACATTTTGAATTCCCAGTTTCTTAACAGAAGTTTCATACATAACTAAATACCCATACAAGAACGTTAAAACCTGTCCTCCTGAATCTTTCTGCTACTATTTGTGACATGCCTGAGGGTTTTTTTCACATTTTTTAGTGAGGATTCAGCCTATTTTATAGAAATATATATATAAAATATGGCACAATAAAATACAATACAACTTCTCCTCTAGCCTGCTCCAGTCTGACAACCAAAAAGAAACTACAGGAAAATATAGCGGAATCAAAATATTCTGTTCAATCTCTTTCTTGTGATGTGAAATATATCATAATATTTATATGCTAAGTAATGTCTCCTATGATTTTCTGCAACTGCCGACAAGATAAGAATAAGAAATACCTAGTTCTAGCAGTGACTGATACACAACACAAGGAATTAAAGCTGTACATGGGGCTAATGTGTGGGAGTTGCTTTTACACATAGTGAAATTCTTTGTGGGTGAAAATGCATATGAACCCTTCAACAAGGTGGCGCACCATGATTTATACAAGAAAGACAGCTCACACATCTCACCTAATGGATTCAGAAAATAATAAAATATTAGAAACATCACACATTTGTGAGACGGATTAAAAGGTGCTATTCAAAGAAGGCTTTCGTATCTTTTTTTTCTCAGGAAACGAACAATAAGATTATATCAAATTCATTTTCTTTTCCAAACAAAGACAGCTTCAAACAAATCAAGTTATACTGAAGTCTCACTGTCTGGAGAAAAGGAAAATACTCCTGGAAAAAAATTAACGCTCCAAATCATATGCCACTTTTAAGTAATAACTGTGAGGAACTTCTGTGATAGTCTAGTAATTCTTTACTCCATTTGTTTTCCAGAGACTCCATAGTCTATAAAAGGACTGGAAATTCTTATAATGAATGCTATAATAGAATTTATTATGCCAGCAGAATGAAGCCTGTGTCAACACTTCCAATTTAAAAATCTTGGTTTTAAGAGTTCGTAACTTATCTCTATAAATACCACATGCCCCACTGTGTAAGTCAAACTATTATTTTCCCACAGCATAAAATTATTGCAATGATAGCACTGACTTTAACTGAACAAAGGTCTTGATTAAGAAAGATGAAAAGAGAAAATAATCTTACTGCTTTCTCAATAAAGTGTTTATTTTCGCAACAGTGTGTCTGAATTTTAAAACATTCAACACTGGTTCATAACTGGGGTAATTAGTCTGGGGATAGGAAGAAGCTTTCCTGTTGTCACTGATCATAATTGTAAAATATGTAGCACTGAAAACATTTCTTTCCCTATGATTTTCACTTTTTACCACTCATTCTTTTGTCAGTACTATGGGTTTTTGTTTGCATGAAACTGCCAACATGATAGGAATGACAGCATAGCAAATTAATAAAAATATGCATATAATACAAGAATATATGGTAAGAAGACCAAGCTAATTTCATATAAAAGGTAAGAGCTGAAACAGACACACATGCAACCAGGGATGTTTTCACTCTAGATGTAAAGTCTAGCCTCTGAATGCACAAAAAAGGAAATACACACACATATATATATAAAGAAATATCACTTTTCCTTTTGAAACATTAATACTATACCCCGGAGATTTTCAACAACCCAGTGCCAATCTGGAGCCACATGTTATATTTAAACTCCATAGTTTTAGGCCTTTTTTTAAAGTACATTATTTTAGATACTCAGCATCAAATTTTATATTCTAGCTGATAAGTTTTAACATTTGTAGCTGCCAAAAGAAGTATAAATTTGGATTTCTTTCAATACAAGGAGTGAGAAAGAAGGAAAAGATCTTTAGCAAATCATTTGAACACTATAAGATGTTTTAGGTTAGAAAGAAGCATTTGCCATGTCTATAAAGAAGACTAAGAAGTGTAAAATTCTCGCAGTTACTTCAGAAATGGTCCCTAAAAACAGGAATGAATACCATTAGCAAATTCATCCAGAAATTAAAATTACTGTTAGTGACACATTAAACATGAATTTCTAATATATCACATACACAGTACAGTGGAGGAAAGACATCTGACCTGATGAAAACCAATTTATCTCAATCCCATTAATGCTCACATTTCCAAATAATCCATAGAAAGTAAAATTATTTCCATATTATCCTTCAAGCTATAGGTGGTAAGAAAAAGCTCCAAGGAAGATAGAACCACTGAAAAAACAACTGTTCCTGAATTCCTGGTTTTTCAGGTAATTCACACTTTAATTAAATTTAATTTGCTGGGCTATTACTGTGTCTGAAGCAGTGCAGACATACCAACCCACAAACTGTGGAATCCATTGCAGCCTTTAAATGGTGCAACACTAGTTCTGCTGATTTGGGAAGAAAGTTGCACTACTGAAGATGTGCGAAAAAAATCCTACCAAGACAAAACGTACTGCACTTCTATTTTAATGCATGCCTGGGTTACTGTGAGAAAGCAGAAGTTTCAAAATTATGAATGCTGCATGCAGCATCTCAGCTCTTTGTGAAATAATTACCTGGGGAAATCACTGTCCTTCCCTTACGTGGCAATTCAATTACATGACAAAAGCTTCTGCAGTTCCATTTCTTTTTCATTCCTCATACCCCTGGGTTCACCTACGTGGTATTATTCCAAACCAACTTATAACAAATAAAGCTGCATTTAGCATGGCAATTCCATATTCAGAATTCAAAGTGCCTTGCAAAAAGGCTCTACATCCATCACCTACATCCAACAGGGTAAATTAAAGAAGGGAGAGGGGCTTGCTCAGCAATTCACCAGGCATCAGTGGCAGCACCAAGAATATAATGCTGATTTCCAGTCTGAAACACTACCAATTTGCAGGCAGAGGAGGAGAAGATGTTATTACATTAAACCTGGAAGCACAAACTTTGCTTATAAAAGTACACAATCTGTAGTTCAGACTCACAGTCTCAATTTCTTTGTTTTCTTGTAACGCGTGAAGTGTTTAGCATTCTGCTGTGGAATAAAGATAAACTTTCCCATGCAAACCGAAAGGGCAATTCATTACTATGTAATCTGTCAGTTCATTAAAGGTGTTTATGGAATATAACAAGAGAGATAAAAGGCACACAGTTTAGAATGCGTCTTTGTCATCAAAGAAAGTTTGATTTTAAAATCACTTGGAGCTCATAACAATCCAACTTCAACCTTGGCAGAGAGTGCATTAAGCAAAAATCAGTATTAATTTGGACTATTTTTCCAAAATCATAAGAAGTAAAAAAAAAGATTACTATTAAGAGGATCTCTCTGTGACAAATATTCAAACTGGTAGCCTTCCAGTGTTTGTGCATATTCATTTGTGAAGGAGCTATACAGGTGTACAGTGTGATCTGCGGTACACAGTCTGTGCGTTTAGGTATTTACATGCATTCCTGCTTCAAAAGTGCACTCCTGCTCTAAACACTGTGCAGACAGATCCACAGAAGACCATGTGGAAAACAGGGCAGCTGACAGACTGCTTGATGGGCCCCCATCCACTTCTCAAAAAGAGAAGAAAATGGTTTCAATATCTGCACATTAGGGAAAATGTCAATATAAAGAGACAGCGAAAGCATTAAAAATGGAGAAAGGAGATCTCCAGCCCAGCTCTTCCCAGCTGAAGGAGCGCATGGTAACAGCACTAAAATTTCACTTTGCTTCAGAGGTGTCATGCACCAGAGGTGAGGAGGCACATGGGACAGGCAGCTCTGCAGAACACACAGCCCTGCCCTCAGAGGCTCCCTAACGCGCCTTTGTGCCTGCCCAGCAGGAAAGAGGGTCTGCTTGTGTTTGTTACTGGGCAAATGAATCCATACTCAGATGTCTGATACAACTAAATTGACAGTCACTAAATTGACAGGCAACATACTTGGAAATAGTCTTAAGCTCTCAGTTTCTTCTGAAAGGACAAACATATTAGGAAAAAAAAAAAGTACATGCCAAAAGGTTTTCTAACTTTACGTAGAAATCTGAATATTCCACTGCAAATAAAAAAAAATACTTTTAAAAATCTCTTTTAGAGTGAATGCATCATGTTATCTTCCCATTCTTCCCACATGAAGCAATTTATTTCACCCATGGGAAATTCGGGAAAATATACTTCACAGTATGTATCTCTGGTAAACAATTTTGCTGGAGCTCCAGTAAAAAGAAAAGCCTAAAACAGTAGAAAATTAAACATAATACCTTTGATTACTGAAAATACTGCACCTACAGTAAAAATGAAATCAAGCAGAATAGGCTGAGGGAACACCAAGGAACTTAACAGAGCAAACAGAAGACTAAACTTTCAAAGTAAAGACATTCTTGATTGCACAGTGGGAGGAAATTTCTAAGAGATGTATCCAAACTAGGTTTTTTTTAATAATTTCCCACTTGCTAGACTTGAGTCTCAAAGTACTCATGTCACATAAATGGAAATTCCAGCTGCAAAGGTTTAGGATTTGCTGAATTAAATGGTAATAGACGGAAGCTGAAGATGACATGTCCCAAGAATTAGGGAGTAGCCAACATACCTAAACTTTTTTTTTCTGTTTAGAACTAAATATTAACCAGTTGCTCAGTCACAGTAAACTTAAATCATAGTCCTGATCCTAAGTTTTTATGCATATTGTGTGTTTTAATGAAATGCTCAGCCTCTTTAAGTCTTCCTCAGCCGTGTGCAACCATAACCCACCTCTTGCCATTACAGACTTGAATGGCTTTTCAGCAAACAGCAGACAACCTCTCCAAATCCCTGCTCTTCCTTACAGTCTTTCCCTCTATGCTTTGCAGATAATAGGCAAAACACAACATGGAATAGGAACAGCTGAGTATTTGGCTCATTGAATTTAAACACAATGCATGTCTCCTTTCAACCTATTAGATGCACATTCCACAGTCAGTGTGCTGGCCAGGCCTTAGAGAATTAGAACCTCCTCTCTCCAAAGTAAATCTGCTTGCATAGGACAAAATGTTTCTGCTCAGATGCTGTGGAAGCTTTCCGCCTCTAGGCATCCTGAACTTCTCTACCTCCCCATTCATAACACTATCAGTGAGAAAACCCATGGATAAAACAACATTGCTATAATTATAGAAAAGTCAACTTTTTAATTTACTCAGTCAAAAGCAAGGTGCAGCAACCAAATATCAAATAATAAATTTAGTGTATAATTCTACCATACAATCCCAGAGTGAGAAATTTGCGTTACATGAAAAAATTAAGTATTTTAAAGTATTTAGGTGGCAGTAAATCCCACTATTACATTTCTTTAAGATGGGAGTAACCATCCACTGTTTCATGCATGGGGTGACAATCCCAGGCTGTAGTCTTCCCCTCCATGCCCTCTCCACAGTTCAAACATGCTCACTGACATCTCTGAGCCACAAACTTTGCCATTCAACTCCAAAAGCAATTGCCTTCCTGACAGCTCTCTGAACTTTCCCCCACCATAAGAAGCACACCACAGCTTAGTCTCACCAACCCCTCCACTATGTTTCACTGTCTCAAGAGCTCAGTCCCTCTGTATCTCAGCTTGCAATCGCCAGCACTCTCTGCACTGCCTGCTCTACCTCCTGCACTCTCTTTACACTGCCTTTGAAAACAATCAGGTTTTGACTACTGATCAAATTACTGAAGGACAAAGCAGTAGCAGTCAACTGAATTAGAATGGACCCTGAAAAGCACTGGCTCGAGGCACAGCTGCAGCTGAGGCTCTCACCACTGGGAACTGCAGCTCAGACCAAAGACATACTCTTTCTTAAGGCAGAATGGCAAAGAGAGTAAAACATTCAATGGAAAGAAGAAAAGGACAGGAAAATATTCTGACAAAACCTTCATCTTTTACGACTTCACAAAGTAATGACAAACCAGACAGAACCTTGGGAGATGAGTTCCCTTCTACAGCAAGAGAAGCCATACCTCACAACACATCCAAAGAAACATCACCTAGAACAGCACATTTGGTACCCGGGTGTGAAGGCATGACAGATCTCTCCCAGTACAGCATACCTTCCGCCTAGATCCTCTCTGTACCTGATGGCATACCCTTACAAGGCCAGTCAGGAGTGCTCCTGCCTTTGTGGACCTTGAGAAGACTTCTACATAGGCACCAGTGAGATCCCTTCAGCCTGCCAGAGTCAAGGTGCCCATTAACAGGTCTCTGTCATGCTTGTTTATGGCATCCTACACCGTCAGGAAGACTCAGAGCAGTTGTGCTCATCTTCCCGCAATTGAGACGCACACCCTATCCCTTCAGAGCTCCTCAAACAATGAACACCACCAGTTCCCAAACACGACCAGCTTCCTTTGTAAACACCACCCTTTGCCTTGCCCTTAGTTTCTTTAGTCTCCCTGCACCCCAGTCCCTTTTCAAAGATTAGTTTCTGATGCCATTTTTCTTTTGCTCAAAGGAGAGATTTTTAAAGGCAGTAATAAAGTCAAACCCTACAGCCCACTGGCTCTCAAGAGGTGCTTACCTTATATCTGTGTCTGCAAAGAGTTCCTCTGGATCTTCCATTTTTCATCTGTAGAGATACTGAGCTTTAAATTTTTTCAGCATGGACTAGCTGCTCTTCTCCACTTACTAATTCTATTTCTTAACCACACTGGCACTGATCTGAAATATCAAAAAAAAGACTGTTTCTACTTTCTGAGGCCCATTAGCACAGCTTGAAGGCAGGAAGAATATGCTGAGGCTCAGGCAGTCCTGATGCACTGTTTGCAATGAAGAAGAATGTGCACGAAAAGAATATATGAAAAAAAATAAAGTTAAATATTAGATTATAGGATTTTTTTTTAGCCTTTTTACATTTTCCTATGAGAGAGAAGGAAATTTAAGTTTGAAGAGGAAAAGCAATCCTAGCTCAGGAATTGGAGTTCCCTTTCTGCCAACTAGGAGTGATGTCCCTAGCTATCTTCCTGAAACTTAAAAATAAATCTGTACCTGACCTCTTCTCTTGCATTTAAATAAGATTGCTGTCATGACCTCAGTGTTTAAAACTGTCCCAAAGGTCACAAAGAAATTTTTCACTGCAGCCATCACTCAGAGTGACCTCCGAGGATTCTGCAAGGGCAGCCAAAATTGTAAAATCCATTAAGATTGCTTAAAATAGTTGTGAACTATGCTACCATATTTAAGGCAACAATTTTAACCCACCGCACAAAGTGCTTTAACATGGTTGGTTGTGGTTAGTATGACAGTGATACGTTAATTCAGGTACTTTATAGATTAAATTATTTACATAGAGAACCTTGTTCACTGCTTTCACACTGGAAAGAATGCTGGCTTTGCTGATCTAAATGCCACCTTGAGCATGGGCAAGAGGAACTGCAGCATTGCTTAAATGCTGTATTGTTTTCCACATTCCCATGAGGCAAGAAGAATTTTTAAGTATTAGGGTAGTTCAACAAGCTCTTAATTTTTTCTCTTTTTCCAGGAAGACTAGGATGATGTCATTTGCCTTTATATATTCTCTCAAAGAAAATCAAGTACAAGTCAGCTTTGAAGAAGGCCATCCTTTCCAAAGTTGACTCCCAGGGGCACTGATCCCCAGCCATGCATCCTGTGGGTATTTACATAGTGGCCTATCTGTGAGTTGATGGTTATCATCATCCTGTGTGGCACCATTCCTGGCATTGCTGCCCCTGGACAACACGCCATAAAATTGCTCTGATGTCATTTCCCAAATGACTAGAAACTCACAGTCTCTATCTGCTCCTATGAGGTACCTTTTGTCAGGGCAAAGTACTGCTAGCGAGTACAAGAGGAAAATGTCTATGTCCTTATGTGCTACATAAAGCAAAGCTAAAACACAGAGAGACTGTAAAGTAAGAAATCGGGTGAGACTTCAAAGGCTATCTCTTATACAAGAAACTTGACCTTACTTGAAAAATAAAGGTGTGATTTCACACAGGATATTGGCCTAGATATAGGCCATTTCCTATCGCATAACATACTGTTATTTCACATCCTTATCTTCAGTTTTTATCTTGAAAGCAATGATTAACAAAGCAGATATAAACCCTTAGAAGATTTTTCTGGGAGAAATTGAAGAATTTATCAGATCATAAACATTACGAGGCAATTTGATGCCTAGGTATATCCTTTATAGCATAATACTTGACTCTGTGCTTATTAATTCTTTGTTCTATGATGATTTGAATATCTTGGTGTTAAGACAAAGATTTAATGTTCGTGGAAATTAGATGCGTGCTACTCACAGAAAGGCTGAGGTTGGAAGGGACCCCTGGAAATCGTCTGGTTCAAGTCCTTTGCTCAAACTGGGCCACCTACCGCCAGCTGACCACATGTTAGACGGCTTCTGAATATCTGCAAACAGGGAGACTCCAAAATCTCTTTGTGAAAACTCTGCCAGTGCTTTGTCACCCTCACAGTGAGAAAGCCTTTCCTGATGTTCAGACGGAAACTCCTGCTTTTCAGTTTGTGTCCATTGCCTCCGGTCCTTTCAATCGCTGGGCAACACTGAAGACAACCTGGCTCCATCCTCTTTGCACTTTCCATTCAGGTACTTGTACAAATTGATGAGATCCTCCTCGAGCCTTCTCTTTTTCAGGCTGCACATCCACACCTCTCTTAGCCTTTTCTCATACAAGAGGTTCTCCAGTCCCTTATTTAACTTAGTGGACTTTTGCTGCACTCTCGCCAGTACATCCATGTCTCTCTTGTACTGGGGAACCCAGAACCAGACACAGCACTCCAGGTGTGCCCTCAGCAGTGCTGAGTAGAGAGAAAGGACTGACTCCCTCGCCCTGCTGGCAACACTCTTCCTAATGCAACCCATGACACCATTAGCCTGCTTTGCCACAGATGCGTGTTGCTGGCTCATGTTCAACTTGGTATCCACCAGGAAGGACCTTCAGATCCTTTTCTTCAAAGCTGCTTTCCAGCCGGGTGGCCCCCAGCAGGTACTGGCGCCTAGGGTTGTTCCTCTCCAGATGCAGGACTTTGTACTTCACTTTTCTGAACTTCATGGAGTTCCTATAGTCCCTCTCTCCAGCCTGTCAAAGTCCCTGTGCATGGCAGCACAACTCTCTGGGGTATCAGTCACTCCTCCCAGTTAGGTGTGATCTACAAATTTGCTGAGGGTGCAGTCACTCTGCTCCAACATCCAGATAATCGATGAAGATACTGAACAGGACTGGACCCACTGCTGACCCTGGGGGCACACATACTGCTCTCCAACTAAAGTTTCTTCCGGGCTGACCAGTTGTCCAGTTTTCAATCCACCTCACTGCCGGCTCATCCAGCCCACACTTCATTAGCTTCTCTAAGGTATCTGTCTAGTTTAGTTTCATTGATTGCATGGAATAAATCCTTATTTTTACAAGTATAAAAAAAGCTACATTACTTCGCCATTAATGTGCCACATTGCTAAACTACTGGAAATGTGCAATTGCCAAGGCGACTGAAAGGAGTTCCTCACAGTCACAGATTTCCATTGTGGTTTAGGCCAAAATTTTTGTCTTTTTATTTGAGATGTTAACACATCATCTCTGTTTAGCAATGGCTATGCTTTAAAGTTTGCCTTCAATACTTCTTGAACTATTGTTAGCAATAGTCAAAATTTCAGCACCCAAAAAATGCTAATATTTTAATTTATCTGAAAGTGATGGAAAAAAAGAATATGCCAAATGTATGAGGAAAGATTGTTCAACCTGACTGATACCTTGGGTATAATGAAATGTACAGTAGGAAATATATACTAAGAATGCCTTGTAAAAGAACAATTAGTAACTTTTTTCTATCCTTCCCGAAAGTAATTAGTTTGTATGACACTTTTATTTCTTTTATTGAACACTTCATAGTGCATGCAAGAAGTGTGTTGGTTCTCCTGTGTAAAAGAGTTATTTCACGATCCCCCTGCCTTTTCGGTAGTGAAACAGCTGATCTGATCCTTCTGAACCCATTCAGCTCAGGTGTGGCAAAGGAAATAAGTTTAAGACACTTATGATAACCATCTTTCTGTGAGGCAGAACCTGTGCTGAATTTCAGCACTCTGTGATCACATCATGCAGAAGACACATTCATTTATTTAAATGGGCTGTGTTTTACAGCTGCTGCTGAGGATGTTACTGGCTGTAATTCAAACTCTGGCTAGAGGAGTCCTAAACTGCTGATTTATGGAATTTGGAAAGCATAGCATACTTGTATGCTTTCATCAGTAATCGCCATGAATAGAGAAAAGAATGCTGAACTAGATGAGCACTTGGTCGAAGGCAACACAGGCCTTTGACTTGTTTTCTTATTCATAGACTCCTAATTCTTCATAATCAATAACCAGTTTTCTAAGTGGAAGCCAGCCTGTCACCAAGGACCATATGCAAACCATATCTCACATATATGTACAGACTGCTTCCCGAAGAGCCAGATGCCATAAAATTGTCAGGAAAGGGTGCCCTCTCACCCTGCTCCCCAGACAAGAGGAGATTGTTTCTGACTATATCAGAAATTTGAGCTTAAGCTCCAAGATTTAACTACACAACATAACACGGAGTAAAATTGTTGTTATAGGTAGTTGCTTAAGGCTCTAGATGAAAAAGCTCAGATACGCTTTGTCTTTCAACACTTACCTTCAACACGAGACATGAAAAGTAACTAAACAGGTAAACAGACTTATTTTTGAGGCTTTGCATGTGGGGCATATCCTTTCTGGAGAACAATGGTGGAATTTTGTTAATTTGAATTCTATACACCATTTAGCTAGTCTGCTATGACTTCACAATTATGTGAAGGCACCAAAAAAGCCAGTTCCTGCTTGGCACCTCCTCTCTGCAAGTGTACCAAAACTCTGCTTAGCCTGCAAGCATGAAGATGCTATATGGTACACAGGTCACTGATTTCTCCTCACTGAAAAGTATATAAGTCACAATAAAAGAGATGTCACCCTGAAGGCTGAAAGAATCAGGGGGTCCAGCCTTTTAAAACCTGAGGAAATAGAGACTTATGTGTTTACTTCACTGTTTTTGAGGGTAATCACTCAATTTATGACAAAAGGATACAGAATAAAAAACTATTAATGAGGATGAAAAGCAGTCTCTCTTCTGAAACTGTGGAAAACCTCTAAAAGAGTGAAATCAAAGTTTAAACATTTTCTTCTTCTCAATGAAGCCTTTTGAGCAAAGCAGTGAAGTTAATTTTGCTATCTTTTGGGTCTCAAAGTTGCAAATTGTTCCGATCACTGTGTGATGCTGTTTTTCATAAAGGGACCCTAAACATTATGGCCTTCACTGGCCTTCTCTTTTAAATAAGTTTCAGTTTCAGGTGCTGTCTGAGACAAGACACATTCCACAGATATGAGTGAAGCAGGACAAAGACAGATAAACAAGTTTTCTTGCCAACCTTGCTAATTTACTGAGATTCTGCACAGTGAAAGGAAAGCAAGTCTACTGAGATGTGGTTGATAACTCGCCCTAAACAGCAGAGACACCAGACCCAAGCTGGCTTGGATCTGTCTTCGGTGCAGCAGAATCTGAAGAAGGCAACAAGGGCTTGAGTCAAAGTGGCACTTCTGTCTTTACTTCATTAGGCAAAAAACAGCTGGCCAAATCAGCTATCCGAAAAGCCATTCCATACTCCAGAACTCCTTAAGACTCTTCGAGAAAGCAATGTTTCGTTCAGAAAATAGGCCTGTATATGGGGTATTCCGTTGATGAACCTTATGCACCTAACAGAGCTGCCTCAGCTGGGAGGGCCAGAGTTTGCCTCTATATTAGACAAAGACAGACCAGCTCAATGAAGGCTGACACAGAGCAAGATTCAGAGCAGGAATATAGCTTATGTGCTATCACAACTGCAAAAAAAGCTGTCATCTTTCTCCCATGACTGAGCTGTAAACTTATTTTTCTTTCAACAATCTAGAAGAATTCCAGTGAGGCAATAGGCAAACTGTGTTCTCCGAAAAGTTTGTCCAATTTATGCTGAAATAAGCAGCCATATTTTTACACTGTGATTTTGGCAGACAAACAAAACTACTGTTCCTGGGTTTAAAAGGTGCATGAAAGGGCTTTTGAAGGCAAATTGATAAAGCTTCCCACGCAAAAAGTGATATAAAGAGCAATCTTGCTGAAAGTAATTTAAATATCATATCACAAACAGAATCAGAAAAGTTGGTCTACTTTGCTTCAGCACCTGGTTTGAACAAGAATCTTGCAACCATGATTCTTTAGCATTTCTGCGTGAGGTTTCGTGAGAGAGCTTTGAACAGTAGCACTATTATTGTATCTTCAGAAGTCAAACAGAAAGTAAATGTTTACAATTTTTATTTTCAGAGTTTGGAGTAATCAAAATGAGACTATTTAAAGAGCTAGCATCTGAATTGCAAATTTTAAGAGTTTCAACACAGTTCTTTGTTAGAAAGGAAATCAGGTAACAGCTTGCATTAGCTGATGCACTAGCTAATAGAAAACAAATCTTTGTGCTTCTGTCTATCTTTTTTCTCCGTACACTCTGTTGTATCATCCACATTTTTTTTTTCTCCTGTTCTGCTGAAAAGGAGCTGTAAGCCTGTTCAACCAGGCAGACATAGAGCAAAAACACTTAAATTCATTTAAGAGCCAAGAGATCTGCAGTTAACGCCCTTGGTGAGTAAAGATTTGGTGCTTCTCCACATGACTCCCATGCTGGCCACAGCTGACAGGAAGGTTCCAGGAATGTGAGTATCTACAGAATCCATAAAAACAAGGCTCAACATCAGTCGTCAGCTCCCCCACCTATTCCTCTGGGGGGAACAATTACTTTTAACTGAAGACATTTATTGGGCATAGGATAAAACCTACAAAATCCAGACTATGCTATTTGGATTTTGTCTGTTTACAGGAGCTACTTTATTCTACTCGGTTGTTTCCACTGTTTAGACCCATTAGAAACAGTCATTATTGCCAAACACTGATGCTTACATTAATGCCATTCAGGAATTCATGGCTTAAAATAGACAGCAACACTGTAAAAAAAATCTCCGCAAAGATGTAAGATCAAAACTTGCAACTTCTATTCCACATTAGAAAAATCACAGGCTTACTACCCACTTTTGTCAATCTTTTTCCACACATCCTTGGCATTCAGCTGCCATTACCTGCAGCTGTGAAAGGCATTGTTAGTTGCTTGTTAGTAATTCATGATTAATTTCTTCAGTCAGTGTTACCACACCTTTTGCTTAGAAGTCACCCATGGCCAGAGGCAGCTGCTCTGCCTGGCAGGACCCAGGATGCAGCACCAAGCAGGAGAACTGCACCCTTCACTGCTCCCCTCAGCTGGTGCCCTTCCCACACTCCCTCCTGTAGGAGAAATAAGCCTGTCAAGACCTTCAGCTAGGGAGGAGGTGGAGTGCCAAATCTCCTGAATGTCTGATGAGAGGTGGAAAAATGAAGTCCTGGCAGAAGTAGTAAGAAGACAAAGCTTGAGCATGGAGCGGTGGGGGAGGCACAGAGCTCAGTGATGCTCAGCAAGAGGGTGGCAAACAGAGGGGTTGCTGATTTTGGGTCAGACGAGAGAGACAGCCCTGTCTCTCTGAAGGGGGATGCAATGAGCAAAGCGGTAAGGAGCTCAGATGCAGGTCCATAGCAAGCACTTGGGAAGGAAACTGGTTCAAGGAACTGGCAAGGAAGAAAGTGAGCCAGAGGAGGGCAATAGAAAAAAACCTACCTGTGACATTCAGAAAACATTATTCTCCGCAACCCACAGGGTTCCAGAAAATCCCCATTACTCTGCTGCCACCAAATACCTACCCCAAAATTCATGACCGGTCTTCTTCTCCTAGCAAGCCTACAGAGCGGATAAGACCTCCTGCATCTCCTACAACAGAAATTTCTGTAATGGAATTACATTTTTTGATTCTTCTGCTGAATTATGATGCCAGAGGCAATGATTTCTGTCCTTACTTTGACTTGCTGTTCAAAGACTCTTTAAATAAAAAAAAAAAAGGACAACACTAATGGAAAAACATCCCCAACATCCCCGCAACACACTTCTGGTCAAAGACTCAAAACTCAAGTAAACCAGGTTTCTCATGCGACCATAATTCTGTATTCTGATACAGGGTTAATATTCAGACTAGATAATTATATGTCACATTTACACCAGATATTTTTCTTATTGAGTAGGAGTTTGAGGGTGGGGACAAAATAAGAAGCCACCTGAGTATTTCCAGAACTGGTATCAGAAAATCATACCAACTTGCAAAAAATCAAATTTTCATCAGAATTCATTTTCACTATGGAAACAATAACAGAAGATGTTATTTCAATCTGATGGCTTCACACCCACCCAATTTTGAACATTTTGAATGTTTATACAAATAGCATCACATTAATTCTTTTCCTTTTTCTTCTAGTGGATTTACAGTAATGCAAAATTAATAAAGCAAGTGGAAGTCTTGGCAACAGAAGACTTCTGTTTCAAGAGCTGACTTTCAAAATGGTAAGGAGAAAATCGCCATCCTAACTTTTCCCATTAGATTGTATATTGACAGGTACAAATATGCAACCACACTGAAACATGTATTCTCCCAAAATTAGCATTATTACTTTATTTTGTGATTCATTACAATCTGAAAATCCAATAGTCAAAAAATAAACTAGGCATAATGTTAAAGCATTTTACAAGCAAAATACTTTACTGTTTCCGTTTCAATTTGCATAGGGTGGGATAAGTGTATTGGTTAAAGAATATAACATACAGAAGAACAATACCATAGTTCATCAAACTGCACTGCAGAGTGTTACGTTCCTGTGAGTGAACAGTACTGAAACAGCTATTTCTGCCAGTGGAAAATATACACTTCAACATTGACAAGGCTGCCTTCCCATGACCATGACTTATCATGACCGCTGCAAGCCACTGCTTTCTTGTCTTACATTGTAGGTCATTCTACTTTAAAGAAATTAAAGAATTAAACAAGCCAGAATGTATCTATCTATGCTCATTTCTTTTCTACCTGAACAAAGGCCAGTATGGAGAGAGGGAATTTTTAAAGTCAGCTTCTGAAACCAGTTACAGTAACCTCTGTCTCTCATATTTTTAGTCTCATGGAGCTAGGAAGCTTAGAGCTTCATCCACACATCTCTGTCCACTATTACTCTGCATCCAGGTAAAAAACTGTACTTTTCACTATGTAGAAACAAACTGCAAAGAGATCACTCTTCTTTCCCACTGTAACCACATCTCTGTTCCTCCAGCTGTATAAATCTGACTTTAAAGTCTCACAAAACTAAAAAAAGTTGATCTAGGTTGTAATAAAAAAAAAAGAATATTAAATACCTTTGGTAAAAATAGATATATTTAACAAGTTTAGAAAAGCAAATAGTTATATTGTCAAAAGGAGAGTATAAAAATGTACACAATAAAAAATAACAAACACACAAACAAAAAATCATCAGCCATAGTAGTAAGAATAAAGGCGCTCTTCTTTTCAATGTTTGCTTCCTTAGCTCACGTTATTGTCCAGTCTTCCTTCTAAAAGGCAGGAGCTTTACTAGAGCATATGGAAAAATCCAGTCCTTCCTACCAGCATTAGACAAATTAAATTTAATTCGGAAAAAGACAGTCTGTTTTAACCCAAGTTTATACAACAGAGAACGCTTTGATTTAGAGTACGTAGGAGTAGCTGAACACAGAAAGATTTCAGGTGTTTTCAACCAGAGGCCAGATGTACTCAAGCTTCAGAAATGAGACAGCCAGCAGGATCAAGTGTCCATGATGTCAGCCTTCTAACTCTATTTTTACTCCTAAATTATAAATCCATGTATTGCCAAGAAAATTGTGGGGAACAACAACAATACATATATTTTAAATCCCTCATTGATGCCTTTCTCCCATCCTTTCACTGGGCCTCCAAACAGAGCTGTCACACAACATATAATCCCAGTTTGGCTTCTCCTCTTTTTAGAGCTCACTGTAAATCTTCAAGATGGAAGATCCCCAAAGCAAACAACTGAGATTACAGAAGGAGATAATGCACAAGCCCCATAATAGAAACAGCCATTGATTGAATGTGCTTTGAAAGAAAACAGCACAGTTAAATCACGTTTATCCTTCAGTATTCCCTTTGCACACACAGTCACACTCCTCGTGGTGTTCCAAGGGTACATCTGTCAATGATTTATGCAATCCCCGGACACCAATCCTTGGCTTCAGCTGAAGAACCTGAAGGAGAAGAAGCGAAGCATCAAGAAAACAGCAAATGCTTCATCACACACCTAGACTATAAGCTAGATTGCACTGGAAACACACTGGATGACAGGAAGCATATTAAAACTGAATTTCTTCATTAATTCCACCCACTCATTACTATTTTTGCTTTTACCTTAAGCTGTTTACAAAATTGATTAAATCATGTTGAACATGATTAAATCATGTTGCTTTACCAAAGAAGAGTCTTGCAATTTCAGATTTCCACTTAATTTTATTTAAGAGCAAACAGTAGAGTTAACCCAATTAGATAATTCTATAATAAATAATTTTAGCTATCAATTTATAGCAATGGAAATGAACAAATATTTGTTTCTTCACAAAGTTGATATCTACCACTACAGAAAGAAGAACAAAAGGTATGGTTGTGATGTGTCTGAACTGCACCAGTAAATACCTCAGAAATTAATCAATAGTTGCACAGAAAAGTATATTAACAAGGAATATTTCACTTTTTTCAATGCAATACCTAATGAAAATGCTAAAAAAATATTTACTAGAAGTCCAACACATAAAATATTATAATATTAATATTGGTGCATTCATTTTATTAAAAATAAACTCCTTAATTGGCTTTCAGTATTTCCAAACATGCAAATGTAAAAAACCAGCGCACCTCATGGTATTTTTTGGTGACTTTTGTTGGCACACATTGACACTCATTGCAGCTCTGTTGACAACAGGCACAGTTTCCACCACAACGTTTCACCAGCAGGCACAGTGGCCAGAAGATGGTGTCAGTTCTCTTCAGCTCCTCCCTCAGGGACACGGAGAAGTTGCGAGGAGTGCAACTGTACAGCCGTGCCTCCTCCTTCAGGAGGTTCAGATCCACCACTGCAAAGAGACAGAGAAAACGGTGCTGTCCTGATTTGCAATCCAAGTTCACTTGTGCTAAGTCAACTTCAGCAGTGCAGAACCCATGAAGAAGGTTCACTTTTGTGCAGGTGGTCCAGGTTCAGTGCAAAAGTATAATACTGCAGCTGCATGAATACCAGGGAACTTAAATGGAATTATTGCTGCATAGTAATACTCACCAATTATTTTAAAACTCCGGAAAAGTTGGTTCAAATTAAAGCAAGATTTGGCTACTATGTTCCAGTACATGTTTTATCAAATCAACACTAATGGAATTCACTTTGTTCACACTAATACTATGAGTTCCACTGTCGCTATACCGTAGTCATTTTGGATTGGAGAAACACACACACAGAACAATTAAGAATCCTGCAAAATTTCAACAACATTTTAATTCACTTGCATAAACATTCAAACTTCTTCCTTGTTAAAATTTCAACTATTGCTTCTTTGCTAGGGCGTTGTTAAGTATAAGAAAGAATGAAACCATTCATATCTAAGCAGAAGTCACTTTTATGGACTATGAACTTCAAGAAGTTGTCATCATCAGGGAATTCTGCACAGAATAAACAAGTGCACAAGATTGTATATCTATTTAACTATTCGTAGGCTCCATTTTCTCCTCCCTCTTCATAGCAGCATATATATGAATTTCTGTTGCTTCCGTAGGTTTCAATTTCTCTTGATATGTCTTAGATAGAAGCTCCTCCTTGTAAGCACCTGACTTCAAATGCAAGTTAAAGATATTAATATTTGGCACCAGTTTCCCTATAAATTGTTTCTACCATATCATACTAAAGTTTCACTATGCCACTGGTTGAATAGCAAATTCATGAAAAGAGCTGAAAGAGGACAAGCTCCTTTAGGTTCATCTTAGCTACATAGTCAAGAGGCCTTGAAACATAATAACAGGCCTTGAAAGAAGCAGTTAAAATTGGGGAAAAAAAAAAAAAAGACTGAAAAAAAAAGTGAAAAGCAATGTAAATTGAATTTATTTCAGAAAAGTCAGACTATTATGATCAAGATCTACAATCTTTTGTCTGAATTGTTTTTCTCCACACCTACCATTAAGGAGCAGAACTGATGTCTAATTCACAGGGACACTACTCTCTCTAGTAAAAAAAAAAGAGAAAGAGTAAAAGAAAACCCTATGATAAGGTGGCTATTTAGACGACTAAAACAGAGGCCCCAAACAAAGTGGCAAAGACCTTTAACCAACTGATTTTAAGCTAAACCAAGAAAAAACTAGAGGAAAAAATATCCCAGTGCATTAATATTCCTTAAAAAAATACTTTATTGTTATCCATTCATAAATAAAAAGATATACAATCATGCTAAAATAAGTTTCTGATCTGAATCACCCTCTAGAGAAATACCTTTTTTTTCCCTCTCCACTATGTAAAGAGCCTCAAGAGGTCATCAAGGAGAACTTCAGCCTATCAAGGCAAGATAATACCTCTTAATTCTATTTAAACACATAAGACATAAAACAATTTAGATGCCGCATTTCTTTAGCACAATTGCTCACTGGTGCTCTCCCAGGAGCAGATCTTTGGGAAGGAATTTCAATCCAGGTTCCTTCAAACATTTCTTTTGCAGGCCACATCCATATACTGGCATCCATAAGTAAGGATTTATTGTTGTGAAAGGTCAGTTAAACACACTGAAGCCTTTTCTTTGCTTGCACTCACAGTGAATGCCAAGCTGGGGCACTTCATTCCATCACTATCGGGTTAACACAGGGTCCTAAATAAACAAACTGAATTTTAAGAGGGAAGAGTGTGTAATAACTCCAATAAAGTTACTGATAGGACACCAGCCTGCCTCCCACACTGCAAGAGCATTCCTTGGAGAAAGTTGAGAAGGGAGCAGAGGAAAAGAGAGACAAAACTTCCAAGGGAGAGATTCACTGTGAGAAATCAGAAATTATTTAAGCCCTTCTGATCAGCTAATAGCTCCAGGCTGAGTCACTTAAAGGGTGGACGTGCCTACCTCCATTAATCAAGGACTGTGGACAGGAATGGAGTACTTCTTTCTTCAGTTACGTTTTCAAACATGTAATAAGTGGACTGTCTGAATGAGGATAAAATGCCCGAAGCACACTGTGAGAACTGCTAGTTCTGCTAATACTTTCTACTGGAAGATTGTTTCTGCAGAGACTGATATGGTTGGTGCAGTGGATTTGAAGAAGCTAAGCTTATGTGCTGCTCAGCCCTTCACCGTGAGATATTGAAACTGGAAGCTAGGCACTGACACCTCTTCCAGCAGGCCCACGGAGCAGTGGGAGAGAGATTCTTGTGTGGTGATGTCCTTCTCAACTGCCTCCTGCCTTCTGGCAGCAGCAAAGGAAGGCATCAATTTCCATACCTACAGCTAGCTGTAGTTACAGAGAAAAGGGCAGTGCACTAAAATAAGCAGCATGTTACACATTTTGTCACAAAAAAGGAATTAATCCGAACTCAACCCCTCAGACCAGCAGACGTTAATTTTTAAAGGAAGAACACAGACACCTTTTAGCAGATAACTTTCAGTGTGCTGTACTGTTACAACAGGCTTTAGGAGAGATGAACAAATGTCATGTTTGATTTCCATGCTTTAAAATGTACTAAGGTATATTGCTATGATACCTCACAATGAACCCTTGCCCTACCTTATGTAATTCCATTTCATTAAAAGGTCTGTGGCAAATTTATCTAGTGCTTATATAATCACTTCTTTCAAGTGTGTGAATGAAGCTGTTATTTTTTCAAAGAGTAGCTGTCTGTTCAAAATTTATTTTAACACACTGTGGGCATGAAGCTAGATGAGAGAATGTATATATTCTCCTAAAAGTGTTTACTTAACCACAATAAAAGGTTATGTGGATTTCCCAAGTGCACTGAGTTACAGTACCTGTTATAATGTGAACATTTAAACACTCCTTCAACTTGGCTTCCACTCATGTATCATGTTTGACACAACAGTCAGGGTTCTTTTGTCTAGCACTAGCTCAGGAGGAGAGAAAGGCTCTGCAGTAGCACATAAATGGGAAACACTAAAATAAAAATAAGAGAAGGAGAAAAGGGAGAAAAAATGCAGACGCAGGTAGGCCTACAGTAAAGTGTATTTCAAAAGTGTGCCTTCACTGGCACATGCAACTGAACTAATCCATGTCCATATCAGCCTGAAATTAATTGTGTTATGCAATTGGCAAAGCAATTTTCTGGCATCTTCTGGGATGTGTATCGAGTACCACAGGGAAACTTCTTTCCCAAAACATTTTTCCAGCTGGATAGTGCTCTCAAAGTCAATGAAACAAATTAAATTCTGGTTGGGGCACTTGTGTGTGAGCAGAGATAGCAGCAGAATAGTTTTCATTCCTAGGCACTTTGGAGATGTTCCTGGGAATGTAGGTTTCTTACTGGCTTCTACAATAGGAGCTGTTACAAAATCTCAAGGTGGAAACGGGGTAAAAAAAAAAAAGTCACATAACTGTATGAAAAACACAACTGCTAAGGACTATGCTTTGATTATGACTATTTTTTTCCTCCTTAAGGAGCTTTTGGAATATGATATAATGATTATACATAGATTTCAGTGGGAAGTGACGGGATAATTTTTTTTTTGCACAGCAAAATAAATTTTATTTTTAAGCATGTTTAATAGTATAAAAGAATTAGGACTATATTTAGACATCAAAGCCTCTGAACTTGGTGTTTTCTTCTTTCCTGACTAGAAGTTTTTGGAAGCATTTTATCCAGAGAAAACATCAGAGACAGAAGTTCTCTGGAATTTAGGCTGTCTAAATATAGTCTTTTTCATACAAATTATTAAGTAGGAGTAGAGGACATTTCTCTGCATAAAGTAAGATACACTTTTAATAACATGTTTATGAAAGCAGGACAGTAATTTATCTTTTACACTGAAACACTAAAAACGAAACTGATCTAATCGCAGAATCAAAGAGCTTGAAGAAAACCAAAAATTTTAGGACATGCACTTCTCACAAACATTTCTTAAAAAGGTTTTGAAATACAGCAAATGTGCTGCTTGAGAGAATACCATGGAAAAAAAAAAAGGAAAAGAAGAAGAAAAGGTTTTGCTTTTCCTATCTATTGAATAGTCCTAACAGCTAATATTATGTAATTTCAACTGGACATATTTTCCGCCTCAGGCTATTATATTACAGACTCAGTAATGCAGTCTGAGGGTGGTCCCTCTAAGACAAGTGTGGCAATACCATGATATGTTTATTCAGTGGAAAAATCTATTTCAGCATCTAATTAGAAGTCTTTAAAAGATTTACTCTGATAGTTTCTTTCTAAGATGTGTCTTGCAGAGAGTTGCTTTTGTCTACATAGATGTTATCCAACACCTGCATTTTGTTTTCCTCCCACTTACTGTGTGCTTATGGCACGCATTTGGCAAATGCTGACTCTAATTAAGGAAGCCTTAAATGACTATCTGAGAGCTTTTAAAGATACTTCCTCCTCTTCGGCTCATAATTTAGCTGCTCTATGCACAGCTATAGCAATACAGATAGGGTACAAAGGTTGATTTCTGGGCTCTGATCTAAGAATTATCTGTCAAACCCTTAAATTTGAGCTATGAAAGGTTCTACTTCCTTCCTTTTCTTTCTGATCAGATGATAACCTAGTTTACACCACCAACAGGGAAGTCTGTTCAGTTATGCTCATATGTTTTTCCTTTTCATGCTGTATGGTGGGCAAGGAAGGTGGTACTGCCTTCATGCTATTCGTCCACATGGAACCCATAAACATGAAATAGTGGCTAGCATCTGGATGGGACGAGGCAGGAAATTCATGAGTGTCAAATGTAGATGGAAGAAAACGACTTGCTGAACAACAGACCTACAAATTTTGAAAACACAATCTACTTTACTTCTGATTAAGCTGACAACAGCATGATCAACCCAGACATGGACACGTAGTATTTCCTAGGGTGCCATCAAAGAGAAACATTTAGGTAAATGCTCTCAATTAATTTCATGCAGAGACTGGAAAAATTCTAGGGAAATAAACAATCATTCACATGATATAGTAAGTATAAGAAATTACCTACCTCAAATAAAATAGAGTTTTTGCCCTCCATAAAAAAAGAAATCCACAAAATTCAAATATGTTACCTCCTTAAGATGTCCTGCTTCTTTATGGAAACAAAGATCTCCCAGGTTGCCTACAGGAAACTACTGTGTTTGCTTCTTTTTTTTTTTTAATTCCCCTTTGCTGCCTTATCTTGCTAAATTCCTTTAAGTTTTGAGTTTAGCTATTGTCCTTTCTAAAATAATACAACGGGGAGGACACCTAACAACAATGATATGTGCTCTTTTTCTAACATATTCCTTTTTTGGAACCAAAAGTCAAGGTGAAGAATGCTCTTAATTCTTTGTCACGAAATCATACCCGTAGAAAGCTGCAAGGACAGACAGAAGAGTAAGTTACCTCTTGATTTCCTCCCATGAATGTATGCTTTCCCAAGAAGTTGCCACGTTGGCCTGTACAAATCTTCCAAATCCAGTTGCCACCGATCTGGTTCAAGATAGCGGATCAGGTCTTCCACGGTGCTAAATCCAGCAACAGCATTGTTTAATACATCCAAGGGCAAGGCTGATGGGGGTAGCAATGATGGGCTGGGTGCTTCTGTGTGGTGCTGCAATCAAAGCCAAGAGAAGAGCACCAGTCAGAGGGTTAATGGATCTACTTTGACAAAGTGCTGTACTTTACCAAGTTACATAGCTGGGAAAGTTTATAAGTGGATAGCCTGTTTCCAAAGTACAGTTTATCTAACAAGACAAATGACAAGAGTCAAAAAGTACCTAATTATTCTTTAGCAATAATTGTAAACAAACTTCCACTACACAGTTTTCCTACTTCTTACATTTCCAGCCTTGCAGCCTGCATGCCACTACACCTGTCCTTTGAAGATGTTCACTGAGTGACAGATGAGACTTTAGAAATAGAATAAAGGATGATTTAAAAATATGGCCCTGTTACAGGCATTTCCCGTACCACTCTAGAAATCTGAAACATTTCACATTCTGCCTTTCCTCAGAAACTTAGCCACAATCTTTGTCTTCTGTCCTCCAATGCAAAATATTAACATACCCCAGTACGAAGACAGCAAATATTCTTGCTCTCATCTATCGATAAAAAAAAGCACTGGTTGTGTTTCATACAGTACTAAGAAATATGTTTCTGGTTAAACAATAATGAACAGAGTAATAACAACATCTGGCACAACTAAAATTATTTTTCCCTTTCAAAGAGAAAAAAATGTTCCAAATGAAATCAAAAGTATTTAAATGTTGAAATTGAGTCCTGAAAAAGTACTTTCCCACAGCACAAATCTTACTGACAGACTCAGTGGACAGGAGTACTTAGTCATAGACAATTCAAGCAAAGTGAGGCTTCTGTTTTTGTTCACTCTACAGTCTGTTTTAAAAACATGCATTGACTTGTATTTTCAAAAGAATAAAAAAAGGCAGGAAGGGAAGCCTAAGTAGGAAGCTGCTTCTGCAGCACTGTAAGTTTCTTTAGGCTTTTCTGTATACAGACATCACTACAGACATTATATTCACATTATATGCACCAGAGCAACTCATCTGGATCATGTAAGAAAGATGAAGAAAAATTTGAACATACTGCTGATTTAGGGGATAGAAAGGACAAGAATATGTGTTTATACAGATATCGATACTTAAAAATCCTCATACAACTTAGTGTCAAAATGGCACTCTCAGCACTGTAATGTGAAGTGCGTATATATACTGTAATTTTTTTCACCTATAATATCAGATGAATGGTAGGCAGTCATTTACCTTTTCAAAATGATCAAGGAAATTGATGAGAAGTGTAACAGTTATGCTGGAAAAAAAGATTTAGTAAAATAATTCTTGCAACATTCGTCACTCAGCATCAGTTTTCTAAAATATATATGCCTGTGATAGCTGTATTCCATACCAATAATAATATTTTATTTTCTGTCCTCTAAATTCTATTAAATATGCAGCTTTGGTTTCAGCTAAATGTGTGGTTGAAAGAGCAGCAAATGGAAGTAACCACCACGGCCTTCTTATTTTTTGCTTCAAGGCTTTCCCTCTCTACAACTTCAAGAAATGCAGCCACCAGAATGATTTGTGTCGCTGTTTAACTGGAAGCCTTGTAAAAATAATACAAAACATAGATTAAGTGTGCTGCTACTATTAACTTTACCATATTTTCATCTTGCTAATAATTTCCGATAGAGTTGGTGAAACAACTGTTTCCCATTCTGGATGAATATGGTTCTCAAAATAGTAAATATTTCTTTTTCTCTTTGCTCCGTTGCCCTCATTAAAAATAGCAACATGTTGATCCATCTATTATGTTATGATAATAAAGCAACAGATTCTGGTCTACAATTTAAACAGTTGCTCTTAGAAGAATACGCTACTCAGAAGGTTCAGAACAGTGCTGTGACACTGTAATTCAGATGGTCAAAAAAATAAACATTCCAAAATTTTCCTTCCTGTTTTTCTCCACAACGATGTAATAGTCACATTTCCTGGTTTGAAGGTGCAGGGTTTTACTAACATGAAAAACAAAATCAATGGCAGAACTAATAACTGAAGCAAAAAAAAAAAAATCTTCTATTTTGTTTCCAGCTGAAGAATCTACTTCAGCGTCTTACTTCTGCTGGGATTTTTGTTGCCAGAAAAACAGGTGGATTCTATAAGAAAATGCATTGGTCCAGAATCTATTTCCATATTTACAACTCACAACACGCACGCTAAACAATACATATGTAGCAAGTAATCCATCAATTTATGGCATTCTGGATTCAATAGGCATTTGCCTGAGTTAAAATGTTGTGAGGATATGGTGAATCATTGCACTTAACGGTAACACAATTAAAGTTGCCATCACTTTCTAGTCATTGTCGTGGCAGCCCAAAACAGAAAGAAAAAGTAATTGAAACAGCAAAATTATACAACTTTGAAGATGAATGTTTTAGAATAAAGTAATTAGAATCTCAAGATTAAGAATTTTTTTCCAATAATCTTTAGTCAATTTATTTGACAGTTAAAACATACCAAAGATTAAAGATAACTGATATCATAAAGTTATAAATGCTGCAAATTGTATTTGAGACATAATAACCTTTATGAAATCTCAATTCAATAAACTGTTCAATATAAATAGTACTTCTAATTATACTTTACATTATTTTTACTTGCTAGTAGGTGCTACTTATTTTGTAATTTAAATCTTTTGGACAGAAAATCCAGGGCAGCATAAGTGGTACTCCTCCCAGTGACCAAAATTATATAGTGGAATTCTATACAATTTATAATTTCACTTGACTTTCTCAAAGTTTGTCATCTATAGGCAGTGTTTACACATGCAGTAACGGTTTACTCACAGAGCAGAAAGCAGAAATGACTTGATGCAAGAAATTAAAACTCGACTTCATTGATGGTACACACCTTTCAGAACAAGCAATACAGAACTTCAGCATAACTCTGAAATGTAACATCATAGCTGCAACTTAGAAATGCTGAAATGCTTCTTACCTGAAGCTTTCATTCACTTTATCGTAAGTCTATCACTCCTGTTGTAACTTAATCTACATCTCTCTAGGCAGTCCTACTCGGATGCCTCACTCCACCTGCGTGCCTGACACACACTGGTGTTTTCAAGGCACTCTCTGTGCTGTGCTACGACATCGGTACTCAGTGGGTGTCAGAGAGATGCCATTTCACTGCAGAACAGTGGTGTGACAGCCTCCCAGGAGGACCACTGATAATCTCTAGCTGTTTGGCTGCACAACGTTGATGGAGATAATGAAGATGATCTTATAATGAAGATGATCTTATAACGAAGCAGCCGTCTGTTAACTGCACATCTATTCTATAGATGGCATCACCTAATTTACTCCACAGAACTTTTTCATGTCTCCCCTTAAAGGTCAGGTAGAAAATAATCAGCCTTTGATTTAACAGATTTTTTTTTTATCTGACAGAAGAGATATAACCCAAGACAACACACACTTCTGCTGTCCAAATATAGCAGCTATCCAAAATATCTTTCCTGATGGAAACCATTTTCTGGGAAGTGATGTTCTCCAAGCTCTGCTATAATAAATACTAATTGACAGTAAACACTTTTTCTGTCATAGCAACACATTCTCAACTCAATGTTTTAGGTTTGAGATCACCTTTCTTATTTTTTTTCCTGAGTATGAATAATTTCTGTCAAGATAGATTTGACAAATACATCAAGTTCTCTATGTGATTCCTCTAGTAAAAAAAAATTACTGTGGTTTGTTTCTGTTTTCCTGCCCAGGAAACAATTTCAAATTACTTTAATAAGCATAAATATGCTTAAAACCAAGATAGAGACAAACAGTTGCATCTTTACCATTAAAATGCTTCAGGATGAAGACCAGAGCAGAAAACATTGAGCTTCTGCTGGCCTGTAGGACAGCCAAGAATGACAATTAGTGTTGGATCAAAAAGAATTTTCATCAGGTTTGTTTATATTGTATTTCTGTATGTGCACTTTGCTCTATCAAAACAAATACCATACAGAAATCCCCTAAGTTGTTTACAAACACACAAGACAGGCCAATAGACAAAATTTAGATACAGATATAGATGAAATTTAGAACAGTTTAAGATATGGGCTTGGAAAGAAGGACAGAAATAATACAGACTAATGTCACAAGACTATACAGCCCTGAACATAACACGTAACAACAGTACCCCAGAAAAAAATGTAGGGACTAAAATGCATCTTCTGGTGCTCACAATGTTAGTTGTGCCCTATTAAAGGAATCAAAACTACTCCATCTAGCCTCTTTCTCAAAGGGAAAAGAGTAGGACACTACTGTAAGAAGAATAAGAAGTCAACCCTCACTGAAGCAGCAGATCCGAACAAAAACTTCAACAAACAAACTTAAAATTATCTAATTGAAGTTCAAGCCTAAAGTATTTTTTAGTATGTAGCCTAACTTGAAGGCTTATGATTAATTTCTTGTTTTGACACGTATTTCTTGTGTTATACTGAGCACAGTATTTAGGCCAAACCTTCATAATGTAAAGCATCTGGAAGTAGTATCTCCTTGCTATGCCAGCATGACTGTGTATGTGGCTGCTCTATAAACAAGAGCTAAACTTCTGAAAAAGAAGCATAGATCTGCAACAGCTAAGTCATCACAACTGAAAGCACAGCAGCTGCTAACACAAATACAGTTTCAGATTCACTCTGGCACCAGGAATTTCACAGCACACAGGTTTGTAACACAGCCTAATCAAACCTGTAAAATGAGCATAAAGGCAATTCCTTGATCTCACAAGTTCTGTGAGAGAATGAATACAACCAATTTTTACTAGATATTCATTATTGGTTTACCTGAAGAATCTAGAAGTGTGTTAGACAGCTACCACGTATAAATTTGGATTTGAGACTGGATATTATAACCTTTTCTGTTTGTCACTATCCATCTGTTCTTTCCTTGCACTGAACCCGCTCCAAGTATAAACAATTCAGAACACAACAGCACTGACCTACAATGTACACAAGATCAGCTTTTAAGCACTTTCATGACCTAAGAAAAGTCTTTTTTTTGCTCCTGTTTCTAAGAATAGGACTGTCAAGGTACTAACACTACCCTCTTCCAGTTAAAGGAGAGGCAAGAAATAGTATAGTTAGGTTGCTGCTGCCAGGAGTAACGAATTTCTTGTTTAATAACACAAGCACTAAGTTAAGACTGGAAAAACAAAAACAAGTGAGTCAAATACTTGGCATGACAGGACACAAGTACTGAATAATATGTCTAAAATAATTACCTTCCCACAAAAGAAATCCCCACTTTTTTTTTCATTTCTTGTCTTGAAGAAAACACTGTCAAGCAGTTTCTGAGTGATGACCCATTCATCAGTTCACACAGTTCAGAGAAACTAATAAACATCTGTGTAGTTTAATCAAACTAGAAGTGAATCTATAGGAAACCTCAAAGGAACCTACTCTCCTCTGAAACCCAACTAGGATCAGTAATTTGAAAGAAATAACATTTCTTTAATGAAATATCCTTGCAGATTTTTCTTTTTGATTATTATACAAGAACACTCCAAGTCCTGCTTAGATTTAAAGATATGCTTTTGAAACTTACAGTACATGCACATTCTTGTAACATGCACAAAAAAGAGCCTGTTTTCTGCCTTCATAATCACAGGTAACCCTCCTACCAGCATCATTAGAAGCTATGAGAGAAAGCAGATATCCAACTCTTTCGAGTTTGCCCTGAGGACACAAATTTCTCCGCATAACAATAGCTCTTTGTTTTTTCCCATAAGTACATTCAGTAATAGGTGTGAAAAGCCTCTAGAAATGCTGACCTACCTGAAAAAGTACACACTTTTACTTGCTTGCATCTATGCAGTACAAAAAAAAAAGCACTTGTGAAAGTCTCTCATTTATAAAGACATCTTTTCTGTACAACATTAACCCGCACTACTGCTATGAAACTGTTAGTCCTGTTCAAGTTGCAAGGCAGAAGGAAATGAGATGATCTGTAGCTGGGCAAGTTCCAGGCAAAACCAGGAAGAAGGCAAGGATGTTTATTGCACATGGCAGAGATGGAAGTCAGGAAGGCTGCCACAGCTCCCATCCACTGCAGGACTTTTTACTGCTTTAGCTGAAGTCACTGTCACAGCAGCAAGGATGGTTGCCCGAGAGGCACATCACTCTGGGGCTGCTGAATGGGTAGGTCTGGTGAAATAAGCTCCAGCGGCACTGAATTAAACATTCCTCTCCTTCAGCTGGCCTCACTTCAGGGATGCAACTTCTACCAGTCAAATGATACACAGGTAGGGGTACCAGCCCTCCTCTAATCAGCTTCTGCAAATGAGAACCAGACTGCAGGATGACAGCACCCCTCTTTCCTGGGCCTCCAGCTCTTTGCCTTTCACAGGCTCCCTAAATTTTCTGTTCTTATGTGTGCTACAACTCCTGATCAAAAGCTTGCTCAGGTTCTCCTCATGTGTGTGCAGGGTTTTCCTTTTATCTCACTGAGGATCTCATTTACTGAGTATCCATGCATGCCCTTGCACCATTTACATCTTAAAGCCAGAAATGGCTTTCCAAACTCTACATCCATATTTTTGTTACTGCAGTTAAGAGGACTGCTTTCCGAATAGTGTGTAATTTCCACTCTCCATGACCACCAACAGGACAAAGATCACAGAGATCACAAGGGAAAAGGAACACATTCATGCCTTTCTGGTTTTGCCTGTCACAGGTGAGAATAAAAGAATAAAGACGTGCAGAAGTAGCATTGGATTATAGCTTAACTAACAGGCTAACATTTTCTCAGCCTGAACTTCTGAGATAAAATTTTTTTAAAAATGTTTAAATATTCCCCTAAATAGAGTTTCTGCGAAATTCACAGAGAAGGCCTGGAATTCTAATTGTGCTGGAAACAACTGCAAGATGCTCCCAAGGAAGCTAGCAGCATGGAAATAGCACAGGATGTCACTAATCATCAGTGTTCCTCTAGCAAATTGCAGCTTTCTGCCTGAAGTCTGTGCACACTGACATCTTTTGAAATAGACAGTACAGGTGTGAGAGACACTCTCTGAAGACAGAGATGACATATCTAGAGCTAGTTCATTAACTCTTAAAGGATGCCATCAATAGCAATAATCTCTGGAAGCCGTTTTCAAAAAACTTTAGTGATTGGTTAGTTATGATAAATATCTATAATCATGTATGTGTACATAAATAGTTGTGTTTATATATGCATAAAATACATTTTAATTTTTCCTGTGATCACATGTATCAGAAACAAACCACACTAATTCTATTTAAAGGCAAAAAGAAGAAAACTAATGCTCAGTACTGTATTGATGAGAGATCTTACTGTCAATACACTTCATCATGATAGTTTTAGAGGTTTCTCTTCTTAGGAAATATATACACAGACACAACTATCTTTCTTGGATGCAGTTGTATGCTATCGATTTTTTTCAGTGCACCTGGTAAGTCTTACTGAAGCAGCAAGTGCTACTTCACGAGTATTTCATAAGCACTACAAAATTACCTGCCTCTCCTTTACTGGAAGCATTCATTATTCTACAAAATGACCCAGTGGTTCTTGCAGTCTTTTGGGTAAGAACTTTCATTCACTGATTTATCCTTTCAGCTAATTAAAGAGAGAAGAATTGTATAAACAACTCTGCTTGAAATCTGTGTTGCCACCATCTTTGGCAACTGCAGAGATCTCAAGCCATGAAGCAAATAACCCCTGCAACCCCCAGAATTCAGAAAGCTTGCAGATTAAACCAGATACTTGCAATGGAAGTCAAATTCTGATGCCTTTTTTCTACCTTTGTAATGGGTTTTTAATTATATTTGCTTGCATTAGGAATTTGTGGACGTGGTAGTGAATAGGATTCCAGATAGAAGACTCAAAGAACTGTGAGAAATCTCATTACTTGGACACATTTTGACTCAGTAGGCAAAGATTCAGCCTTACTACTCTGAAAGCAGGACCTGATGAAGTTGAACTTCACTGAGTTGAACAGGAAGCATTTAAAAGCAAATATTTAGCCCGTGATAATAGTATAGAACAAGTTATGGCATAGATTATCTCCAAGACAAGATGCTTCAAAGTCAAATCAGTATGTCAGTTTTAATCTCGAGTTACTTCCTGAAATAATTTGTCTTTTTTATCATTTTCAAATTACTGTAGATATACAAAGTAATTTTAGGTTTATTATCCCAGAGTCTGGGTTCCTATTAAGTATATTTGTGGCAGAGTAACATTTAAACCACAACTGCTTCCAAAATCTTAATTTTTAGTGAGCACTCTCTCCTTTTTTATACATTTCTCTCTTCTAAATGAGACTTTAAACAAAATTTAGAGTGAGCTCTCCCCACTCCATATAACTATATAAATATGCCATAAGAAAAAGTCTACCTTTTGTATCCTAGGAACAGCTGCAAAATATTTTGATTTCTGAACTTCAGAGTAATTTTCGTTAGAACATTTTCAAACTAAATTTATGAAATACATTCAAAACTATCTGGCTGTTCCTGTCTCATGCATGCGTACATGGGAGGAGTACAACTGCAACTTTAAGAAGCTAAACCCCAGTAGATAATGTCTTGTACAACTTAAATGCTTAATAAAAATATTTAGTCTACTTCAGACCATGGGCTATATTAACATGTATATACACATTTTAAAGGGTATGAGGTGTATTTGTGTGTTTATACAAATAACGTACCTGCTGAAAATGACTGAAAGTAGACTGTGTATAGGCAAAATGAAGTACCAAAATAATTTACTGAAGTACAGTTTCTCTCATCACAATCTCATAAAATCTTTCTTTGGAGAAAGAGCTTGTCTTTTGCTTGCAGCAAGGTGCTCTAACAGGCAAATCCCCCAATGTCTAAGAAATCATAACGTTTATGTCCGATAGCATTTTCTTTTTTATATTCACAGGACTGTCCTAAACAAATTATCAGCTGCAGTGAATCCTTAAAATGTGTGGAACGTGTGAGGGAACGTGCACCTTCTGCAAGTGCTTGCTACAAGGCGGGTCAAGAGACCTGCAGCGGATGTCGGCTGCAGTCTCCTGCCTCAACAAACCTCTGTGGAGGACAGGTGGTTAATATTCAAACCTCGTGGGACTGCTGCTGATTCCTGCAGGTTAAGTTTTGGAAACACAAAATATTTTCCTAAGTAGTTACTCTGTCCTTCCTGTTGTAGTGCCTTCTTTTCAACTCTTCCTTATTAACTACTCATCACCGTATTTAAGGACATTTAAAGTTTATTCTCTGCTTAATCCAGCTCATTGTTAAGAGGTCATTGCAGTCTTGTACCCATTTGCAGGGCAGAACTCTATATTGATTACTCGCTGAATTTTCCAATAAATGTGATATTTTCTCCTCATACTGCTCTCACTGAGGAGTTAAAGTAAAACTCTACATATACCCTTCTAAAACTACGTCAATATTTCATTGCTTTACGACTTTCTGAATATACCCACAATTACCTTTTTATGTTTCAACCGCAAGCTCTTAAGGTAGCTTCGTTTTTGTTTTGTGCTTGAACTGTCCTTGTGATTAAAGCAGTACGGTATTTAATGCCTGTTTTAAATAGTAGTGACATCACTTTGCAATAAAATATTCTTTCATGGACTTTCAAATGTATGAGTTGACAGCTAAGTAAGAAGTGTTTTTTCAAATGCTGGTATAAATAAACCCTTTACCTTCATTTCGTAAATATAAACATAAATGTAATTTTCTAGGTTGTCCTATTTTGATGAATGCTGTATTATACCTGCAATTCCCTTCTAGAAGGGAAACTTTATAAAGATTTATATATCAAATACTGAGAGCAAGAAAGAGAATCTCTCTTCTCAATATTTATAATGATATCCTAATATTTTTTTTACAGTTTATATTTAGTGTACATAGACCCTGGCTCCAAGATTTAGCTGAACTTCAGCAGAGCAGGAGTCCACCACAGCTTAGCTTCTTTCCCTGAAACTTTGATACTATGCAAGTCCAGTATACATACCTGTGGCAGGCTGAAATGTGGAACACTTTTTACTTCAGTCAGGACAACAGGACAACCTGAATTTTGGTTAAAATGTGAAATTATCATCTAAAAGGAGGAATAACATTGTAGCTGAACTAACAGTAAATTAAGAGCCTCAGTGCCCAAATGACTCAACGCAAAAAGAGATTCCCGCAATCAGATTGCAGTGGGCACGTAGATGTAGTCTTATGAATGTTTGCTCAGATCTTATTGCAAATGTGGTTACTGTGATTATTAATCACTACATCTATAGACACACCTAAAATTCAAGCAGGAAAAAGTTGCCTGTTATATTTATGATTTACAGAAGCCTTTTTTTTAAATTTTCTGTACACAAAGCTCTAGTTCTTACTTGATTGACAGTAGCTGACAAGGAATAAACAGCCAACATAAGTGCAGCTGTTCTGAATAGAAAAAAGTTCTTGTACATTCTTCTATGACAGGGAATATGGCTAGCCATAGTTAAAGAACATCATGTCTGCAGACATTTTAAAAAATTTCTCGTTTTACTCAAAACACATACAAAATCTTAATCAAATTAAACAACAGTAAGTGTTTGGAGTCAGGGAATGACCTGCTCTTTAAGTTCCCTCTAGGAAGTTCCCCACTGGAAATGGGTAGGTGTTCTTAAGAAAATGTTTACTTATCCCAGTACATTCACAGGAGGTTCACCAAACATTAAACACTAGGAATAACCATTTATTACAACTGGAAAGTGTATTTGTGAAGAACAATGAAAATTACTTATACAGTGAACACTACCTTAATTCGATCCTTCAGTATACATGTTAAATTGCATTCCACAACAGTTTTCTGTTCATTTCATATCACAATAAAATGAACACACCCAACATTCCTGTACAGCACACATTGCAAATCAGAGCTTGTCCTGCCTTGAAGGTAAAAAGTCCTTGAACAAAGCGTTACTTTACAGGGAAGGAACCTCATCTCTGTCCTCATGTATCCATTCTTAGTGTCATCAAACACACTAGAACTGTAAAATATTTTAAGATTTGTGAAGGAAAATATTTTGCATTGTGTACTTGTCATATTTAAATTTGTTTTTCATATAGCACACACATCAGAACCCAAAAAGCATGGTAGAGACTAGGGCTAGATTGCCCACATAAAGATTCTCACACCATTTGAACATGCCAGATTTATAACTTCTGAGCTTGCTTTTATTGTCCTATACTGCTAACCATAATGTTGTCCTGACATACACTTAATGTGAAGCTCTCTCACTTCTACCTATATATTTTCTACTATCTATATCTCTTAAATCTCGTTTTATGTTACGTCATTATACTTTGATGCATATTATGCACACAAGTATAGTAAAGTGATTACACAACAAGTAAAAAACAAAATTAATTGGGAAAGTATGCTTAATAAGAGAAACTTTGGAAAAAATATTTTGAAATCCCTTGCATTTAGGAGTAAAATATTAAAAGCATAAATACAAAATCATAAGTAGAGTCTGAAGCAGAATGAACTGTTACAGGGGACCAAAACTTGAATAAGAGATGATGGGACCCTGTCGGAAAAAACAAATCGCATTCAGATATTTTCAGAACAACATCATAAAAACAGATATTGAGTTGCTAGAGAAGTCTCAGCTGAAATACAGCATTCACATTTACCTCCAGCACTTGTGAGATACAAGCAGAGAGAAACAGGATATTCACATGAAAAAGCAAGATGAAAACAAAAGAATGAACCATGATAAAAGATTGAGTGATACAAATTTCTTTCATCTCAGCAAGGCCAGATAACATCTCCAGCAAGGAGATAACAAACATGTAAAAGAGCATCAGATGATCAGCTGTTCCCTAGTCCATAAATGACACGAATTATTTATGTTAAGTGTTAGAAAAAAGTTTCATACAATGTAAAAGAGTGCAACAGATGACTGGGGTCATCTCTGAAATCTTTATCCCTGGAGTTCAGGAACAACTCTAGAATCCAGCAAGAATGAGCTTAGTGTATCTACTCCCTGCTCAGAAAAGGTCCCACTGAGTTCCGTTCCAGCCTTGCATCTCTGTGATTGCATTGCAAAGCATCTACCTGGTAAACTTGATGTTTCTAGAAGGTCTGTAAAATTATGCTGAGGGACACGCTGAATTTTAGAAACAAATTAATTCTAAATAATTTTAAAATCTGTTTTGACTAAAACAAGTTCTGGATACACAACCAAACACCTTTTTCCTCAGTAACTCTTTGTCCATTTGTACCTTCTAACCCTTTGGATTTAGTAAACTAATGGTGTAATAAAGATCAATAATTGCATGCCAGTATACCTAAATATAGAATATCTGGTAGGAAAATATATTTCATTTTTTAGCTGCATGTCAAACTAAAGTAAACTTGACTAAAATGAAAATACGAAAATGAATGAAACTACTCCAATTTTGGACTTTAATTTAGCTACCTTCTCTGTAAGAAAATTAGGGAGTCCGGGTTTTTCTTTTAAAATTGGTTCATTGGGAGTAGCAGAAGTTCCTCTGGCAGTATCATTTACAATTTCTCTGAAACCTCAAAATAGTATGTAATATAATACACTTGAGAAGATGTCTTTAGTATCAGCTGTAAAATAAAAGTATATGCATTTCTGCCATGCTCTACTTTTTCAAAGCTATTTAAAATTGACCCTTCAACGATGGTTTGAAAGCAGACTGCTCTGTTCTAATAGTCTTCCATGAAATTTGGTGCTGCTTACAGCATGAAAAAATCTATTAAAATAGAATAGGTTGAATTTTAAGGCACCACTATAAACAACTGCCTCAGCCTGATTCTTGGTATTATTAAAAATGAAATAAATCTTTGAAACAGTCTAATTACTTTTACTATGATGAATAAATACCCATTTTCCTTTGTACATGCAACTCCTTCTCAGCCCTTTCCTTGATGAAAAAAGAAAAGAGGGAAAGACAGCATCTGCCAAGTAATAAACCCACAGTATTAACAAATCCAATATTTTGTAGAGAAATTACCATTGTCCTGAGGACTGCTAGTTAATCAGTTGTCTTCCATCAAGCCTGATATCTTCAGTTATAATGTCACTGTCCACAGATGTGACCAAATTATCTCTAATTAATCTGATGGCCAATTAGATCAAGTATCTTGAGATAGATATGGATAGATAGATAGATTAGACAGATAATTATATTCATATGGGTTTGTTATGGGTATGGATATGGGTACTCTTTTTAACAGAAATGATAGAAAATTATGCTGCCTTATGTTCTCAACCATGCCATGATGTTCTCAACCATTAATCTTCCTTGCAACATTTTAAACAAACCTACTCATGCATCGATTATGGCCCCAATCCTGCCACCAGAACTGCCAGCAGTCACACTGACTCAACTGACATGCATCCCATGTGCACAGACCTTCATCTCCTCTTATACCACTCTGGTTTTGCATGGTCACTCTGCTGGAAAGCTACAAAATCAAAACACCTGCACAAGAAAGGAAGTGCTGCACACTAACACTGTACTGAGCATAATCCATTTACAAACTGCTGCTATCTGCTATACCTTACTGTTACTTCTAAAAGAGGTGAGGATTTTCTTTAATTTTGTGTTTCAAAAGCATAATTTTAAAAGAGTTGCAAAGCCTTTTAAAGAAGCACCTCTCATTCTATTCCCCTCATGTACCCTTAACACCCTTTTGAAAAATTAATATTTCTACTCTGAAATATACTTTTCTCCTTGTATGTATACTTAAAATATCCCTCTGTCTCTTATTTTCCCGTTCACTGATTCAGCAATACTGTCAGTTTCTGATGATTTAATGTAGAATATATGGAGCTAATTACAGAACACAAGACATCAAAAAGTGTGGTTTTCTAAACTTCAATCAATTGTGGTTTCACAGGCTGCTATTCACTGCAGTCTAGGAAGTGGTTAGATTTGAGGCTTATTATCAGTTTAAGTAAAAAGCCAAAGTATGAGGCACTGGTTGCACCTGAATTTTCCAGCCCATGAGAAATACGACTTTGTGTGAACTGCAGACTTTGTATAACATGGGGTTCAACAGAGAGAAAACAAAGCAATTTGTTGCCTTAGCCTACTGGACTGAAAGATACTGGCTAACCACAAATTTATCCTCTGACCAAGTCAGAGGAGTTTCTTCACAGTCATGTCATTGAAAATGCTCATTTGCATCCCCAACAAAGCACTGTCTCAGAAATAAGCCAAATAAGGTAAATTAAGATGGTATTAAGAAGATATTTTTTACAAGCATTGATCACCGAATATATGTCACGATACGGTTTTTTCAGGGCATGATGGACAGACACTGCAAGAAGAGGGCAAAAAAAAGGGGGTAGCAGGGGGGAGGGAAGGGACTTTGCAAGGAAACACTGGACAAGAACAGTCATTGAAGAGATCTGCATGGCTAATTCTGGTGAGATTTCTCCCACCTGCCCTACACAGTGGAGCCCCACGAGATGATCTGTTTGTTTAAATAAGAATAGAAACACATTCTGAAGGTTCTCAATAACAAAACTGAAACGTAATTGAGATGTTCTGCGTGAAATACACTCATGAAGCAGCGTTAAACAAGTTGGGTAAAGTGACTGTGGTGACTGCCAAGCTTTGCTGAAGGAAGACTCAGTCTTGCACTTGGAGAAAATATTTTCTGCTTTTGTAAATGCTTATACATTTGAGATACCTAATTGTCAAGAAGATAGTATTATCATGTTCTTAGCCTTCTTTCATTATTTACTATTTAATTTGAAGCTACTTTGCATCTCTCAGTCTGTTGCAAATCTGTGCAGTCCCAGCAGACAAACAAGGATTTGAATGAACAAATCAGGATTGCCATTTCAAGTACATCACCATAAACTTAATGTAAATTGCCTGAATTCAGATGAGTATAAATTCCCTTTGTAAGGTTATATTTCAGTTGAGAAGTCAGAAGAGGACATTTTGCTATTTAACAATTAAGGTTATATTCTCTTCTCAAAGAATATACCAGTATTAGATACGGGTTACCTTAGCAACTATTATGTTCTCAAAGAGAATTCTGAGAAATGAGGATGTTTTAGTAAGCAACTAAAACATTGACAACTGCTTGGTTTTTTTTTCTCCTACAATTTAACTTCTCCCACAGAAAATTAAACCAATTTTTTGGGATAACCACTGATTGTAATCTCAGAATGAGAGCATCAATACTGTTTTTAACCTGATTAACATCAAAGTTTAATTCTTCCAACCAATCTTTACTTTATTACTGTATCTGGTTGCTGATGTATAATTCACTTAATTAGGAGATTGGAGGAATAGGTAGCAATTGGGCAGAAAATTAATCTCAGTGTAATAGATACATATAGGGAAACAATTATTTGTCAATTAATTTATTATATATATTTTAAAAAAATTAAAACCCGTCAAAATCTATTTAAGGTTGAATAATGTGACTATTATTTTGATGATGTGGTTGTTGTTTTTCAGAATCACAATACCTAATATTTCATATTGAAGGCAATGGGAACTGCTTGTTTAAAAATCTGTTATCAGTCACACTGTACACGACAAAAGAACTAGAATCAAATCTTCCAAAGATTTCAAGCCTATAAATTGGAAACTATATGATTATTATTGCAATTTCAGCAGTGTAGTCTATGAATAGAAATAACATTAAAATTGCATGCAATAATAAAATCAAGTTGGTGCCTTGTTAAAATAACTTTAAAATACAATTATTCACCCAACAAAAACCACAGGAACACCATCTGTAAATAAAATGATCTAACCATGACAATTTGGCACTATAGCACTTGCCAGTTATCACCCCGTGGGTAACTTGACTATTATTTTCTCTTTCTCCTCTGAACCTCAATACTTGGCAGAAAAGAGCTGTCATCCTTGTCCTGCAGAAAGAAAAAGAGTGGAAGTTGCCACACTGCAAGAAGCCATGGCCTATGGCAGACTGTAAGTGGGGACAGAACACTGTACATGACAAAGTCAGAGCAGGGTATAAAAGATCTAAACCAAAAAGTTCACATGCTGTGCCCCATGCAAGATGTGTTGCTTCCTAATTCTCCTTGGGGATTCTCTAATTGCTTGATTACTAGTTCTCTAATTGCTCCATTAGGAGATTACCTTTTGTAAGTACTTAACTAAGGAGAGGACAATGGAGAAGTTTCAAAAGTAACTGTACTCTCATAATTTATTAAGGAATCAGATTTAGAGAAAAATTAAAGTAATGGTATTATTGAAATCACTTTTCTCTAGTTTCAGATTTTCATGATGACTACACCTTAATATTTTGCCACTCCTTCAAATATCAACTCCTTCAAAATCACAAAATTTAGGCCAGTTACATCTATAAAGTATCCACTGGCATTTTTGTATAGCACTGGTTTCGTAAATTGTGGCTTTGTATAACTTGTTTAATGATGCTCCTTAGATGGGCATAAGTGTTTTAAAATTATCATCAACTTTTTTGAAATGGCCTGCAGAGAAAAGTTGGTTCTGTTCACACTTTAGCTTTTAATATATTGATTTTCCAAATTCCCTTGTCATTTGTAAACAGTTTCAGGTAATGCAATATCAAACTTTATAATGGAAACTTTAAGATTTTTTTTCCCTTTTTAACAGCAAGTCTCTTTTCCAATTTAAAGAATTGAAAAACTTTCGGAAAATTTTTAGTTGTCTCTGTACTGTTGATCTTTGACTTTTGGTGACAAGCTGAGCTATACTCTGAAGTTTTTATACCAGCAAACAGTTTCAAAACATTCTTATGAACCTTAATTCTACATTAATTTTGCATCAAAGATATACTGGTATTTTAGGCACCTAATCACAAAGGGGTTTTTTCCTACATGAAAGGTGCCTATGACTTTCTTAAGCAGTAAGGCAATTAAATAAAGTAAATACAGTATTTAAAGTTATATATATTGACAGAGTGCAAACAACAGGAGATCAATGACAGAATTTACTTAAACTAAAAGACAAGAAATTCCAAGCCAAAAAGGCATTACACAGATGACTTAAGAACAGGAAGGATTTTATTATTAACTTTTGATTACCCAGAACACCTCACATTGAAAAGCCCAAAGACAAACATGCACACACAAATCAGAAGAGTTCAGCAGATCAGAATGATTTTCAGAAGATAAGCAAGGGCAACCCTATTAACAGCTTACATATTAAAAGCCTACATATATGGGGCTAACTGTCCTTCCAGTTAGAAAGTTAAAAATTATTCGGCATCTGATCCTTTCCCCTCAAGAAATATAAATGATGACTGAGAGTGTTTGATAATTTGGTGCAACTCAGTTATCTTACTCTCCTTGGCTACCTAGATATTTTGGTTGTGTCAGTCAGCAGGGAAGTTCAGGGTTGGTTGCACGGAGTTAGTGAAAATTTATTTTCAAATAAATTTTAAATTTTAGGGGTTATCAAGCTTCAAAAACAGTGGCCTTTTTAATACTCACATGCAGGCACAGTAAGAAAAATAGTGAAAATAAAACATTTGAAAATTCAAATTCAGGAATTGCATTTACTCTGCCAACCATTCACTGAACTATGAAGATACTGATTTCCAACAAAATTACCTCAGAACAGCATCTGTCTTTTTAAAGACAGTCATGATTTTTAAAGGGTGCTTGTCACACTCTTAGATGAATATTTAGAATAAGAGATGTTTACCAAGAAACTTGGAAGCTAAGTGCTACCAAAATAGACCAGAGCTAGATACAGAACAGTAAATCACCATGTTGATTTAATTATCTACACCACTACACTGAAAATCTTCTATCCTCCTAACAGACCCAGATGAGACCAAGAACTGCTGTAAGTGATGTCAGGGTAGAGTTATTACAGAGTTCCTCCAAGAAACCCTTTCGCAGCTGAAAGGGAAAGGCTACTAGGATCCACCAACCTCCACAGTGCCTGTACGATTATATGCAAAATTTCTTGGAAAGGTTGTGTCACCTGCTTTTACACCTCCACCTTTCAAGTGCCTTTAAACCTTGTCTTTCATGCATTAAAACATACCCTTCAGTATGAAGCTCAGCATTCTATTTCTCCTCATAAATGATCTTTACTATTTTACTTCCTGTGATTTATTGCTTAGCCCAAAAGAAGAGTGAAATGAATAGTCAAGCCTCTGGAAATGTCTTTTGCCGAAAACACTGCCTTCCATTTCCACATGCAAGGTTTTTTTCTAATTTCATTTTGTTTTTAAACAATTAAAGTTCTTTAACAACATTAGCCAGCTAGGAAAAAACATGGAAGCAGCTTTCCTGAATTCCTTGTGTACTACCCTAGCCTGAGATAATTGCAAGAACAGATGTGACAGCTTTGTGATTTTCTAGACTTTCCCATGAAAACAAAACTGAAAGCTTCTCAATAATAATCCTGGCTTTTTCAGCCAAACCTTTCATCATCATCATCATTAAAAAGGTTTTGAGCACTTATAGAAGCTAACAAATGACAGCTCATAATCCCCATCTGTAACACCAGAGGCCAGGTACTGCAAAGAAAAGACAGGTGCAAATTTTAGTATTCCCATAGTGCTTATTATCTACCCCTTTTTAGAAACAAAAGAATTTGTCTTAACACCACTACCAATAACCCACATTAATCTTCCCAAGAGCAAATGCTTACCCTGAAGCTACTATACAGTGTTATTACTCTGTCAAGAATTTTTCTCCTGAATTTAAAGAGGTGCTTCTACCAACCTGTGGAGCTAGATTGTGCTGTAACTCATCCACAGAAGCTGCTCCACAGCTGAGTTCATCTCAAATGTCTAGAGCTACTCCCATCAGAGCTCTACAGTGTGAAAATAAAAAAAAAAAAAATTGAGAAGTTGCACTTTTCTATCCCGACTTCTTTCATTTCATTTCTGCTTTGGCCTTTTCCTACCAGAATCACAGTAAGAAAATTTAGCACAGTACACACCACTCTAACTAGTTATTGCCTGTTTTGCTGGGGTGAGGCAATGGATAGGATTGTGGCATGACTAAGACACTAATGATGAATAGGGACAGAACAGGAATGCACCTAAATGGCATAACTGAAAACAATGGTGGTGCCTGAAACCTAGTATTTAAAATGTACATTTGCTTATCTTTATTTTTCAGTTAGCAACCACGTCAGACACAACGTCTCAGTATTTGAAAGAAAAAAAAATTTAGGACAGTGCCAGTTACACAGGGGATTACTTTGAGAGTGGGATAGAATCACTTTGCTTTGGAACTCGTAGAGAAGCCATCAGCATGCTTTCTCAAAAATGCTGATCCCAAAATTCGAAAAAGGGAAAGTCAACTAGATGATTCTGTAGTACTTAAAGTACAAAAAACATGGGTAGCTAAAAAAACTTTGGAGAAGAGGAAGGTGATGTTGAGAGTTCTTTGGGATTTTCGTTTGGTGTTTTTTGTGGGATTTTTGTGTGTGGACTTTTTGTTGCCTTTTTTTGTTTGTTTGGGCTTTTTTGGGGGAGGGTGGTTTGGGTTTTTTTATACCAAACACATGAAGTGAAAAGTAGCTTATAAAATATGTACTAAAGGATTAAATAAAAAATTACACACAAATAATTGAGACACTGCATTCTTCAGGATAGATATGATCAATTAGATTGAACAAATAAATTTGAACCATGACTATAGAAAAATTTTGAAAGACTAGAGGAACATTTGAACATCATTGTGAAATACTTCTGTTGAAGTAGCATCCAAAGCTCCAGTTACATGACATCATTGAGTTTACAGCTGAAGAGTGGCATTTTTATATACATACAGATTTCTCTTAAGTGATAGCCTTGCTTGAAGGGGTTTTTCGTTTGAGGAGCCTCATAGAAAACCTTTAAATTTTTGAAAACAGCAAAGCACATAACATTAAAATTTACACTAGAACACTACAATCAAGTAAATGATAGACCATGTAACTCATTTCCAGGTTAAATATGCATACATAAACTTCTATGCTGAAATGCTATGACACACTAATAAAAGTTTCCAAATACTAAAGAAGAGTCCCTGATGATATAAATATCCATTACTAAATGGAAATCTAATAAATAATATATTTATATCTAATATCTAATAAATAATTAACCTTTGGGTAATTTACAGAAAATGAAGAAAAGAGATTGTCTCATGTATTTGAAATATTTTTCCAATATGCTTTCTAAACTTTTTCACTTTTCAGGGCATTTAAAGTGTTTAAACATTGTTTCCACTGAATCATTCTATGGTCTGCATTCCTGTGGGAGGAGAGGGTTAATATGTGATCAGTTTGGGACAGGGAGCAATAAAGGTTGCCTGCTTTTTCTTGACAGTTGCAGTACCCCATCTATTGTTTATGGCAATAATTTCTGCTCGAAACAAGTTGACACAGAGTGATCTAACTCGGACATAATGCTCTGGACAACTAAAATGAGAGTAGTTTTTGCAAGCTCTTGTCCAAGTCATTTGTTGTGATTGCCCCTCAATACTTTCTCTCAAAAAAACCACTCCCAAACCCAAAAATAAAAGAGTTTTAAGACTCATGTAGACGTTGCATAAAAAGCTCCTCTTTGATGCTTGTGGAACACTCCTAAATTTTTCAGGAAGAAAAGTTTTACAGAACTTTTTGAATAGAAAAAAACACCAAAGCATGACATTTAAATGCAATTGCATTTAATTTTGAAATTACTGCTACTTAATTACAAATAAGAAAATTAGCTGGTTTTTTATGCCTTGCCTCAGTGATACTGGATGTGATATTCAAAATACTTTCCAAATCAGTGAATTTAAATCTTAGTCAAATATATGATAAATGTGTAAAAAAGTTTCATCCAAGGAAACAAAATTAATTTTTTCCACAAACAGTCACTGAAACAATTTGTGATTCTTTTCAGCCTGAACCACTGCAAGACTAACATCACATAAAAATACAAAAGAAATGGTTTATACTGCATGTACTACATGAGAAACTGCATTCAGATTTTGGCCCAAGGGAAGAGGAACCTTGTCTTTCAAAGTACAAAACTTGCTATCAGGTAAGCATGCTCGTTCCTTTTAAGAACTAAATGACAACACCAAAATGGTTCAAAATGTCACTCTCCCTTTTAGAGTCTATGAAAGTCCTCACTGACAGCTCAGGTTGTGGAGGTTAAAGATAGACTTCCACGGACTTCTGTGCAGGCCCATAATTTTACTAGATTTCTGTCTAACCTTGTCTCTCTGCGAGTCTGCTTCACACACACATCTTTAAACTTTTTATGCTGTCCATATGACAGAATGAGATATGGTCACAGGAAAAAAAGACATGATTTAATTAAAAAGCATACTTCAGAGGTCCGTTCGCCTCAAAGGTTTTTTTTCCCCACCACTCATTTTAGTCCCATGGATAATAGCCACTCCCAGTCTGTACTTTTTGCATTTTTTTGGTTAACTGAAGCATTTCACTCCTATCTACGTATTTTGAGGTAATATTTAACGTCTCATCTAAGAATTTATCTCATCTAAGACGTTAAGCACAAATTTAATGTAAAATTGAATCTCCAAGGAAAGAATTAGTTCCAAAACATGTTTGATTTCCAATGAATTTTTACCACACAAAAGAAAATTAATAGGTGGAATTTGCACACTGGAGCATCTTTAGAAGCCTGTTCAATTATCTAGGCTAAGGTTTCACTGTACCTAATCAGTGGAAACTCTGAACACAGAGGTTTTGTTTTAGAGTCCTTCCCACCACACGAAGAGTTTTCACAGTTCTTTTTCACTTCAATTCTCTGTGCAGTGAAGTAGCTTCAGCGTAGCTCTGCAAAGTGCTACAGAACACTCATCCACTCTCCTGATTCTCCACAGCACCTTGGCTTAAACAACCCTGAAATCGTTTTATTTCTCAAACCTTTTGGCCACTTCTAAAGAGAGTGTAGAAAAACCCTTGTTTAGGAGATCACTAATGTCCTTTTGGATGTTTCTGGATGGATTTCCAGTTATTGCAGACATAGTTAAGCATATTTTGGGCTTCAGCACAAACACCTGAGAAACGCACCTGATAGCTGTGCAATCTGTAGACTTGTGAAAGGAAGGGAAAGCAGGGTATGAGTTTTCCTCTCTCTGTTCTAGTTTTATGCATTTTTTTCTATTAGTATTTAATTTTATTTGCCTGTTTCAACCAACATGCTCAGTTAAAAATGTTCCACAAAAAAAAGTAATGTGCTCAATCCTCAAAGAACAAACTTAGCCAGTTTGGATGAAATAAAGGAAGAATTATTAGATAGTCCTAAAATGCATATCTATTTAAATTTCATTACTGTTAAAAGCAAGAGCGTTACTAACAAAATTTCTGCATTGAAATGGGAAAAAAGAAAAAACAAAACAAACCAAACCACTCTCTTGGACTGAAACCCAGGAAACCAAACACGTACTGCACCAAAATCCCAAACCACCTGCTAAGTCACTTTTAAACCAGGTCAGTCTTTAAGCAGCTTCTTGGAGTTTCATCTTTGCTTGCAATAAAAGAGGGTTAAGTCTGTTCTTTTCAAAGATCTTTGGCATGATCTTTGATGACAAATGACGTGCTACCATATGCCAAAAAAGAAGGGGAATACAGTCACCCCCAGCTTCAACTTTAACTGGAGCTGCTTTGTTCTGAGTGCCCTGAATAATTAATAACTACTTTGGCAATCAGTCATGCATTCCTTAATGGCACCTCAGGCATCAAGTATCCCATTCACCCGCTCCCCAACTAACAATGGACTTTATTACATCAAGTTTTCTCTGCCAAACTTGTAACTGACATAGTTTAAACTAAACAAGTCACTAGGAAGACCGAGGCCCAAATACATATTATAAGATTTTATGATTTCCTTCAATATCATGTGGCTACTATAGGGGGCAAGTGAGAAGAAGGAGAAAAGACATGAAATATGGATTACTTTTGCAATAACGTTCTAGGTGGGTTTAGGTGGCATAGTGCTGCCAAAATCTTGACTTTTAATAAACGGATAGCTGGTCAAAATTGAGAACCATCACTAGGCAGCCCCTACTGAATAAAGCAGCTCACCAGTAAGCACAGAGTAAGTGACAGCGCAGAGCATGAAAGAGTGACTGAGACCAACAGCTGTGCTGAAAGCAGCATAATTTTGGAATAACACAAACTACGTTTGCTTAATAGGAATAAGCTTTTTCAACACTTGCTTCCACTTCATGGTGTTGTAGACAAAATGAACTTGCAGCTATAAAATAGAGGAAAGAAAGTGGGACAAAGACCAGAATTACAGAAAGTTCCAGATGCAGCCAGGGTACTCAACTCAAAAAGGAAGAAATTCAAATTATTAAGCTTTAATTAGTTGGAATCTGAAGACAAGCATCGTGTTTTTCTCGGGGAGCACTCTGCTTGTATACAGTATGTGCACTGCTTTTATGCAGTGCCTTCCAATCCCGCAGTAAACCTTTCTAGACAGTGATGTTGCAGCCACTGACATTGGAATGGCTGTGAGTCCTTTCTTTAGAGTGACTAAATCCTAGAAGTAAATTAATCAGATCAATAGCCATTCTCCTACTACCTATCATGCGAAAAGTTGGTTTGAAATATAATATACAAAGTAAAAAAAACCCAAAACCTAAAAAAAAACTAAAAAAAGAGAAAAATATATATACATATACACGATAAATTACAGCAGATCTAAACAAAGCCATTTCTCTTGCTCTTTAAAAGACCTGAAAATGTGTCCGGTGCCCCTCTCTGTGTGTGGCCTCCAAATACAGAAACAAGCTTGCACTGTTTTATTTCAGTTTTGCTTCATTTCTCCCCAAACAATCTCTTACTGCTAGTCTACCAGGCATCTCCCCCTCCCCACTACTCGTCAAAAAAAAGAAGAGGAAAAAAAAATTAACTGTTTAGGACCAATTCATTGAACTGAATCTCTTAGTGAATCAGCTACGATTTTGCAAGCATTATTTAAAATTTAAGCTCATTCCTATAGCTAATACCTTTTTTTGTGAAGATGTGGGAGAGGGGCTGTAAATTTTGTTTTCTCTTGAAAAGCTGGATAAGATAACTTTATAGTTGTAAAGAAAACGACTTTTTTTGGCATCAGTTTTCAATTGCTTTAGGTAAAAGAAGCAGATTTAATCCTGGAACTAAACAACATATATTTAATTTATAATCTGCTGTCTGAAATGTGTAATTGTATTCTGCGTGACTTATTAGGACATATTTTTTGTTGAAAAAGATCACAGCCTGTTTAAAGCGAGATTTAGAAATTAACTGATAAGCAGTTTCTATACTGCACATTTTGGGGCTCATTCCAAATTCTTATGACAGCAAGTGGGCTGCTCTTGTCCCTCGCATATGTTAGGTGTAAGTATTTTGAACATGAAACCATTGTTTCGAGAGTGCTGGTAATTTAAATTTTATAACCGGTTTTCCCCATCAAATATTAAGAGATAAATTCAGTCCATTTGTACAGCATGACATAAAAATAATTATACATATACTCCTATTTTCAGGTGCCTTTGTTTAATCAGTTCCACAGAAAAGAGATCATACATCAGTTAGATAGATATACAGCAGGCAGGGTGTGATATTAATGCTGTGACAATGAAAGTTTGGCACCAGCCCCATAAATATGTGTATTTAGTGATTTTCTTTTACCATTTTCTAAAAGTAAACATACTTGTTACATTCTGCCCTCAGGTGTACCAAAGTTAAATCTGGCCTTATTTCAAGCTTGGAGACTGACATTTTATTTAATTTTAAAATTTACCATTATCAGGTCACAGTATTCTATTAACAAAAGTTATTCTAACTCATAAAAGAGTCAAAGATGCAGATCAAACATTTAGCCACTTTAGCAGTAGTTATTCCTTAGGTATAAGTATTTAAAAATATTTATAGGAAAACAACACATATAAATATATATATACAAACATCCCACCCCCACTACACTACACTGACACCATCATCAGCAAGCTAAATATATTCTTCTCAATAACTGAAATTTTGCCAGTGGGGAGTAGGAGCAAAAACGGCAGCAAAATACAGCCAGCCAAGTGCATTCTGAGTGAGGCACATGTCAGTGGGGTTACAACATGGATTCTTTTCATCAATTTTTTATTGAGCTTGGAGATATTTTCCACCAACCAAATACCACAGACCATGAGATTACTTAGGAGATTCAAAGTGAATTATGAGGAATTTAACAAAAAATATTCCTTACTCTCTTTAAAATGGAATACTTATTCTAAAACAAGTCAACTCCTGTTTTCCTCCATTCTAATGTTTCAGGACATTATCTCATGCTTAAAATTCTATAAACCTTTTTTTGCTATCAACGATCTTTCATTTAATGAAAAAAGTAACAGAAAACTGTTGACAGTGAAAATAGTCACATTTTAGACAATGACTAGTTTAATACTTGTGACTTACAAGCTTTAAGCAACATTCAAGAGAAGCCTAAAGAACAGCTTACAGGGAAAATGCAGTGGAAAATGAGTATTATGGGTTGTCTGCTTTGTCTCTATAATAAAACTACCCAGAATCATAAGAACTCTTCTGTTTGGGAATTAGGTATAATCATCTGGTTGAGTATGTCTAATAGCAGCTGACTAATAAAAACATTAGTTTCTTCAGTTTCATTCTTGTAACTCCCCAATCCTCTTTCAACATCCCACTGCTGATTCATAAACTGATTTGCCTTTGTCTCAAAGCTGGAATTCTCTTTTTTCCACAGTACAGTATTAGGAATGCAAACATTTTACTGAAGTTTCCACACAAACAACCGAGCCCACAACTTCCTAGTCCAAAGCCATCCAAAAAGAACCACAGGAACACTCAGTTGAAAAACAGAAACAAAATGTACAATTCAGGAAGACAGATTGCACACTATTATTATTATTAAGAAATAAACAGTAATTAATCTTAACCTATTAAAAGATTCTTTTGAGCTACCACTTCAAAGATTTTGTATCCTGAAATGTTTCGATCTGAAACATGTTACTTACTGGCATAAGAAGTGTATAATGGATGCAGAATCCAGGTTCAGAAGGAAAATATTCATCAGACACAAATCTTATTCTTATCTGGTTTCCTTTGGAGATTTGTCTGCTTGGCACAGTACTGGAACCACACCAGCGCCCTAAAACAGTGCCATCACTAGGCTCTTCAACTTCTACAAAGTCATACCTGAACAGAAAAGAAAATAAAATGTTTATTTACTGACAAAAATTCTATAAACTTTCTAATTTAACCAATAAACTGACTCTGCAATTTTTTATTTTTTTAAACGTTAAAAGTATGCTGCCAAAGCCAGCTATTTTAAACTTAGCTCCCAAGTCGCTACTGACTTACATAATAAAATCATGCAGTGAGGTTAAAAAAATAAAAGCAGAGTTAGCATTTTGAAAAGACCCAAGTGTACGGTTTTGCTTCTTGTGCGGAAAGCAATTACCACATGTGTGACAGGGCAGAATCAAGTCAGAGAAAAAAAGAGCCTGTAATTGCCTGAGTGGCACAGTAATTCGTACTGCAATGTCACCAGCAGTACACTGCATGCCACCAGTGAAAGTTCGGGGGCTTTTTGGCATGGAAAACTCGCTTTCACTTAATGCCAGTGGTGAATAACTTCCTAAAGGTTAAGGTGGCTTAGGGAAACTTGGAAGGAGTTTATGCATATGCCAACAAGGCATTTGCAGAGCAAAGACCGGGACCTCACTGCATGTCAGAAAGAACATGGTATTTTGGAAATATGGACAAGACACATACGGGTTGGGAACTCTGAGAGAATGAAACATATTAAGTTTGATTTAGTTTCATTGTTTTTGACATGTGGTCTGGGTACCTCTGGGGATCTGTGAACAATTTCAATTAGATCCATGAAAGGTAACTAAGACATGCCAGTCAATCATCAATAAGCTTCAGTACGGCACGCAAAGGTCCTCGTTTTCACTGGAAATGTTTAGTGGGTTCCCAAGTCATAAAAACACGGAAAGCCACTGCTCTAGAAGGTACGTCTGGTTTCAGTGCTTTAACCTGCTTCATGTCAGCTCCCCAGCTGCCCTCTGACAGAATAAACACTAAGCATTTCAGCTGCATTTTCCCCGCTTCAGCTTGAAACCCCCAGAGCCTCAGTGGCAGCACAGCCCGGTGGTTTGGGAAGGTGAGTGTGTGCTGGTTAAAGCAGGGCAAGCTCTTGGCTGTTTTCAGCTGCAGCTTCTGGAGCCAAGTTTTTACTTTTGAACCACAATTTGTATCCTAAGCATGAGCATAACAAACCTCTGAGAAAGTTCTGAGGTTTCTGATATTTTTATGTTCTCTTGCATGTGCAGTCATATATTAAATACATCTCACATAAATCTAAATTCGTAAATAGCAGAGTCCTTTTCAAGGGTACAAATAGTACTACCTCTGATGATAGCAAAAGCTCATATTTTAAAAAACATGCACACACACGCACACACACACACACACTCTCTATCAAATATGCCAAACTATATTTAATGTGAAAATTATTACCTCATAAACATTTTCTACTAAAGCTTTTTCTGGATTTTTTTTTCAGTAAATCTAATCTTTATAATGATTCCCAGTTCCCTAGTTAGACAGCAGGCAATAAATTCTTGTGTTGCATGTTTGTGCAAGACTGACTTGCACATTTATTATCTCCATTTAAAGGACCACTATTTTTTCTACTTAATTTAAAATGAATGCAATGAATATGCTCATTAACTGTGTTCAAAATTCATTACTGCCATGTACCACAGTTTTAAATCTTTGTTGAACTTATGATACTAACTACTTTATCATTATCTTTTTTCCCCTGAACATGAACTAATTCCTTTAACAGATCCACCAGTGTTTTTACTTTATGATCAGGTATACAACTTATTACAAAGGCAGTGTGTACATTAATTCTGCTAAGGCCTCAGGGCCCAACATATTTATCAAATTTATTTGGAGCACTGAGCTTTTTCTCTTTTCAAGATCAGCTTATGAGGTTTCTAAAGATAACCTTTTTTATTTTTTTAGTTAAGAATATGAAATAATTACCTACCTTTCTGATTTTTAAAGAGTGAAATAAGCTAATATTTACATTTACTGACTTAGGTTTAAGATGCTAAGGGGAGTCAGGGGGCTTAGTGCTTCTACCTAACTTGCAGTATTTTTTTATTGCACCCTTTGGTCTTCTGGTACACCTGAAGTAAAAGAGAAACTCAAATTCCACAGTTTAAATCCTAGACCCTTCAAATAAAAGCTAATTAATTCCATTAGTAAAGAGGTAAACTTGAGGGAAATAAGCATTCTGAAAGACCAAACAAAATTCAGCTTGGATAATGACATTTTTAGCCAGTAACTTTATTCCTGTCAGTTATCTAGGCTAAATGTGCTACAAGAGCCTGCCAAAGAGCCTCCTGTGCAACTAAAATTCCTCTCATCGCACATCTGGACTGATACCTGAACTTTCTGTAAAAGTAACAAAACAAAGTGGTTCATATGCTTTGGCATTTACATTATTGTGCTACGTAATTCTACAGCTGATGTCACGGGGCTAAGGAGCAGCAGGACAATAGCACACCCATGGAAAATTATTTCCCCATCAAGAGAAGCTTGCACTTGAAACACAAGAGAACTAGGATAAACAACCAAGAACTGAGAAGCTGTTTTACAACTGCAATGGAGTAAAAAAACGTTACAATGCATGTTAAACTTAACAACACAGAAGCCTTCTTTTCTTTGCAGTGTGCAGAGAAGCAAACACAGTCCTCTTTGACAATTACTAAAGAAATGCTCTGGTGCTAGCTATATCTTCAATAGTTTTTAAATATACATAAGTAAAATTTATGCCAAAAAGGCAGTCCAATCTCCTTTCCTGGGTGAAAGATGCTCTTGCCTTTAGGCATGATGCCCACAATGCCTTCTGTTATACCTGTTGCAGAACATGTACTCCCCTCTCCTAAGGCCTGGGTGCCTGGGAACATGGATTGAATTAACAACCTGAACAAAGACAATTTACTGGAAAGGAGCAAGGAAGGAACACAAGCAGCTCAAAGCTTCAACAGCTTTCCAAACAGGAAAGGTATTTTCCAAGGGTATAAGTTTTCCTCTCCTTTCTATATGTTTTTCTGTGGTTTACGCTGTCATTTCCTAAACATATTCCGACAGGCTGTTTATCTTGGCTTGCAGTTTTGTGACCTTGCTATGGCTTCCCTCTGCCTCCAGAATTCCACAAATGTATCAAAAAATGTAAGAAGCAAAAATCCACTGGGTAAAACCCTTCATCATATCAGTAGTGTCGGACCTTTCCATCTGTATACAGATGCATGAGAGACAAAAATCTAGGAAGCCCATGAAAACAGTTTGTGACAGGTGAAATTTATTCTTCCCCTTCTGATAAAAACATGGTGTTTTTTTAAATTAAGAAATAAGAAGTTGTTAACAATCCCTATCAAACTTTTTACAGCATTTTGTAGGGCGATGTACTATTTCTGTTCCAACTTGCTATAAAGCACATAGAATTCCGAGGTTTTTCCTGGTGCTGACATAGCACACTCACCTGTAGACCCAAAACATCCAAGGTCCTCTGGCAGTTCACAAGACAAACTGTTGTAAAATAGTACTGAGATGGACAGTTCAGATGGTTTCAATTTTGGAAACACTGGAGATTACTAAAAACTGTCATCACGAAAATACGATTTTGATATTTTACTAATCAGAATTTAAACATCATCATTCTAAAGGAAACTTTACTTTTTTTCTGAAGGAAACTTTACCTCCACCTCTATTTGAAATAATTTTTATTTCAGCTATTGAAATATTTATATTTCCTATGGAACAAAATTCTTGGTTTCCATCATTTGACATAACTGTGCATTTGTATAGACAAAAGTGTGAGGTACTGGTGATACCTTACATATTCTTCACTTCTAGATCACTTTTAAATCACACTTGTAAGTAATAATATTGTTCTTTGTAAAATAAACATATTTGCTTACAGAAGGAAGGCCAAACATTTAGCTTGAAGACATTTTTTTCAAAGCTTGGCAGATTCACGTTTATCTGAGTGGAAAAGGGAACACTGGAGCATGACAGAGGCACTCAAACCCATGGTATCTAATAGCAGCTTTGTTAAACCCTGCAGGCCACTATACAGCAAAAATGTGTGATAGGACAAGAGGAATGCTGGGTTTATGACAAAGGGCAGGGGGAAAATGGGAGGACCTCAAGAAAGAAGAAAGGGACGTAGTGGCATGCTGGATTAGAGAAAAAAATGTATTTCAGGCAAGCAACAAGCCTACAGATGGTAGCAATACAGTTGTAAAAAGAAAAGCATACACCATCATTCTTTCAGCAGGTGGAGAACTTCCTTTTCTATTACCAATACTGCCCCTCTCACTGAGACAAAATTTTAGTTTCCTCAAAGACAAAGGCACAGACTCAAAAGATACATCACGTGAGATGAAAATCAGAATGACACAAAATTTAAGTCATCAGTAATAATGAAACTGCAGGTATTTGTGCACTACTTTTCAGTTTACGTAAGAGGAAATTTTACTTCCAGTATTAGTTGAAATAATGTGACCAGGATAGGCAGTACAACCACCTATTGCCCAAGTCTGCAAGCTGCAACGAGCTGTTTAATTAATTCCATTGCCTTTCGAACACATTAATTTACACCATACTGTTTTGTATTTGTTGCCAGACAGAAATATCTATGTGAATGTCAGACTGGGAAAGACTGGCCCCTTCAGTCCAGTCCCCATTCAGCCCAGTAAATAAAATGTTCCTGAAACTGCAAACCACTAGCGGTGCACAACAATAAAAGTCACCTATTAATAACACCACTTGCCAGATAGGCAGCAGAGAAAAGAACTCAGAAAGCAGATTTCCAAGAGGTACAGAAGGGAGATGGCACCTTGACTGAAATGTTGGCTCTGTGACAGCACCAGCAAATACTCCATAGGGGTAAAAGTTCAATAAAAATGATTCTGCTCAACATCATCAGAAATATTTAACTGGGGCTACCTTGAATGACAGTAAAGTCAGGATACTGGAAGAAAACATTTTTCAAAAACTAGCCAATAAAAAATTTTAACTATTTAAGATGTTCCCTCTGGATTTTGTCTTTCCAATATGAATTTCTGAACAAAGTTACCCAGAGTCATTTGAATGCAGTTCCTCAGGCTCACAACATGGGTAATTCACCCCTAGGACTCACCCTCTTTAGGAGGATTTGGCAGTGTCTTCCCCTGTAAGAGGAAACTCCTTTGGAAATCATTACAGATCATCCAACAACTGAGAAAAGAGTTACATTCTATGATTTCTGTCATGAAATCATCATGCTTGATGTTTTAACATATAAACAGAGAAAAGATGATGGAACAGCAGTGATTTGATGTGAAATAAATTTACATAGTAGTTTCTGTATTTGCTGATCTTATACACACTGTGTCATAATAGTCACTGGAAAGAAACAGCAAAACCAGATATAATCCAAATAAATAACTGATGAGGTCAGTTTTTGTACTCTGAAAATTATGTTTAATTATATACAAACATCACTTCTAGCAGTAGACATCACTTCCAGCCAACGAATGAGCTTAAAACCCCCAAGTATCCTGCCATGTCTACATTTTCCATGAAATAAAGATACCCAAGGTATAAACAGAGAACATTTCTAACTGCCATTCCCCAAATATGGATTGTAGTTTCTGTGCCAACCTACTTTGAATACATCTATTTTAGAACCTGCAGTACTGTACATTAGGAACTGCCTTATGGAAACACAGATTCATTCACAAATGTTACATGGTTGCCATGGTTCTCCCTGTTTAATCTTTTCTCATACTGATTAGTAACAGCCTGAGGCTTCTAACACAACCACACAACTCTCTCTGTATTTCCACCTTGTTATTTAGGATACACGGAAAAAAGAAGTTTAATCCTTAGATTTAAATTCTCTTCCCTTTCATTCACTGTAAGCCATTTTGATCATAAATATACACTTACCACACTACAAGTGGAAAGGAAAAACAAGACAGAGTTCAAACCGCCAAATTCTACTCTTCAAATTTTCAAACTCTTTTTGTGAAAAGGATGCATTGGTTGTTTGATTTGGAGAAATTAACTGCTGCGTTGCCAAACTCCAGTCTACCAGAAAATATTCTTCCATTTTCTGTGGATCTGTATCACGTGAAGCTGAGAAATATACATTTCGCAAAGCAGCTTTTGTCCCTTGGTGAATGCATTTTGGCACTGTATGCAAAAAATAAGAAACCCAAAGAAATATGTCTCTTTTCCCCAAAACTCCCATTTGTATAAGAAGTTTACTTCAGTGCCAGTTAATAAAGTGTATTGATGAAAACATCTCGTTTCCCTGATGACTAGGAAGCTGGCACACAAGCAATTCTAGGAAATAAGCCCTCAAGACTGTTTTCCAGGTGCACTCATAAACACTTATGTATCTCCACCATAAGCACATGAATATCCCGTAGCCTCTGAAAGCGACATCTGCCTTGTGGGGACGAAGGGACACTAACTTTCCCACAAGAATGAGAAATGGCAAACTAGATACACTGGTAAATGTACTTCAGGCTCTGAAACAGAAACAATTCTATGTTCAGACAGAAAGCTTGCAACTACTTAAGCATATATTAAACTACTGATATGGATTAAGCATGCAAACAAGTATTTTCAAGAATACAGAACCACAGAATTCAGCCTCTTCTACAAACTAATTTATACCTGTACAACTTCTATTGATAGAGCATTTCAAGAACTTGAATAAGAATCTTATAGAAAAAGACATTATAATACTGTAGATCAGATTTTGAGGTAAGGAAAGAAGATGGTTTCCCAAACTCTTTCTTTTAAAACACTGATTGTTAAATTTCTTAGAAGCTACCTATACTTATCTTCATTGTATTACAGAATGACAGTATTCTCAATGCCAGTCAGAATAAGAAATACGTTTAACTTTTTTAAAATACAGATCAAATTTGGTCCAAAAATGGCATGTTAAGACTAGAACAGAGATATAAACCAAAAAAGTGCATGACATTTCATACCATCACTACTATTACTATATAATAAAGATGAATTTGGGAAAATTGGTGAGCTTGGAAAAATTGTACACATACAAATCAGCCTGCAAATGATGCCCCAGTCCGTGTACTTACTTCGGCCTTTATCTTAAAATACAAAAATGAAGTTCTGTGGAAATGAAGGCCCCAAAGATTTCTGACACTCACAGTTAATAAGCTACACTTACCTTTTTCCTGTCTGACTACAGGTTCTCCTGTAGTTATACTAAATACAGTAAATAAAAAAGATTTTCCACAAAATTAGAAGTGACTTGGAAAGGTTATTTTCCAAGGACTAAAAAACAGGTAACATCTACATGAAACCTCTTCTTGTACTGTTTCACCTCCAGTTGTCTACTTTGTGCTATTCACTGCATATATGGACCACAGATCTTCTTAGTATTCTGCAAAAATTATGAATTAAATAATAACACACATAACAAAAAATGGCAATGGGACAAAGTATTCTTACTGTTTCGTGCAGTGGTACTCCTATTACTTGTTCTTGTCTTCTGCCATGCAAAGCATTACCTGTATTATTACTATTATTATTATTATTATTACTACCGTACAATAAAACATCATGTGGAAATGACCACCAAAGTTCAGGTTCTGCTGCACTGGACGCTACACTCTCCAAAGCACTTTTGCCGTCATAAAGATGCAGCTGCTATCTCTCCTCAGACAGTGAATCAACTCAGTAAGTATCCTGCACTGTACAGTACTACACATTCCAGATTTTGGAGAACTAAATGGCTTACCAACTTTTTCCCAGGACTCCTCTGTAAAGTCTGGTATATTTTATCCTGGGAATTACACCGTTCATTATAAATCACATGTTCCTACTGTAGAGATCAACATGTTGTAGAAAACCAAAAAGTCTAATGGACCTTAAAGTTCACATCTACAGCCAAGGCTGTAAAGCACTCTTCTAACCAACTATAAAATTTCTTCCTCTACTCACACTGTTCACAGTGGTCAGTGTATCTTTTCCAGCTTCTGCAAACCCACAATCCCATTTTTTACCATTGTTTTTCAAGCAGCATTAGAAATATTTATTCTAGTATCCCAAAGAGTAATTTCTTCTTTATGCACTCTTCAAGATATTCCAGGATATAAATCCTGGAATGCAGCAATGGCTCCAGCCAATGATGTGCAAACTACCGGCTAAGCAATTTCCTAACAATATTCAAAAGAGTAGTTTTGGGTGAAAAAAACCCATAAGGAGCATAAGGGGCATTTTTAGCAATGAGAAGATTCTCCCAGGGCAGTGCAGGCAGCTTCCCTTCTCCTCAAGCAGCCTCTGATGTTAGAACACTATTACATGCCTGGATAAGTTTCTCATCTTTTCTTCCCTCCCTCCTGCCTACTTCAATGGAGGCTGGGGCTCTATCTATGTTTATTTAAATGAAAACACCTTTTTCTTTTTTAGCTCAGCAACTCAATAACGTGGCCTCTTGACAGCTACACGTGCACACAGGATTTATCAACACAGGACAGACCAGTTGTCATGAAGTCCGATATTCTACTTCAGGACAGGCTAGTAATTGCTACTCAAACAGAAAGTGAAAAAACCCTATAACGTAACTGAACAGTTTGCATGAGCCAGAAAAAAAATGTATTCCCAATCTGAGCAGCAGATCACTTTTCACCTAAGGAGTGTAAAAAGTTTCCTCTCACTTCAGTTTTACTAGTTATAAATTGATGGTTATGAAATTATACAAATCTATCTTTAGCCCAGCCATAGTATATGAATCAAAGGCTAGTCTGAAGAGATATGTCTTAATAATAGGTGCTACAGTGCTGGTCTCCCTCTTCACATATTACTTTCAGAAAATGAGATGATCTATTAATTTTACCTTATAAAACCCCTATGACTCTCCCACATGACCATCTAATATTTTTTATAATAATGCATCTTTCTTATTGCAGTTTCAGATGCACATGCATTTTCTCAGATGTCCTGATGATCAGCTGAGAACAGATTAATGTAAACTGCATTATACTTTACTTCTACTTTATCCTAATGGAGCAGCATCAAGTGCAAGACTGGATTGTTACCAACCTGTCTGACTGACAATACTTACTGGTAATGCTGTGATGCCTCAGGTTTTAACTTTTATATTTTTCAGATCCTGTACTGCCTGGTGTGTAACTCTGAAGTTTCTTGTAGCTTGTTAGCTGCTCTCCTAGGCCAGGTAGACACAACAAAGCCTCTTTGAGCTTGCTATTCAAGGACACTCAGAGCTGTCCTAGGCCCAAAGGTGGAAACTAGGGCGGCAAGAGAGGTGAAGAAATTGAAGAAATTACATCATTAGCTAAAGTTTTAATTGGTGAATTTATGCTGATATGCAAATGGACCAAACCTATAAAAGTGTGAAGAACTCGTGACTTGCATCCATCTTGGGGTCCATTTTGGAAGTAGCCTTTGGCTCCCCAGGCTGTACCTTTGAAGGCCTTTCAAATAAATACCTACCTTTATTCCCTTACTCCTGTCTAGTCTCTGTTTCTAGGTAGCCACCCAAGGCACCAGCTGTCTAACTACAATCGCAGGTGAGAAACATACTTTGCTAAAATGTTGATGATACATTTAAAGAAGGATCCACAGCATTTAGTGAGAGGGAGAGAAGAGGAAGAGGACAAGTGGAGAAAGATCAAAAAGAAAAGCTGCATAACAGGTGAAGGAACACACTCTCCATCTAAGAACAGGGCAGTTGAAACATCTGTTATTCCTGTTTAATCCTGCTTATAAACCTGTTAGTGCGCCTAACATCGTAACTGTACTTAGACTTTCAGTAATCAGAAAACATCAGGAAGGGAGTGTATGCTGTGCTTAAACTGGCATACTCAGACACTACATGGGGTAACTTTAGATTATGTTGCTGGGCCTGACTCTGCAGCTTGCACTTGTCTTGACATCAGGACCTAAACTGAGGCCCACCAGGAACTACAGGTGGCTAAGGGGTCCGTGTCCCTGAGCTCAAGTGGTGATGGCTCACAGTATGTTTTCCTGCCCCCTGGAAGCAGAGATTTACTTCTCTATTTTAATAAGTGATGCGGTGGGAGCAGGGGAACCCCATCAATAACAACTGTTCCCAGAGCATCCCAGAAAGAAGCAAGACCCAGCATTTCCTCATTCACTTTCAAAGAAAATAACTTCAATCTCCACCATTAGAAACACTGCCAACTATGGTAACATAAAACAATTTTAGAAGCCATAAATTAGGATTAGGATGGTTTACAAAAATATTTTGATAGTGGGGACACAGTTTACTTTATTCAAACAGCTTGCTTGAGATTGAGAAGATCAGGAAGAAATTTTAAGGAGCCTAATTTTTTTTTCAGTCAATGACTGTAGTCTCTGGTGTGAAAAAAGAGTAAGGGATTATGTCAACAGCCCACTCATCAGCAATCACTCTCCTACACACTCATCTGGGCTGTGAAAAGAGGTTTCAAATTACTTCCAAAATAATACCCATTATAGTGTCCTCTGGCAACAGTGGATACTAAAAATGAATGCTGCATTTACTGAAATTGAGGGAAAAGTGGGTGGGCAAGAATGCAGTCTCCAAGTTCGTGCAGTGTGTCTTTCTGATCACATCACCTGGGCTGTGCTGTCCTCCCATTCTGCTCAGAGAAGCATCTCCTTCACTTTTCCTGTCTTATGCTTCATTCTGATTTGCTTAGAGAATACAGTTTTGCAGCTATAAGCCCTTTCTGTACAATAGAAGAGTTTACTCTTCTTGAAGCCTAGGAAATAAATGTATGTTACAGAGTAGCCTCAGTTACAATCATATTGAGCTTTGCTTTTATGATTTTTTTTAATCTTCTTTTTTTTTGCCTGAGATATCTGCTTTGTCACACTTATAAATCTCTTATGAGAATGGTATTAAGCAACTTTTAATAAGCAGTAGAGAACCCAAAAGAAAGGATATACTTCTGGATACAGTACACACCTCTGCCACAGTGTGAAGAGTGGACAGTAGCTCAACCAATAGGATGGGACCAGCTGAAAGATGAGCTAATGCTTGAATTACGTGGCAATAAAAGAATAATGTTTTTTTCTGGAATCATGCAATATCCAAAAGAAAGATATTTCAAAAAAACAAAACAAAAATAAACCAAACCACCAAAACCCAACAACAATAACAACAAAAATCCCACTACAATTTTTTCAAGAGAAGAAACAGACCCAGATATTTCTTTTAACACAAAAAACCCACTCATTTTTTCTTCAAAACACTAAGAAAGCAGGAAGCATAAGTCTATTGGATTCTTTATTAGAATTCTATTAATTAAATTGAAATAATATTGTTACATTTCAACTCACATGAGAGAAATAACCTTTGTAGTATAAAACTTTTTTCTTTATGTATAAAAGAACAATTTTTAGATAATCAGAAGACTCTGGTGCTAAATCAATATAACTTCTTACAAATGTTGATCCCCATCCCCCACTCTCATCCGTCATTTATATCGATTTAGCATTCAAACCTCTCTTGTACTAGCACTACTTTTCACTTGTCTTGCAAATGGATTGAACAATTAAAAATCAAAACCATAAAAACCACTCCACAAACATCAGAAGAAATTACTCCAGCAGCCGGTATTGACACAAGTTTTATGTAATTTTCTACACACAGTTGCTAAAACGCCACCTTTCTGCCACTGATAAAACATCAATGCTGCTACAAAGGACTTCAGATTAAATTAGGTACTTCATACTAATTCTCTGCCATCAGTATTTCAATTAAACCACGGCACTTGCATGCTAGAACTCATCCCAACCATTTAAATTATATATCCCCCTTTCAGACTTCGAATAAAAATGATTAACAAGTAATTTACGTGTTGGGAAAAAATTAAATATTTTGTATTGAGGAATAAGAGTTCATATGCTTTTTATAAGCCTGTATATTAATGAATCATTCCTTTCCAAATGGATCTGAGTCACAGAACAGAGCTATAATAAATTTTAACTCAGTTATGGTTTCATTTCTGTGGAAGAAGTTACAGCCAATTATGAGACACTTCAGTATCACTGATGTGTTGAATCACCTAAACAGAGCCCAGCCCACCCATGGGTCGAATCCCACAGAATCACAGAATCTGCTGAGTTGGAAGGGACCCACAAAGTTCATCGAGTCCAACTCCTGGCCCTGCACAGGAGCATCCCCAAGAGTCACACCATGTGCCCAAGAGCGTTGTTCAAGTGCGTCTTGAACTCTGTCAGGCTTGGTGCTGTGACCACTTCCCTGGGGAGCTGTTCAAGTGCCCAAACACCCTTGGGGTGAGGAACTTTTTTTCTAATATCCAACCTAAACCTCCCTTGACACAACTTCAGGCCATTCCCTTGGGTTCTGTCACTGGGCACCACAAAGAAGAGATCAGTGCCTGCCCCTCCTCTTCTGCTCATGAGGAAGCTGTAACTGCAATGAGGTCTCCCCTGTCTCCTCTTCTCCAGGCTGAACAGACCAAGTGCCCTCAGCTGCTCGTCACACAGCTTCCCCTCCAGAGCCTTCACCATCCTTGTGTCCTTTGGACACTCACTAACTGCTTAATGTTTTTTTACATTGTGGCACCCAAAACTGCACACAATATTCTAGGTGAGGCCACTCCAGTGCAGAGCAGAGCAGGACAATCCCCTCCCTGGCCCAGCTGGCGATGCTGTGCCTGCTGCCCGACAGGACAGGGTTGGCCCTCCTGGCTACCAGGGCACTGCTGACTCACGTTCAACTTGCCATCAACCTGGACCCCCAAATCCCTTTCCGTGGCACTGCTCTCCAGCCTCTCATTCCCCAGTCTGTCTGTACACTCAGAGTTGCCCCATCTTAAGTGCAGAATCCAGCACTTGTCCTTGTTGAACAGCATATCACTGGTGATTATCTCATAAAAAAACAGGTGGTTAAAATTGAACACACAAATTGTAAGGCAACAGCAGTAAGAAAAGAGTTTTAAGGATTAGTCTTCTCTATAACTTTCATCTCTGCTTTCAAGATTCTATGGGTTTTGGAACTCAATGTTTTGGGGGTTTTCCAGTTTTAAGCCTTAAAATTTTTGGAGACTCTTTTCTGAATTCTCAAATAAAGGTGGCAGCAGCAACCCCTTCATCTTCAGAAGTATGTTGGGAAGCAGTAAAAATCCCAGCAGCCCAGCTACTTAGCAACATGAGTCACCGTGAACATTGTCTGCACCAATTCCATTTTAAATACAGAGTTCACTTAAAGGTCTTTATCCAGTTATTCAAAGCCAACTTGAACTTTGTACTTACTCAGGAGATAACTTCACCTTCTGTAACCACAGCCAGTGAGAAGCATTTAACACTGATAGTAAAGACAGCCCATCAGTTGTGTCCAGAAAACAATTTTCTTGGGAACTAGACCTTGATTAGGAACTTGTGGCCCTCAAAAGCCCCAGAATTAATACTTACTTTATCTGAAGAGTTATATTTCTTTCACAAACCTATGCTTGATATTAGTGTGGTCTTCACATATATACCAACATTGACTCTATAATGCACCCAAGGTAAAACAAGAAAAAGAAACTTTTTTTTTTTTTCTTCCCTAGGGGGCAGGGTGCGGGATGGAATTTCTTCTGTCTGGAAGAAAATTATGCTGACATTATCCTTTCATGCATGCACTCTCTTGATGTTGCAAAGTGCTTCCATAAAAAGGAGCACAACAGAAGCAAAATTTCTGTTGTCTTTTTTACTGAGGCATTAGAGAGTCACAGTTACGCATCCATATTTTACTCCACATACTAAACGTTCAGATTTTTAATAATAACAAGAAAAGAAACTCCACATGGTGCAAGAAACTCATTGTGTCTTATATTACATAGAAAGGTCTCTTTGGAAAATTACATAACAAAATGTTTAGTCTTTTTATTGTGTTTACTATAAATTATCACTGTCCAGCATCCATTTGAAACAAATTATGTAAAAAAAAAAAAAAAGACCACTAAGCAAATATTTTCCTTCTTCATAGCCACAGACAAAAGACAGTGTCTGTATGTTTCCTCTTTAATACACTTTTTTCATTGTTATCAGACTAAGCCAAATCTATAGGTACATATATGACTGTTTGAAGCATTCTGGATCACAGTTTCTACCACAGAATCCTGATGTTCCATGAATGGAAGGCAATAGCTCAGTCACAACATATCTGAAGTGAAGGCAAGTAGCCTAAGGAAACACGGAAATGGGAGGTAGTGAATGAATTTAATACATGTGGCACTGAATAATAAAGCATCATCCTAAGAATCCTCTGAGGAAGAACATTCCCAGGATTAAAAATTAAATATTGAATTTGACATAAAGAGGAAAAACAAGTTGCATAGATTTTACCCTGAGTTAGCACTGACAGCTGCCTTCAGCTTAACTAATTTTCTGCAGGAAAAAGTTCTACAAATTACACATATCAAGAAGACCAGCTTTTAAATTTCTTTCAAGACATTATAGATTAATGCTTTACTTATACATGTAAATGAACAGATTCACATCTGCAGCTGCTAAAAGCCTCCCTCCCCCCCAAACAAACAAACAAACGAACAATAGTTGATAATTTAAATTATTAGAGGACTAAAGAGAGTTGGAAATTAGTGTAACCATCCTAATATGAAGATGTTGGTAAAATGGTATTTATTATTCTACTATCAGTTAGTTCCACAGCCTCTCACTCATGTATTTTATCCTTATCACCTTATCTACAGTAATTGCACTTTGGATTTGTGACACATTTCTGTGTTTTATTATGTATAATAAAAGTCAGACTGTAATCATCTCATGATTAGAAAGAACAGCTGTAACCACAACTAAGATGAACAGCTAGAGCCACTCCATGCACAGGGAGAGAGCAAGTTCGACATACGCTACCAATGGAAGAAAGATTCTTTCCTTTTCTTTTCCTATTGCAGCATTCTGTTTTAATGCTCCAATGTACAACCAACTCACATCATACTTGTCCTCAAGGGCAAATGTAGCATCCATGTTCTTCCTGGAAGAAAGCTAAATGTGCGTCTTCCTGTCACAGAGGAGTTCATCATAAAGCTATCACTTCATGTTCTTATCAACAGGAAGCAACAAATTCGAACAACAAGCAACAGCTGAGCAAAAATCAGTTTTTGGTCAAGAAGAGTTACAGCAGCTCCCTGGCGATAGGAGCTGTCTGGCACAGAAGTCTAATGGCTTTATGATTAAAACAGGATTGAGGGGCTAGCATCATGAAAATAATGACCTGTCATATCAGCTACCACATCAACAGCAGAAAAACTGCATTTTTATTTCATCAGAAAGGGCAGGTATACACAATCCAAATCCTGAATGCCTCTGTTTGATAGAAATTCACTGCCACTTCTATCATGTAAACAGTGCTGCACAAAGCACCCAGGAGCTACATACTTCTCCTTTTTGTTTGTTTGGTTTGAGGGGGGATTTTTTTAGCTCCTAACATTTTTCTTTTGCAAGTCACAAATGAAATCAAACAAAACGCATGAAACTGAAATTACTGAAATATTGCAGAGATTTATATATCCCTACCGTCAACCAAATAACCTAAATCTCTTCTAGACATATGCATGAATCTAGTTGCCAAATAAAGTGGAGTTTGTGTTCACTTTGGAATGGACACAGTGGGATTCTTAACACACTGTCCATAGGAAGGATCGAGCGCAGATGAAGCAGAACTATAGTAAAAAAAAAAAAAATCATTGACTGTCTTTAAAGGAATGCAAACATGATCTGCATGAATTTCAAGTACATCACCATTATAAAACCATGATAAAAAACACCTGGTGAAACACAGGCAAAATACCAGAATTTTATTCTAAAAAGCCTATCATTTAAATTTACACAGCATTCATGCTCAAGACTGTTGCGAATTAGCACAACATGCACGTTGTTAATGCTATTATAGGTGAGGCTGAGTCAGGAGGGCTGGCCTTAAACATAGAATTTGTTGTAATGTAAATTTGCTACGTTTGTAAATACTGTAAGTTGAATGGCAACTAAAAACGGAGTGAAAAAAAGCCATGCAGGATCACTTTGATTTGCATTTGGGAAAATATATGAAGTAGAGGCTAGACTAGTACCTGCAATGTATCTGTAAAATGTGGTATTTGCTCTAGATGAAAAGACTTCACTGAATAGCTTGAAATGTCAGAACTGACTTTGAAGGTATCCAAGTGTGGAGCTCAGCCAGATACAGGAAAAAACTTGCCATAGCTTCAGCATACATCTATGACATTTTTTAGTCACCACTACCATTGTATTCCTGTCATAGAACTATGTTAAACAAAAAACACTTGTACAACTGGATATGTTTGAGTTTTATTTTTCTCCGAAGTATGACCAATATTTGAGTTATTATGAGATTTAAAAACTGCTAATTATCTTAAGCTGATGTACTCCAGCATATTCTCTCATCGGCCCTATGAGCTGACACCACAGGGCACCACAGTCTACAGCGATGATGGAGAAAGCTCTGGCATTACCCAGAATGAGCAGCTTAAGGAACAGCTAGAGGAACTGAAAAATATGACAATGACCACTGCAGGTAACTCGTGAGGTTGTCTCATACACTACAGAAGGTAGACAATGATATCCTGATACACACATTAGAAAGTCTAATGTTTCCTGCCTGCAGTTTTTACTTAGTTTCAGTCATATGTCAGAACTAAAGGTTTAGAGTTATAATAGATTAAACTTCATGTGATATTTCGTTCTGTCCTTTGTCATATAAATTTGCTTTTGGAGAAATCGTTGAGCACTCTACAGCAACAATTCTAATTTGTGTGCTTCAACATGGCAGAAACACAATAAAGTCATAAATACTGTGGGATGTAGTCAATAAAAAAAACTTTAATTTTTCTACAGAAAGTATTGGAAGAAGTATAAATAATTTTATTAGGAACTCTAAGAGGTAAGAAATGCAAGACATAACTCATAAAGAGATATTACTCTGGTAACTTACTTGACCTGTGTAGAATTATTTTATATATTTACATAGTCTCTGTGTTTTACTTATTTCCTCAACTTGTTAGTTATTTATACTCCCTTCACATCAAACAAGGTGCAATTTCTCTTCCTTTGCTGAACTTGTTATTGAGATTAAAGTTCAGAGGAATCCTAGCAATCTTTTTTTCTTTTGGTTAAAATCAAAAATATAAATCTTTTTCAGAGAGAAACATAACTCTCTTTTTAATCTTTGCAGTCAAAAAGCCCAGTATTTTCTCAGCAGGACACGTATCAGGAATTGCCTTCATACAACTTCCTGGTATCCCTGCATAAATACGAGCATGATAAGATTACAACTGAGTGAAGATTGAGTGATTTATTACTGTTTTTTAATTTGTCAGTACTTTTGTATTTAGCACAGTTTACTTAAAATAACTGTACTCCAATTAAAATACTATTCTAGTTATAATATTATAAAATATTTTAACTTATCTTACTTCTCTTTTTGCAAGTGGACGAATGAGTCACCCTACCTGGATTTTCTTTCACTTGCCACTTCACTCTGCCATATGCAAAGAAAAGAAAAAGCAAGCTAAGTTTTCACTTAAAGAAAAGAATTATCGTGCAAAGGGAGTACATTCATTCAAGCAAACAAACGTTTATAGTAGTTAGTATAATACTGACATGGCCTTGGTAATTACTCTCTTTAGACTTATGAAAGAAAGATATTTATCCATCTGTTATAAACACCTTCTCCCAAATTAAGGACAAGCGTAAAAAAAACCTCTAAAAGTTCAAATTTGTTATAAAAAGTTGATACAAGATGTAAAACCAACGGAATATCAGTTAATTAGAAAAACTGAAAGCCAGAATCAAGTCAAATGTGATTATAAGGTGCAAAAAAATAAAGCTCAAACAAGAAAAACAAAACAAACAAAAAATTACTTTGAAACAAAAATCTGGTGTGAAGTACCTCTCTAGGAAGGCATCAAAGGAGAATATGCCATTTAAATGACATATTTTATCTGCTACTTAATTTACCAAAGACTACAGACAATGTACCACTATTTACACATCAGGATTTTTTATGACGTGTTGCTGCGATGACAGACAGATACAGGATACAAGGGTTTAGGATCCCTCCTCTTTCACCCTCCCACAGGAAATATATATGTCAGTCCTACTGCCTCACAAAACACCCAAAACATTATCAACCACATGGCTTGGTTTGGAACTACATCCGTGCTGATGCCTGTTATGTCACGATTGTTTCTCTCCCAAATTACAAAGCCTTCAGCTGAGAATCAGGGAAGAAAACAGACCGGTCCTACAGAAACCTTTGCCAGTGACTGAGCTAGCAGATACTTATTGAAGTCAGGGAAAAAACAGTACCACTGAAGAATGTCAATTAGCACAGTACTTTAAGTGTTGTTTTTTGTAGATAACTTGACAATTTAAGGCCATTAAAATATTGTAGAGTAGTGTGTGGGGGCATCTTGAACAGGGATGTAATACTTTGCATCATGACCTGAATTCTGCTTCAGGTAATTTACTCACCAAAATTTTCTCTGTAAAAAATAAGACATCATAATTCTAACATTCTGTCAAGAATATTTTCCCAGATGTCAAAATTTATACTTGAGAGAGAGATTAAATGTATCACATTTTTGTATTGTAATGTATCTATGGCCTAGATACTGAATGCAGAAGTAAAAATGGGAGCACCCCAGAGCTTTCAAGCATGAAAACCTCCTCCAGCACTATAAAAGAAAACTATAAACCAATACTTTAGAAGATGCATTATATAAATAAATTAATGTGCAAGTGTCAATTTTTGCAAAACTCAAGCAATAATTTTTTTTTCATACCCCAACACCTCCTATCAGAATTTCCTAAGTGAAAGGGAAAGTAACTTACTTGCAAATGTCATCTTCTGGGTCCTCAAGCCCAAATCTTTCATCAAAAGTAAGCTGTATCCATACGTTTTCATCAAGTGCTACTAATCTCCACACTAGCACAGTGTTGCGTGGGTATGTGTGTGGAAACTTGGGGCTGTGAATACTTCCATTAGTAGTCACAGTAATTATCTTCTCATGGTGAGGATCCTGCACACCTACAGCAAGGACAGAAAACAGAGGCATCAATACTAATTCCTTCTGCTTTTCCCGAAGTGTTTCTATAAGTATGCACAGATGAAGAAAAGCAAACAAAACTGAAGTGTCTCTATCTTGCAAGAATTTCTCCTTGAAAAGTCCATATAGTAACAACAACACAAGAGTCATAACTATTACTTTGCTGGCAAAAAGTTATTCAAACCCAAGTTTCAACTGCTGTTTAGAAAGCAGAACAGAAGTTCAAGTGGAGATAAGAGAAATGTGACTGCAAAGCCCCGACTCCAAGACTGGAGCTCTCAAGTCCACCAGCGCAAGGGCTACATCACGCAGCCTGCTGATGGCTTCAGTTCTTTCTTACTGGAGATTGCAGAGATCTCACAAGGCTGCAGGCAGAGGTCTGCTCACACCTACGACAAAAGAGATGGTTCAAATTTGTCTTTTGTTAATGGAGACTGTCCAACATTTGTTTGGTCCAGTGATAAGGGTTTTGATGGCTGCCTCCTTCCTGAGGACTGTATCAGAGCAAAGCTGTCCCTACAGAGGAGCGAAAGTGGGACATGCTTGGGAAACTTGGGAAAGTCACCAAGCATAGGAAATAGGCCATTTACAGACAAGCCTCAATCAAGGGCATTCCTCAAAATTGTTCACAACATTGTTAGGTTAAATACATGTAAAATTAAATGAATGTTTCACAACATGTCAGGAAATTAACTCAAAAGAAATAAGGCAAATATGTTCGATTTTTAAAGCCCACAGTAACAATGGAACTACTGAAAAAACCTCTACAGGTTACAGATTCATAACTGTGAGGAGTTAACCAAAAGAAAAGGACTCTGGTGAGCAGCAGCCATGTCTTCCAGAGTCCCAAGAACTATCTTCACAGTAACTCAAGAAACCTCATTCTTTAAAGCATCCAATATTCACAAGAACGCATATTCAGCTGCTGGAATCATCTCATATTGGGTATTTAGCAGCAAAAAAAAAAGGTATTGACATTTTAAAGTTGTGACATACGATGATGAGATTTCTAAACAATGAAAATTTATTTCCATAAGCATATCAAGTGAAAAACATCTCTTTTTTGCTATAGCACGTGATTTTTATTATTTTTATCTTCTTCTAAAACCTGTATATGGTCAGACTGATATTTCACTCAATAAATTATACGAATTATCAGGGAACCTATTAATAACTTTTGTAACAAAATAAGGTTGTAGTTTTGCAGTGGAGAGTTAACTTTACTTTCTCTTCATCTATTCATTGGTTTTTTTCAGTTAGATGTTTTAACTTATTTTTCTGACTTTTTTTTTATAACCAGCATTATGATAAACATTCATTTGAAGTTATAAAACACATACATACTTCAGTCTACTATGAAAATATACACTGCAATTCTACCTTATTATAGCCACATACAAAGGCCAATAACTAAATGAATGCAGTACAAGAAAAGAAGGCCACAGAGACTGCGCTGCTATTTTAAAAGAATTAATCTATACTTAAAGATAATTTAAAGTCTGACGAACTTTTGCCTTCTATTCTTCTGGAGTTGTGCCTTCTACTTGTGGTATGAAAATGGTAAATTTTCTTCTGAGTAGAATGGCTGCTTACATAAAACTAATGGAGTGTGGTCTTGCCAGTATCCACACACACTTGCAAAGGACTGACTGCAGTAAGAGAGGACAGCACGCAGTAATAAGAAAAAAAGGCACAAAACCAGAATTCCTAATTTAGATACTTCATTGGGTTTTTGTTAGCTGAGTCACAAACATTTTTCTATAATGTACAGTCTGTCAGCTGAGAGCTGCATGCTAAACACAGGAGCCAAAAATAATAAAAATTACTTTCCCAGAGATTAGTGCACCAGAGCGCTATTTCCAAAGTATTCAAAGGACCACCATTTCAGATAAACATGTCAAAGTGCGGTATCTGATGACACTATACTTAGTGGTACATTTTGTCTTTAAAAGCACAAACAGGATTACAAACCATGATATATTTCACAACATATTAAAAAGTGTTTTCTTTTGCATCATCAGGTCACTGATAACAACAGCATTGCAAGTGCTGTAAATAGTCTAGCCACACCAAATGAGAAGTCAGTAAAAAGAGGAGAAAGAATGAAGAGGTATCTACTAATTTAGTGAACTGCATCTCCAGTATCTTCAAGCTCCTCTGTTTGTAATGGAAAAATATCTATTTACTTTACACACAGCAGCGTTACATGAACATATCAAATTCCCACACACACCACTTGCTCCATTTCAAATATTTGCTTTTGCACAGCGGAATTTCTTCTCTTACAAAAGAATTACTTTGTATGACTACAAAGGCAAGTAATTGCTCTCACTGGAGAATGAAGCTTGTTATTTCTCTTCAGATAAGCTGCAATATTCCTTTTAATCTGTTCTACCTAAATTGTACCAGTGTACCTCAAAACACTAGCCTTTTTCTACTGAGTTCATGGATGGTCTGAAAATTTCTTTTGAGTAGACTGTGTGAAAAGCACAGCTGCCTGTACATGGCTAAGATGAAACTATAGTCCCTGTTCTTTGTGGAATGACTTTGCAATTCCCGGCTTTATTTTAGGTATAAGTCAGTCCCAGTTACACTAAAAAGGCAGTAACAAGCTGACTCAGACTTACAGCAGTCAGCTGTAGAACTCCAAGGCTATATCCATAGCTGCTGTGGTCTGTCTGCCTTTCTATGAACAACCATTCTCCCCACCTTCACCCTGATCTCCCTCCACTGTCAAAAAAAAAAAAAAACAACGAAAAAAATAGAAAAAAATATTACTGTACAAACAGCATGGAATAACTCTGAAGCATCAGTTTAGGTGAGGACTGAGGTAGACAAGGCACCATCTCAGCCAGGAGACAACAATACCACACTGGGAAAATGGGGACAGATGAGGACCAAAACAACGTATTGACATCTTGAGTAAAAAGCTTCAGCAGACAACGAGCAACTAAGATCATCTTCAGGAGAAAGTCCTGGAAATGAATCAAACTAGACAGGAAAAATCCCTGAGTTGACCCAGAGATATGACACAGTTACACTTATTAGGAAAGGACAGCACACACTTAACATAGCCTGAAGTTGAAGAATGAGTCGCCGCAGTCATCTTTGATGTGGTACAAGATGCTATCACCAGATTTATATATCCATCAATGCAGAAAGTCTGCCCCTGAAAATTGCAAGATTCCAGGCATTCTGAAAGCACGGCAGTGCCTAACCCTTCTACCAATGTAGTAATGCAGATGAAAAACCACAGTATCACCAAACAGATCAGCAGATGCCACTGTAAACTGAAATTAAACCCACCGACTAGACAAGCTCATTCCTGCCTACTTCAAAGTAAGTCTCTTCCCCCATGGGCACAACACATTTCACAAAGATCAGTGCTGACACTTTTTAAATATAGCAAATACCTCTCTCTTAGTACATTGTAATCTCTACATTTTAGCAAGGGTCATGGTCAAAACTCAGACAAATTGCATGCAGTTCAGGAGACAGAAGAGGAACTGCAGAAGAAGAGTGGAGCACCATGGGTGGAATAATGACCTCGGCACTGATTCACTTAAAAGGTCACACAGTACTGGTAAAATTAATTTTTAAATCCCTTTGCTAAAACTACACTTATTTCACAACAGGACAACAGTACTGCTAATCACACAGTCTTAATATACATTATTTGGTTAATTTCATCTGATAGCCCTAAATTATGAAAAACAACTTTTAGGCCTTCAGAAACAACATTAGGTCATGTGTGGCTATCACTGCTTAAAAACAATAAAGCCAAATTCAAACATAAAAAAAGTCTGAACTGCAAATATTTACCAATAAACATTAGAAACTTTTCAAATATATAGCAATGTTGCGGTTTGTGAGTTTTCTTTTTTAAAACTGAGAAACAAAAGTTGCCAGTAACTAATTGATCATTACCATAGAACTTCAGAGGGAATCAGAGTTTTTTAATTAATTCAAAGGATTTCTGGACAGCATTCCTACATAATTTTTACAACACACCCATCTGTACAGAAACTGAGACTTCGTAGAAGAAATTCTTTGAAACGTAACATAACATGCTATTTTTTCCTCTTTCACCAGACTTTCAAGAAGCAGTAAACCTGCTTCCAAAAGTAGTAACCCAAGGCATACAGGCATACCTCTTTCCGTCCTGTCTCTGATTCACCTGCCTCCAGGCACTTCTTAGCTATTATCTGCATACAACAGTCAAAAGAAATTTAACTCTTTTGCCAGGCACAAAAGAGAAACTGGAAAGTCATCTGTTATTGGCATAAAATTGAAGACAAATACCTCTGTTCTATATTGTTTGCACAAAAAATGGCTGTCAGGGCAAAGTCACTTAAAGTCATACAAATGCTGCTACGCAGAGACCTCTGGAGACCTCCAGTCCCAGCTCCTGCTTAGGTTACAGTTCCCGCTCACACCAGAGCAGCACATTCATTGGAGAGCTGGCATTTTCTAGACAATGCTCAAAGCCCCTCACAGATGGAAACTCCACAGTGCCTTGGGATAACTTGTTCCATTGCCTCTCTAGATAAGATGTTTTTGCTAATGTCCAATTTGATCCTCTCAAGCTGCAGTTTTCAGCCATGATTTTTCTGTTGGTTTTGAGGAGGTTTTTGTGGGATTTTTTGGGGGGGTGGAGGGTGGGCATTGGTTTGTGTTGGGTTTGGTTTTTGGTTTTTTTGTTGGGGTTTTTTTCAGAACTTGTTTTGGTGTTACACTCTGTACCTTCTCCCAGGAAGAGTTTAACTTGTCCATCCCTTGCAACTGCTCTTCAAGCACTTGGGGGCCTGCTATGGCTGCCTCACAGCCTTCTCTTCCTCAGACAAAACAAGCCCAGACTTCTCACTGTCCACTCATTACCTGCCACCAACTAGCTGAGCCTTCAAGCCTGGCCATCCACCCAACTTTCACCCTACCTAAGCAAGCAGTCTATTATTCCAAACATTGTGCCTCATGTAGCACAAGAAATGTTTTTGAAGCACACAGTGTTTGCTTTCATCATCAACTTTTCCAGTACTAAGAAAAAGAAAACTTAATAGTGACTTGCTGTATCTCCTCAGAGAGCTTTCCTAAGCAGTACGGTCTGCGGCTTTTCTGGGATACATTTCTTGCGACAGATTTTCTGTGGATTTCTCCATTCTCAGTTGCTTCTATGATACAGCCACCTATTTTAAGTCTTGACATGATTCTTCAGGTATTAGTGAGAAATTAGAGAGATGAGCATTACCCATAGTACACACACAATATACAGCTGATCTGTCAACTATCACAGCATGATAAATGTAACATCTAACTAGAAATATGCTAATTTGCACAGTTACTGGTTACTAAAATTGGAAAATGTAACAAGTACAATTTATAAGGTATTACATGGATATAAAGTAACAAAGTAGAAACACGTAAGAGATATATTACATTTTGTTTACATTACTCCTCCCTCTGAAACATACTTAACTCACACACTTGGAAAGGCACGTGAAAAAATTCTAGTTCACACAACTCAAGATGAATGTATAGAAGAACTGTATTTGTTTTTTTTAAATCCTACAATTTAACCTATTCCTTTTTTCGTCAGTTACTGTTTTGAGTTCAAACTTGTACTGTTACCTTAGGCACTGAATATCATACACTATTTGACTGCTGGCTAAAGGTCTTTCTGCCTTTCACATTATGTTAAGAACCGAACATGATGTGAGAGATGAAGTGAGCAGAGAAGAAAAAGCTTTCTAATTGATCTTCAGGAACCTTCAGTTTTGGCAGCTGGCCCAACAGGGAAAGACAAAAGGAAGAAAAAGAAAGGGACAGAGGGCTGAAGGGGGGTAAGACATCAATGGGCGACAGAGCATGGAACTGCAGTAATAGATTTAATAAAGTTTCCAAACAGCTATGTGACTTAATGTCTTGCAGAACATAATAATGACTAATCAGAAACTAACAAACTTTTTTTGATTCCAAATTGCATCAAGAAACAGAAACGAATTTCTACTTATACTTTACAAACTTACACTTCATTGCCTTCAAGTATTCTGCCAGCACTTTGCCTAGTACTCTGGCTTCAGCTCAAAGAAAAGAATCGCAATTAAACAGGGGTGGTTTTTAGGTGGGGTTTTTTTGGTGGGTTTTTTTTTGTTGGTTGGTTGATTGGCTGGTTGTTGTTGTATTTTTTCTTTTCCCTGCACAGTAAATCTTCTTGCATTAAAAGTAACCTCTATTGAGATCTGTTTTCAGACCAAATTCTTCTGGAAGGCAGTCTTTGTCCTGAACCTTTCAATATCTTTTAAAACTAGATAAATACTACATTTTAGCCAAGATAAAGAATTCCTTTTACTAAATGTTAGATGAGGTAACTTTTTGCTGTTATCACATGCTCTAAGATCTAATTATTCTAGAGTGTTTCAATAAGCGTTTATTCCAATGTCCACAGGTAAAGTCTTGGTAACACTGGAATTGATATTAAAGCCCCTGCTGACTTGAATATGAAAAGAATTCCATCTATAATAAATACATAAACCTGCTAGAATTATTTTATAATGGACTGATTATAATATGATCTGCTTTCTTTATCCTGAAATAAATAGGATCATTAGTACCTTGCATATTCATAAGACAAATACATATTCTGGTCATTCAAAAATTAACAAAGTACTCTGCAACACAGTAATTAGCAGTTAAAGTTATTACAGCAACATCCCTTCTTTTCTCTTATGGATAAAATAAATACCAAGATCATCCTTTTTTTTTAATTTTTTTCTTGTCTCAGTGGTTTCTTCCTAATAAAATTACTATACAGTACGTAGTTATCACATAACATACAGTCTCTAGTTAAGGATTTCTCCCTCTCTCTGCCCTCTAGCTTGAGTGCCCAGAGCCATCTCAGACAGAAAGGTATCACTTAAGGAAACAAAATTCTGGCCTCTTCCCACAACCAACATTATTAATAAATTTAACAAATTAATTCAGAATTATGATTTTTTTCTGAAGATGCAGAGATGCAAAAAGGAAAGGACATCAAACTTCCAGCAGAAAGTGTTTTAGAAGTTTTAAAGGCCTTATATTACAGTTAATTCCATTCCCGTTTTTCTTCACTTTGAATGCTTTACAATTCATTTACATTTGCAGTATGGTCTCTGAATGTCAAAGCAGTACCTGAAAGTGTGATGACAAAAACAAAGCCATGACAAAATAGAGGGAGAAAGAGCAGAAAGGAAAGAGAGAGAGGAGAGGAAAAGGAAAACAAGGTAAAAACCATCATTCTGAGAAGATCACTCCCCCTACGATTGCAAGGATTGGCAGATAGTAAACAGCTGCATGATCAACAGTACCCAGGGCAGACAACAAATGTAATCAGCCTAAATACCTGGCTTTCACTCATCAACATGAGCTCTTCATGACTTCCTCATCTTCCTACAAGACCACTCTCAATATTTTTTTTTCTGCTATCTTCCAGAGCATCAATCTGCTACATAAACTTTTTATGTTTTCTGTTCCCAATTTTCTCTTTCCCCGTGGAAGTGGGAAGCATTTTACATAATCTCCACTCACAAGTCCCTCTATGCAAAATTATTTCAATATATATTGAAAACTGTTGAAGCTGAAGCAAAGCCTAACAGTATACAGTGCTGGATCCATTTTCCAGGTTCATCTTGTGGAAGGCTGGAACATCAGGTTCAGTCTTCTTTAATAACAAACAGGTAAAATAGGTAGTCCTGAATGATAACAAAACTCAGGAAGCGAAAGGCTTCTGAAAGCTACTCACCCAGGTTTTAACAAACACATGATTAAATGGTGTGGGATAGAAGGAATTGCAAGTTTCCTCGGAAAAGTACAACTTGCTACACATGAAAAACGTCAGTAGAAAAGACATGCAGTAACAGTTAATGCTGAGAGGGACCAGGAAACAAGCACAAACAGTTAACCAGGAAACCAGGAAAAGGTTTGCCCAGCTGGAGATATTTATATCTACTACGAGATAACAAAGTTATTTATTTACTTTATAAAGAAGAAAAAACAAAGTGTTTTTAAAGTCTTATGTGTTTGGGAGGTTTGGGTGAAGAAATATTAGTATTTTCAAATCTGTAATCTTGCCAATTCTGCTACTAAAAATAAGTGGGTTTTTTTTCCTATGGGAACTGATTTAGAAAAGTTTTGAAAAACATAACTTAATTCTGAAATGTAAACAAACATCAACAGGAAGTATAACTATAAATAGTATCTACAGCAACAACAAGAGACTCAAGTGAATGCAAAAATCATCACATATAAATGTTCAAGCACAGCACTTCCAATTTGTTTTCAATTTTATTACAACAGCGCTTACAAGCTACATCCAAAATTAGCTTTGTTAGTACTGGAGACCACACACATGCCCACACAGTATCAGTCAGTCTGTCCTGAAAAGCTGTACATACCAGCCGAGATAGGAAGGGACAGAGAAACAGAGCAGCATTACCCTGATTTTCCAGACTGTGCATGGCACAGAGCAGCTACAAGTGCAAGAAGATAACTTCAACAAAACAGTGAAATGAACCTGGATTTCCTTTCATCTCCATTAAAAGCATTAGTTTCAGTGCCATATATTAAAACCTACTTGAAGCTCATTTTCTAATACTAGCTATGGCTCTTCATATGCTTTTAAATGCATGTGATTCATGTCCTTTATAGAAAAAATTCTTTAAAATCCAAACCGTTCGAAACTTTCACTTCTTAAGTCAGACTTTGCTGAAAAGCAAGGTTTAATTTTATTATGTCCCTTTTCTTTATGGTGCCTTCAGTTTATATTGTGCAGCACTTGTTAAGAGCAGATACTAGTAAACATTTGGGAAAAAGATTATCCATGGTCCATGTGGAATTCAGTCTGAATAAATAGACTCTATGGATACGGTATGTGTTAAACAGCTCTCTCTCATTTTAGGTATTATTCAGAATGAAAAAAATAACCCCAGCCTGATCATGTTTCAAGAGGTGGAAAGTAGAAGGGAAAAAAAAGATAAAACTACTACCCTAATCTTTAGAAATACCAACCCTGAAATGCTTTAGTTTGCTGTTTGCATTGTTCTGCTATTTGCATGGATTTTATTTTTTTAATTCCTCACACAGTGGAGTATGTTATAAATATAGCAATTCAAACATTTCTGAAGGTCATCACTCATATTCTAAGTTCTGAAAAGAAAGTGCTGCCCAAGACCATTTTGAAAAGCATTACTGTAAACACTTTTAGTCAGAAAATTACAGTGATGAGGTCACGTAAGAGAGGATGTAAAAGAAAACCAGAGATTTAAGGGTTTGTGCACTACGGTTGAAGGTGTGAATGCAGCACATGTAGGGCTAGTTTTACCCACAGAACAAGAGTAACTATAAGAATTAAGCCCATGTGGCATTCAGTTCACTGTCAAAAATGCAGAGGGTCCTAAGCAAAACTCTTATTACGGAGGTGACTTTGTTACTGGAAACCTCCAAAAGCCAGCTGAAAGTTGTCCCAGGCTTACCTCACATATATGCAGTATGTACCTCCAGTATATCCTTGTGTTAAAAAGGCAAGAGAAACAAAGAAAATATTTTAAAGAAATCATGTGGCATCTCTTTCTGTATTTTCTGAACCGGACTACATTATACGTCCAAATTCAGAGAAAAAAAAATTTACATCTGTAATGTCTATTCAAGCAAAAAAATATTTTAGTTGGTGTTTACCTGTTAAAACAAAGCTTTTGGAATATTATGATGTCTTCAGCTTATTAAATTTGAAATTTGATTTAATTTGATTAATTAGAAATTTTATTTCTAGAAGATGATTTTGCAGGAAATGATCATGTACTATCAATACAGATCTGCAGAGATGAATGCAATGCAACTGTTACTGAACTGGAAGACTTTCAGACAGGCAGAACTCAGTACAAAATCCAACTTGAAACACTCATTTCTAATATCTTTGAATGGAAGGTTAAATCAGGCAACACTAGAAAAGTACTCTTCCATAACAGTATTTGCATGTCTAGAAGAAATTTAGAAAGGAAGCACAAGTCCAGCTACAGCAGTCTGTCGTTCTGCAAGGACAAAATGAGAAAGTTTTGTACAGTACAAAATCACCATATGGAGAAATAATACTTTTTACAACTCTGTTATCATGCATCTCTGATCCTGCTGGCTATTGTACTCACATATACGTGAAAACCAAGGATCTGTTTTTACAGACAGGCCACAATGACAAGCATCTGATATTTAGACAAACTGATGAGAATATTCTTAGGACAGAGAAATTTTCTAGCTTCAGGGAGAGAGCTCTTGCCATTCTCTCTAAATAAGTAAAACACTTGCCATTTTCAGGTAATTGCAAGTGGTACGAGCCTAACTGATCGTCCAGCCTTTACTCTTCAGGGAAGTCAGATGAACAATAACCTTGTTTGCAACACATTTGCAAACAATTTATCCTTATATTCCTGTGACCTTTGTATTTTTCCAAAGACCATAAAGGCATAATACAGCATCCATAAGAGACCTGTACCCCATAGGCTAGTGTATTGCACATGGTATTTTATGTAAAAACACTTCCAAAAGGCCCTTTTGCTAAGCTAGTATAGCAGGTGTCTTTGAGGAAGACTGACAGCAGGGCCCAAGCACCATCAGTCACAATTTATGCCACTGAAAAGATTATATGCAGTGCTGCAGTCTTCAGAAATCTACTGAAATACTGATTTAGGCTTCATTCCCCAGAGCTGCCAATGTTCACACGCTAAATTATGATTTTAACTTATTTCACATGTTAACTTATGATTTCATTTGTTCACATACAATTTATGATTTTTTTCACACAATAAGCTCAAACTTTTACCACTAGATGATTTAATGTTTTTTTCTGCTGTCTTTAATATAAGAATCTTCTCAGAGAGTTATACTTAACCCAATATCAAAAAGCTCTATATAGGTTCATCTGAAAAAAGCTTCACAGTTACAATATGAAAAGTGACATTTGAAACTCTTGTCACCCAGATATCCCTAGTTTCAGATAAGGTTCCCATTTGTCCATTTAACCTTTTTAAAACTATGCAAGTTTTAAAACTTTAAAACTTTGAAAACTGTGATCTCCCTAAGGGTCTCGGCAATGCTGTACAGAGCTATATTCCTTTAACATAATTCGGTCAATCAGCACTGCATCAAAAGCTACTGCTCATTTTGAAATCCAGCGTGAGACGTATGCTGCTTTCCACAACACTCTTGTCCTCAGTGTCACTCAGGATCAGAATGCAGCCAGATCCGTGACTTTACCTTTCTAAAAACTTTAACCCTTGCCAAACCATCCATACCACTCTTCAGTATTCTTCAAACTGTTTGGAAAACACAAGTATAGGGGAGGGTTGGGGGAAATCAATGCTTAAAATGTATTTTGGTTGCAGTGTCCCTGCAGTTCTGGAGAACATGCAAACGAAAAGGAAAGCAGACCCTTAGCAGGGAAGCTCGAAGGCTGCCCGAGCGGATTGGCTTCAGTCTGGACAAAAAGGTTTTGCCTTAAGAGTCAGTGGTGGAACAAACAGTGATGTGTGATGGAAGCCCATCTGTCCACCATTAAATAAGACCTGCTTTCCTGATAATTTATCCTAGGTGAACAGTAAACTAGGTTAGGACACTTGATGAAAACCACATTCCAGTCTCTTCACCCCCTTTTTGGAAGGGGTTTTGGATGCCAGTTTTGGCTGAGTTTGTATTGTCATTTGAACTCCTTGGGGAGAAAGGTAGAATTACTAATTTCACAGGCACAGAACAGCATTTCTTAAATGCAGTTTGGACAAGTTGAATTCAAAGTTCACATCACATCACATGAGTCTCAAGATAAGAAGAAAATTAAATGCCAGAACTCTGTTTACCAAAAAGAAGTTAAATAGAAAGCATTTTCGCCTAGTTACACTTGGAGTCACAACATAACCTCTCAAATGTTAAGCCCCATGCTTTAATTGTAAGAGTTATATATATTTTAAAATAGAAAAAACCCACAGTAATTTCAATTAAATGAAATTGTGCCTTATATTAAGGCACTTCATTTTTCCAGGGCACAGCAGCAAGTCACTGTATGAAAGAGAACAGCTTTTATATTCACATCTTGATGCACACTTCATTTATAATTTTATGCCTAAGAATTCCAACACATCCCCAACAGAAGGCATTTATCAACAGCTCCAACACTAGTAGATGAAGCTAGTAATTCAATTGCAAAACAAACAAGGTAGGAATATGATGCCCTCAAACTTAGGCCTTCATGTAAATTAGAAGGAACAGAACAATTAATACATGCATAATCTAATCCAGCACTGCAATTAAAGGGATGTCTGAATCACCTGGTGATAAATGCTCTGCAATAACTAAACATATATATCTTACACACGATGGCTGAAGAAGAAAGTAAATATTTTTCATATCTAATCAGTTTCCCTCTGCAGAATTTTAGCAATGTGTCTACAAACTTTGATGGTCCATAATTTTGTTTACTCAGTCCACCATAGCACTGCATGAAAAAGAATTCTATACATGTATACATTCAACACATGCTTAAGACAAATCTGAAGTTTGTTAATTAATTGCTTACTGAAATTTTTAGCCATGTTAATATTTTCTTCTTATTCCTAGACACCTTAGCAGAAGTCTACTTCATTAAAATCTTGCACAATTAAAAAAAATAATAAGTAGAAAGGTCCAAAGTGCTATGGTAGCTGTTCTGTTTGAAATTGAAAGCTTAAAGTTAAGATTATAATATGCCACAGGTAAAGTATTATCTGCACATCAAAGCATCACTGTTATAAAGAAATATGAAGCACCAAATGCCAAATGTTGACTACCTCGACTATGAAGCTGAGTAAGAACCAAAAACCGCTGAATAAAAATCAACTGAGAATATGCTTAGGGTTTGGGGGGGTGGGGGTGGTCTTGTTGTTTCAGTTCTTGGTTGTTTGGGGTTTTTTTAAACAGCATATTAACATGTTTTAAATATTTCAGGTCTTCTGTAAAAGCAGACAATTTACATTTTCATACTGGTAAATCTGTCTTGATGACTGTTGATTTTACTCTTTTAGGACTCCTTCCTCACTGACTGAATTTGAGGGAAGTAATTGATTTACCTCTTGCTGGCTGCAATTTAAATTAACACAATTTGGATCTGTAGTCTCAGAGTGAAGAAGTTAGCTTCTGAGAACATTATTCTCCCAGATTCTTTTAAAACATGGGCATCATATGCAACTTTTTTTAGGATGCTCAAAAAAGCAAGGGTCGGGAATTTTTCTATTTACGATCCAGAGATGTCTTAAGTTCACTTCACTTAGGTTTAGGTCTTCAGAAGCAGAAAGAGCAGGATTGGTATTTCATGGTACGACATATTTGCATAGAACTGAATGTAACTGAAACAGTTGATTTCACTGCAAGTTTAGTAGATTCTGTGCAGTGAGAAAAGTTTTCAAAATAACCCTTAGGTTGAGGTGTTGCTGTTCAAAGAACAGCGCTGGACCACGAGTGCTAAAAACCCCACTTTAAAACACGTCTTCTCTTTTAAAGATAACAAATACAGACTTGCTAACAGACACACTTTCCTTCACAGGGTGGTAACTTTATTCTGGTTTCAAATCCATTATTTTACATATTTTAGAGAGAATTAAAGCTCACTCTATTAAAAGTAATTAGACTAACTCTTTTCAGACTATCAGCAGGACACACATGATACAAAGAACTGATCGTTTTAATTCTTATTTTAAAAAATACCTATGTACAGAACTTTCACCTAAACTATATAAACATTCTTAGATAAAAGCAGGAGGCATTATGAGCTGCATTGCTGCAAAGACAAACCATATGCATCCATATACAGGCATTTATTGAAGAACTGGCAAAAAAATAAAAATTCTTCCATCATTTAATAATATTTGTTACTTCACAGTTCAGCAGAAGTAGCTCTGTGATGTCTTTTCAGATTTCGTGCTGTTGTTTACAAAAAAAAGTTTTCTTGGAAGGAGATCTCATCCTATTTTATTCATTTTTTATGGTATTTTTATGGTCTAATTACTGCTAAGTGCGATTTTGGAAGTAACATCAAATCTACTCGTAAGACCCAGGGAGTTCAGAGCACAAGGGAAAGTGTTATAATTAATAACACTTAAAATTAAATAATTAAAAGGAGTAACAATAAAATAAGTCATCATCTCATTTTGAAATCGGCCAAATCTGATGAAAGCTAAAGAGATCACATACTCTCAGCTCATGGGAATGCACATTTGCCTCTAGAAGATTCTCATTCTAGCAAATTGGAAGAGGAGAGCAGAATCTGCTATCTTTGAAGCTGCAGGCCTAAAACTAATAAAGATTAGTCTTTATGCCCACTTCAGAAGGGATGGATGTGAAATATATCAAATATCAGAGGCATATATGAAATCAACAGTGCTAACAGCTGTATTAAAATGAGTCCATACCATTAGAATCATTGCTAGCAGAAAAAGCAATTAAGGGTAGAAATTAAAAACGTGCCAGATTCAGACTAGCACATTTCCAGGGATTTTTCAAATTACAACCCAAGGATGCCCTCTGATGAGAACTAACCAGTCTTGGTATGGAAATGTCAAAAATATGCTCCAGTTCAGCAGAGACTTTGAGAGATGTCAAACAGACTTTAAGAGTAACAAAAAGAATGGGGAAAAATCTCACTGCCAGCAGCCCAAGTGATTCCATACATCAGGAGAACAGAAGGTGTCCCCTTCTCCTCCCACAAGCTGGATTTCCCATTTTCTCCATCATTCTACCACAGCTTACTGCAGCTGTAAGAATCCCCACAGCGGGGCCTCTCCGTGGGGTGCGGGAGGTGAGGCCAATCCCAGGACAGCACTGCTTCTGCTGCTTTCTCTGCCATCGTTACTGGAGTCAAGCCTGGCACCAGCTGAACTTCAGGGGAATTCTGGCTTCAAAGTAGTTCCCATCTCTTAGCCACACCATCTAGGCACACACCATCAGAGAGCCACCAACATTCAGGTCAGTATCTTCCTCTTCACACAGTGCTAGAAAGCAATTCCTTTAGGTGTGCTGGCTGGAGTCAACAGAACCCTTCCCTGATGCGGGTATTCATTCTCTCATGCTCAGAGTGTTTCAGCTGTTCTGGGTGCAGTTTTCCACATCATAATCATCTCATTTACTAAAAGAATGGTAACTTAACTGTGAGAGAACAGATAGAAGAATGAAGGTGTATTAGGGCATTTCAGACATTTGCTGTACTGATAAGATTTTCTTTAGGAGACTTCCCACAAGGACTGGAAGTTTCCACAAGGGTCTGCATTTGAACTTTGTCCAGAGTTGTTTATTACCCTCACTACTTCTAGAGACAGGTCTAGGAAAATGTTAGGCAAAAGCCCAATTGAAACAAAGTAATCCTTGCAAAGTAAAAGTAGTATAGATTAATAACGGGGCTAGAAGCACAGTGTCTTTCTTTATTTTGGCAATTCTTCATATACAACTCCCTCCAACCCCCAGCAGCTGGAAGACGGTTTTCATTCCATTTTCTGGTACATCCTGCAGACGACAGTAAACCCAGTTTATCCATTTGCAAAATCACTTGCTTTCCTTGTAACTGCTGTTAAAATTCAGGCTGATAACAAAACCACCCTCCTACTCAAGGAGACACACAGCACTCCCCAGCACACACCCCTCAAGTGCTAACGCCTGCTGCAGGATGGGATTACTAGGGATCAGCAGTTGGCAAATCTGGGTATCTACTCACAGCTTAGCCCAAAGTCATTCACAAAGACAATATTCTGGGTCTCACTGAAGGCATTTAGTTATAGCTGTTCTTGTTTTCAGTTCGAATAATTCCCTTCACAGGACAATGGTTTTTTTGTTAGTGCTACTAGAAAATATTGAGCAACATCAATACTTATCAGCAATTCCCAATTAAATATCCCAAGGATTAGTTTAATTCATCCCCTAAATTTTTATGGTTACTGTATGAAGAGGAAAGCAAAAGCCACTTCCTTATTTGTGTTATAAATTTCATTTTAATAATATTTATTCAAATTCTGGTTACAAGCCAAAATAATTGTGTATCAATGTGAAAAGGTAGAAGTTAAAATAACAATTATAAATGAAAAAAAGCAACTAATGATAAATACTTACTGTGCCTGTCTACTCATGGAGATAAATCCTGAAAGATGATAAGAACTCCCTCCCCTTTTCCAGCAGAGCATGTAATTATCTTTTCACCCAGCTCATATTACCAGTCTGGGCTGGAAGACCAGTCTTATATTGTTACATAATAAAATCTTACACCTTTAGTACAATGGAATTTATCTCAAGTCAAAGCAAAAAAAAAGAAAAAAACAACCTGAAAACATCTAATGACCTCTAAAGCTAAAGAAAATCAGAAAATCCATTAAACAGCTTTTTTATTTTCCTTAAGTGCACTAAACAGTTCACCATTAATGTCTAGATTTTTACTACTACCTTAACATGAGAACACCAGAACTTCATTTCATCCTCCTTTATCACTGTCATTTATTACTATCATTATTGCGGAGTGAATGCAGGTAGATGTTTCCTTTTTTTATTTCCTTTAAATTCAAAGTACTGTACCGCCATTAATATCTAAATGTTTAAATTAGCCATAGTCATTTGATGACACAATCTACTGGAATCCTTCTCTTCTTCTCTTTCCCTCTTTTATTCCATGTACATTACAGCTGGTAATGTGGATGAAATCCAGATGTTATGTAAAACAGCTGCAAATATGTGCTGCTATTTAAGCCTCCAGTACTTTTACTCATACACAGAAAATGCTTATACACTCAGTGTCTGTGAGATCAGTTCACTGGGAAAAAAAAATTAAGTCAGCTGCTATGCCTTGTTAACTGAAGTCAAAAAGAACCCTCAGTCAAAATCAGTTCTTAAAGCTGAATAGCAATTGGCTTATCAAGTTATTCATTCAATGACAAAATATACTATTTTGTGTATCAGTTTTGTGGCTTTTTTCCCCCCTATAAATTCACTATTCATTCCATTTTATTTTTTTATTTTCATCCACATGTACATAACAGCACTATATAAAAGCTGATTATTTGTTCTCTTCCAAGGTCTGGCAAAGTTTTATCTAAATCTGCAGTCCTAGTTCATTAAGGCAAATGAAAGCTCTAATTTTTCTCCCATTTGGTTGCTTTAACACAGAATCATATTGTTTCTATTCATAACACACTTTTAAGGTAAATTAAGTGAGGAAAGAAATATTGATTAATCACAGCATAAAAATCAAACAAAAAACCCCCACTAAAACTCCAGTACTAATACATGCCTAGAATAACACCACATTAAGAACAGTTTAGAGAAAAAAAAAAAAAAGGAAAGAAGAGGACATTGATGAATTTTATTTTAGTCGCATGTAAATATCAGATTTGTGAAGTTCAATATAAAGTTATCAAATATCAGTGTTCGTATACTCGCAAATATATCAGCAACAAAAGAAGGGCTATGGAGAATCTCCATTTTTATGGATGCATGGGGAAATATAATGAAAAAGGATAAAGAAAAGTCTGAGGTAACTACTGCCTTCTTTGCCTCAACTTCAGCAGCAAGACCAGTACCCAGGCCCTGAGCTGGAAGACAGAGAACAGAATGATGCCCCCATAATCTAGGAGGGAATGGTCAGTGACCCGCTATGCCACTTAGGTACACACAAGTCTCTGGGATGAGATGGGATCCACGCAAGGGTACCGATGGAGCTGGCAGAAGACACCATCCAGCCACTTCCCATCATTCACCAGCAGCCCTGGCTAGTCAGGGTCATCCCAGCTGACAGAAGGTTAGCCCACATGATGCTCATCTACAGGAAGGGACAAAGGGAGGATTCAGGGAACTAAAGGCCTGCCAACATAACCTCAGTGCCAGGGAAAGTCATGGAGCAGGTCATCTGGAGTGCCATCAAGAAAACACACGCAGGACAAGCAGGGAATAAGATTCAGCCAGCACGGGTTCATGAAATGAAGGTCCTGCCTGACGAAGTGACCCACTTGGTGGATGAGGGAAAGGCTATGAATGTTGTCTATCTAGAAACTGGTAAAGCCTTTGACACTATTTCCCACAGAATTCTGGAGAAACTGGCTACTCACGGCTTGGACACGTGTATTCTTTGCTGGGTAAAAAAACTGGCTGGAGGGCTGGGCCCAGAGAGTGGCGGAGACTGGAGTCACATCCAGCTGATCACTAGTGTGGCTCCCCAGGATTCGGTACTAGGACCAGCCCTGTTCAATGACTTCACTGATGACCTGGGCAATGGAATCAAGTGCACCCTCAGTCAGTTTGCAGGTGACACGAAGCTGGGTAAAATCTGCTTTTGATTAATGGAACCCCCTGTTTAACTAACTTAGGAGGCAGGCTATCAAACTTTAATCATTAGTCATCGTGCCAGACTTTTTCGCAAGACTAGCTTCTTTAACAAGGAAAGGAGAGTAAGCAACCAGGAAACATTTTCTGCCTTTTACTATGCAGAACCCAATAAAACACATTGGCCAAAGTAAGATATACTACTTTCATTTATCCATACACAGACACACACAAACACCCTGTGCACAATTCTAAAGAATCATGCTTGTGAGGATGCCTGTGGATATGTACTCTGTGTCATGAGAAAATCACACGGTTCTGCCTCAACAGCTCAGGAAGGATCACCTACCTGCCTGCTGCACATTCAGCCCCCCAATGAAATTCCGAGCGAGGTATCATGCAGGGACTCTCCATACAACAGCTAGCCGCCCAACTCNGCTGCAAATATGTGCTGCTATTTAAGCCTCCAGTACTTTTACTCATACACAGAAAATGCTTATACACTCAGTGTCTGTGAGATCAGTTCACTGGGAAAAAAAAATTAAGTCAGCTGCTATGCCTTGTTAACTGAAGTCAAAAAGAACCCTCAGTCAAAATCAGTTCTTAAAGCTGAATAGCAATTGGCTTATCAAGTTATTCATTCAATGACAAAATATACTATTTTGTGTATCAGTTTTGTGGCTTTTTTCCCCCCTATAAATTCACTATTCATTCCATTTTATTTTTTTATTTTCATCCACATGTACATAACAGCACTATATAAAAGCTGATTATTTGTTCTCTTCCAAGGTCTGGCAAAGTTTTATCTAAATCTGCAGTCCTAGTTCATTAAGGCAAATGAAAGCTCTAATTTTTCTCCCATTTGGTTGCTTTAACACAGAATCATATTGTTTCTATTCATAACACACTTTTAAGGTAAATTAAGTGAGGAAAGAAATATTGATTAATCACAGCATAAAAATCAAACAAAAAACCCCCACTAAAACTCCAGTACTAATACATGCCTAGAATAACACCACATTAAGAACAGTTTAGAGAAAAAAAAAAAAAAGGAAAGAAGAGGACATTGATGAATTTTATTTTAGTCGCATGTAAATATCAGATTTGTGAAGTTCAATATAAAGTTATCAAATATCAGTGTTCGTATACTCGCAAATATATCAGCAACAAAAGAAGGGCTATGGAGAATCTCCATTTTTATGGATGCATGGGGAAATATAATGAAAAAGGATAAAGAAAAGTCTGAGGTAACTACTGCCTTCTTTGCCTCAACTTCAGCAGCAAGACCAGTACCCAGGCCCTGAGCTGGAAGACAGAGAACAGAATGATGCCCCCATAATCTAGGAGGGAATGGTCAGTGACCCGCTATGCCACTTAGGTACACACAAGTCTCTGGGATGAGATGGGATCCACGCAAGGGTACCGATGGAGCTGGCAGAAGACACCATCCAGCCACTTCCCATCATTCACCAGCAGCCCTGGCTAGTCAGGGTCATCCCAGCTGACAGAAGGTTAGCCCACATGATGCTCATCTACAGGAAGGGACAAAGGGAGGATTCAGGGAACTAAAGGCCTGCCAACATAACCTCAGTGCCAGGGAAAGTCATGGAGCAGGTCATCTGGAGTGCCATCAAGAAAACACACGCAGGACAAGCAGGGAATAAGATTCAGCCAGCACGGGTTCATGAAATGAAGGTCCTGCCTGACGAAGTGACCCACTTGGTGGATGAGGGAAAGGCTATGAATGTTGTCTATCTAGAAACTGGTAAAGCCTTTGACACTATTTCCCACAGAATTCTGGAGAAACTGGCTACTCACGGCTTGGACACGTGTATTCTTTGCTGGGTAAAAAAACTGGCTGGAGGGCTGGGCCCAGAGAGTGGCGGAGACTGGAGTCACATCCAGCTGATCACTAGTGTGGCTCCCCAGGATTCGGTACTAGGACCAGCCCTGTTCAATGACTTCACTGATGACCTGGGCAATGGAATCAAGTGCACCCTCAGTCAGTTTGCAGGTGACACGAAGCTGGGTAAAATCTGCTTTTGATTAATGGAACCCCCTGTTTAACTAACTTAGGAGGCAGGCTATCAAACTTTAATCATTAGTCATCGTGCCAGACTTTTTTGCAAGACTAGCTTCTTTAACAAGGAAAGGAGAGTAAGCAACCAGGAAACATTTTCTGCCTTTTACTATGCAGAACCCAATAAAACACATTGGCCAAAGTAAGATATACTACTTTCATTTATCCATACACAGACACACACAAACACCCTGTGCACAATTCTAAAGAATCATGCTTGTGAGGATGCCTGTGGATATGTACTCTGTGTCATGAGAAAATCACACGGTTCTGCCTCAACAGCTCAGGAAGGATCACCTACCTGCCTGCTGCACATTCAGCCCCCCAATGAAATTCCGAGCGAGGTATCATGCAGGGACTCTCCATACAACAGCTAGCCGCCCAACTCTGTATCACCAATTCCCATTTCTTAATGCGGAGTGGTCTCGCAGAATTTTAGCATAAATATGCAGCTGAGCATAGCCTAACACAGTTGAATAATAAAGGCGGGAGCATGAATGCAAGGAACAGTAAACCAGTTGTGTGAGGCTACAGAGAAGTTCTGAATCCTCAGGACTGGTCTAAGATTATATGAACAAACTGTCAAAACCTTTTCTACAAATGGAGTACTGCAGTATCCTTCTCCTGTATGAGTGACCAAGACCAGATAGTACATTAAAAAAAACTTTGATAGGTCGCTATCTCCTGATTTTCTTAGATCCTAGGGATCTAAGAAAAAAGAAACTCTTGCATTGAATAAAGACAAATGATATGTGTCACAAAGTGAGGCTGACAGAGCAGTGTAACAGCATTACCCCGACAGTGAAACAGCCAGGGCAGCAAACACCTACAACCACCTTTCCCATTTCCACATGTTGCCATGCAGTAGCTCTGTGCAAAAAACCCCCCACAGATGTAATCTCTCTCAAGTTCTTTTTTTTTTCTTTGTCAGATCATAATTTTACTGCATTTGTTTGGGTTTCCAACAACAGTAGATTGCAAAGGTTTTCCAGGGAGAAAACTATTGCATGGATAATGAGGGTTCTCAATCTTCTCACTGCAGCAGCAAAACCAGGCACTGCTTAACAAGTACTGACTGACAACATGATTGGTTATAGACAGGATTATTATTGTTATTATTACATTTTACACTGAAAAAGTTGGTGAGATTATCAAAATGACCACCTGCTTAGTTTGTGGAGTAATGGTTTACTGACTACTGCATTCAGAAAAAAACTGGAGATCTGTGAAAATATAACACAACATTCATAAAATTCTAAATTCATGATTGTTCACCAGCTTGAACTGGGAAAAATAACTTGCAATTTCATTCCGTATTATCCTACGCTTTTTGGTTCCTGGTTTTTTTAGAACAAAATGCCATTTTTGCAAGACATAATTCAGTATCAACTGCAGTCAGTCACTGACAGAAGTGGTGAAACTTTTCAATACATGCATTTTTAATAAAAGGCCTTTTTTCTCCCTGAATTATACTCTTTCATATCCCATTACTCATACTTTCCAGTTCCATTTCCAAAGGCAGCAGTTTAAATTTCTTACTTAACAAAGATGAAGCTTTACTCTTTCTCCTTATTTTATTGCTTATGATTTAACCCTCCTTTCAATTTTGAAAAACGGTGAAGTGAATTGGAAGGAAGGAAGAAAGTCAGTTTGAAAAAAAAGCGCTGTGCTTTCTTTTTTGGGGAAAAAAAATAAATAACTTAGAAAATGTTTTCATCAAACACTTTTTATTCTTCCTTTCCCAATGAATGAATAGGAAAATAAGTACAAATATTTTATTCGGTAATTAACAATTTTTACAAGTTCAAAAATTTCTGGTTTGTAAGGCCACAGCTTTAAAATTGAGACTTAAAACTAATTTTCTGTTTTCCACTTACATGTGCAAAGTAAGTTTTATACATGGGAAGAAACCATGGAAGTCACATAGATTCTCATTTAAGAACTGAGGTTAAAGTTTTTTTATATTTAACCAAACTTACACAGACAAAAGGAGAGTTCTACTATCCTGCTTCTTGCAGATTAACTTTATTTTCCAAAATAAGCCCTCCCTCAAGTAGCTTTCCATTGTTTTAGCAGATTCATTTAAGCCACTTTCATCTCTCTTGAGAGATAAAAATCTAGTCAACAGCAGATCAAAAAGCCTTTGCCTTCAAAGGCAAACAACTTCAAATTATGGCTCATAAAACAATAACGTTCCAAGTTTATTCACTGTATCTTTGTTTCAGAAAGGTGTTTTTAGATATTTTTCCTACAAGTTCACCTTCCTTCCTCCTTTTACATAACTACCCCTGTTACTGGTAAGTCTAAAAATGCAGTGAAACCAAACTATTTCTGGGACTTGGAAATATCAGGATGGAGGAGTACTGCACACATTCAAGTTTACAGGTGTTTAATATTTCTTAATTTAAATTAGCACTATCTGAGTGCTTCTGCAGCCACCAAGAAGGTGCTGGGAGTGCTTTTTGAAGAGATACAAAGATGAAACATTTTCATACCAGGTGCCTCCCTCCAGAAGGACATGTGTGTAGCTAGGGAGCAGGCAAGCTAAACAAACTATTTTTGCAGCTTATTCTTGCAGCTGTCTTCATTCTCTTAATACAGCTGTGCAAGCCGTGAAAAGTCTACGTCATAATTAACTACTATGTTTTCACTTTTCATCTCCTCTATAAAAGGCATATAATCAGTCACTTTTATGCTGAAGCTTGTAATATACATCAGTGTAATTACTGCAATAGTATTTAAACAAAACAAGTGCTATTTAGTCAGAATCATAATGGCGCTTACAGTGTTAACTAATGTCTGCTGCTAGTGACAAATTACTCTCAGTAGATACTTTACACAGCAAATGTCATTTCTCTTTTGGCTGCATTACTATCAGATAATGAGATTGCTTGTGCTTTTTGGGTTTTGTTTTTTGTTTGTTGTTTAAATAACTCCCAGAAGAAAAACTCCTAAAATTTCAAGATTAATTACAGGATACTTACATCCTGTATGCTTTGGTGCTGTTCCTATGCTCTAACAAGGGTAATCTTGCAGGATTGTAACATCCTGCTGTTACCTCATTTTCTCCGTCAGAATATAGGTAAAAATTCATAATTTTTGATAGCTGTATTATATAAATACACTTTTTTTAAAAAGCCTGTTTAAAATATCTGAGAGCTTTTCCAGTCTAAATATTTATTCTCACTACTACTTTCGAGGTCTCCAATTTCTGTAGTCACTCTCACAACTTGCAGCTTTCACCAAGGTCTCACTGACGCACAGAGTCAGCTTCTGCCATCTCCCTGGGGACTACTCTCAGACTAACACATTCTTCATAATGATTAAATCCAGTGAGATGTGCTCCTCAGGAATATCAGACAGTCTGAATTAGCAGCATCTTCAAAGAAAAAAAGTCTTCAGAGTAAAACTACTTTTTCAGGCTACATCTACCCAAAGCCCAGCATAAGTCTTACAAAATAAAATAGCTCTGTGTTTGCAAGGCTCACAAATGGCAAGAGCCAACCTTTGTCTCACAGAATCCAAGTTACAGTCAGGAACATTATTATGAGCACACTTGCCATCTGTACTCAAACGCTAATGGTGCAATTGGATTGACTGTATATGGACAGAAATGGTCTCAGAAAGATTTGGATTACAAAACAGATAAAATATAACAGATGTGCCCATCAGCAGGCAGGCTGGCATTTGCTCCACAGCAGCTGAAGCTTCCAAGAGTAAGCATACTGGAGTAATTCATCTCTTTAGAGCTTTCAAGTCACAAAAGGCACAAGTTCAAAAGTACCCTAAATATATAAGAGAAGAAAAAAAAAAGAGAAAAAAGAAGACTTGTTCCTTGAACCATGGATTATAAACAAGCTCTAGCTCCAAGCCCTGTAGTATTGTTCTGCTCTGGATCCAGCCTCAGCCAACTCATTCTGCAATTCCTGAGTGTGCCTCAGCTCCCTGGTGAGCTGGGCAGAGCAGCTCCCTGCCCACAGGGACTCCAGGCACATCAGAAATGGGGTAAAACAAGCAAACACCGAGGTGCAGACCTGCAACGAGCACTCTGGCACTGCCCACTTGAGTCAATTAGGTTTGAGCATTGCAGTGCCCGCAGTCCCCAGCACACCCATGCTGAGCCGCAGACTGGAGAGCAAAGCAGGATGCTTGGAAGAGTTCTTCCCCACGGGGAGGGCACTGCCTAAAGCTTGCTAAGGGAGGCATAGATTGCACCACTACGCAGCCAACTCTGGGCTTCTGCTTCAATTGAAGGTCAGCATTACACACTTTTAGCAGCATCAAAGGGCCACCTTCCTCATGGGAAACCGGAGATGTTTAAAAGGCCTGGGAAAATCTCTTTGAGCTAGGAACTGATCAGTTTCCTAATCGCAGGCAAGTTTGTTAAGAGAAAGGGAAGGGAATAGCCACCATCTCTTCTCGTAATCTTGTTTCTAAATTACCAAAGCCAGTGACAGATTTACACTAAAATTTTTTTGACAATATGTTCAGATGGTGTTCCACTTTCAAAGACCAGAATTTATTGTGTATGTCACCATGTCCAAGGGGGGGGGGGGGGGGGTTTTGTATTTGATA